>CM042684.1:427388667-427897208 GCA_023614405.1 Avena insularis
AACACACATGCAATGACTCTAGGTGATCCATGTGTGGTTTGTGAAAAGAACACACATGCAATGACTCTGGCTGATCCATGTGTGGTTTGTATAAGAACACACATGCAATGACCTCTAGTGGTGGATCCATGTGTGGTTTCTGGAAAGAACACTCATGCAATGACTCTAGTGGTTGATCCATGTGTGGTTAGAAGAAAAAAAACACATGCAATGACTATAGTGGTTGATCAATGTGTGGTTTGTGGAAAGAACACACATGCAATGACTCTAGTGGTTGATCCATGTGTGGTTTGTGGAAAGAACACACATGCAATGACTCTAGTGGATGATCCATGTGTGGTTTGTGAAAAGAACACACATGCAATGACTCTAGTGTGTGTGTGTTAGTATAAGAACACACATGCAATGACTCTAGTGGTTGATCCATGTGTGGTTTGTGGAAATAACACACATGCAATGACTCTAGTGGTTGATCCATGTGTGGTTTTTGGAAATAACACACATGCAATGACTCTAGTTGGTTCCATGTGGTTTTAGTATAAGAACACACATGCAATGACTCTAGTGGTTGATCCATGTGTGGTTTGTGGAAAGAACACACATGCACGACTCTAGTACTGGTTTGTGGTTTTAGTATAAGAACACACATGTACGACTCTAGTGGTTGATCCATGGGTTTGTAGCCACACATGTAATGACTCTAGGAATCATGTGTGGTTTAGGAAAGAACACACATGCAATGACCATTGTGATCCATGTGGTTTAGGAAAATACACACATGCACACTTTAGTTGTTGATACATGTGTGTTTAAAGAAAGAACACACACAATGCATCACTGGTGGATCCATGTTGGTTTTATATAAGAACACACATACAATGACCAGTGTCAGATCCATGTTTGTTTGGGAAACAACACATGCAATGACTCTAGTGATTGATCCATGTGCCTAGGAAAAGCATACACATCAAATGACTCTAGTGTTGGTTTTAGTATAAGAACACACATGCAATGACTAGTGGTTGATCCATGTGTGACGGTAAATAACAATATGCAATGACTTAGTGGTCGATCCATGTGGTTTGTGCAGTCAACACACATGCAATGACTTAATAGGGTCCACATGTGTGGTTCAGGGAAAGAACACACATGCAATGACCTCGCTGACTCCATATGTGGTTTGTGTGAAAGAACACACATGCAACGACTCAGGTGGTGGATCCATGTGTGGGTTTCCAGGAAAAGAACACACATGCATGACTCTAGTGCTGGTTTGTGGTTTTAGCATAAGAACAAACATGCAATGACTGAGAATGATCCATAAAGTCGTGCAATGACTATGGCTGATCCATATGTTTACATCACAAGAACATGGTGGATCCATGTGTGAGTCGTGAAAGAACACATGCAAATGACTCTAGTGTTGGCTTCAGGTTTTGTATAAGAACAAAGCATGAATGACTCTAGTAGTTGATCCATGTGGCTCAGAAAGAACACACATGCAATGACCTGCTGATCCATGGTTCAGGAAAGAACATACAAACACCACTGGTGACCAAAGCCTAGGAAAAGATCACATGCAATGACTTAGTAAATCGGGTTTGTGTTTTAGTATACATCACATATGCAATATTCTAGTGGTTGATCCATGGTCGGTGGAAATAACACACATGCAATGACTCTAAGGGTTGATCCATGAGTGGTTTAGAAAGAACACACATGCAATTTAATTCACTGGTGATCCATGTTGGTTTTAGTATAAGAACACAATAATGCACGACTCTAGTAATCGCCTTCTGGGTTTAGTATAAGGAACAATACATGCAATGACCTAGTGGTCAAGCTATGGTTTGTGGAAATAACTCACATGCAATGACTTAGTACTGGTTTGTGGTTTGTACAGAACACACACATGTAATGACTTATGGTTGATCCATGTGTGGTTTGTATACAACATAAATGCAAATGACTCTAAAGTACGATCCATCTGTGGTTTGTGGAAAGAACACACATGCAAATGATTCACTGGTGGATCCATGTTGGTTTTAGTATAAGAACACACATACAATGACTCTCTAGTGGTTGATCCATAGGAAATAACATGCAATGACTCTAGTAGATTGATCCATGTGGTTTAGAAAAGAACACATACATGAAATGACTCTTAGTGTTGGTTTTAGTATAAGAACACACATGTACGACTTAGTGGTTGATCCATGTGTGGCTTCCAGGAAATAACACATATGCAATGACTCTTAGTGGTTGATCCATGTGTGGTTTTAGAAATAACATACATGCAATGACTTAATAGGTCCACATGTGTGTCAGGAAAGAACATTAATGGCAAATGACCGTTGATCCATATGTGGTTTGTGGAAAGAACAAAACATGCAATGACTCTAGTGTTGATCCATGTGTGGTTTGTGAAAATATCTATGGTTGATCCATGTGGTTTGTGAAAGAACACACATGGAATTTATCTATTGGTATCCATAAAGCGTTTGTAAAAAGAACACATGCAATGACTCTAGTGGTGGATCCATGTGTGGTTTTAGTAAAAGAACATAACATGCAATGACTCTAGTGTCGTATCCATGTGTGGTTTTAGTATAAGAACACATGCAATGACCTCTTCATTGGTTGATCCATGTATTTGTGGGATAATGACTATATGCAATGACTCTATCAGTTATGTGTGGTTTGTGGTATATGCAATGACTCTAGAATACTAGTCAGTCCAGTATAAGAACACACATGCAATGACTCTAGTGGTTGATCCATGTGGTTTGTGTGAAAGAACAATACATGCAATGACTCTAAGGGTTGATCCATATGTGTGGTTTGTGGAAAGAACATACATGCAATGACCATGACTGTGGATCCATGCATTTAGTGAAAAGAACATACATGCAATGACTTAGTGCTGGTTGGCTCAGGTTTTAGTATAAGAACACACATGCAATTTACTTCTAGTGGTTGACCATGTGTTTGTGGAAAGAACTCGGCCATGCATGGTGAGACTTAGTACTGGCTGATCCATATGTGGTTTGTGGATAAGAACGCATGCAATGACTCTTAGTGTGATCCATGTGGTTTGGTGGCAAGTCATGCAAATGACTCTAGTGCTGGTTTGTGGTTTTAGGATGGAACACATATGCAATGACTCTAGTGGTTGATCCATGCTGGTTTTGTGGAAAGAAACACACATGCAATGACTCTAGTGTATTGGATCCATGCTGTGTTTAGAAAGAACACACATGCAATGACTCTTAGTGGTGGATCCGTGTGGTTTGGGAAAAAGAAGGCTGGTTTGTGCATAAGAACACACATGCAATGACTCTAGTATTGATCCATGTTTGTGAGAAATAACACACATATGCAATGTACTCTAGTGGTGTAATCCATGTGGTTTGCCCAGCAAAGAACACACATGCAATGACTCTTCAGGTCCACATGTGTGGTTTTAGTGGAAAGAACACACATGTAATGACTCTAGTGGCTGATCCAATATGTGGTTTCCAGTGGAAGAACATACATTCAATGACTCTGAGTGGTTGATCCAATGTGGTTTGTGGAAAGAACACACATGCAATGACTAGTGGTAATGATCCATGTGTGGTTTTCCAGGAAAGAACACATGCAATGACTCTGTCAGATCCATGTGTTTGTGGAAAGAATACTACATGCAAGTGCTGATCTTCAGTGGTGATCCATGTCTGGTTTAGTGTATAAAGAAACACACATGCAATGACTCTAGTGGTTGATCCATGTGGTTCAGTATAAGAACACACATGCAATGACACTCTAGTGGTTGATCCATGTGGTTTGTAAAGAAATACACATGCAATGACTTCCAGTGGTCAATCGTATGTGTGTGGGTTTGGTGGAAAGAAATACACATGCAATGACCAAAAGGGTGGATCCTCGCGTTGGTTTTAGTATACAACCAAACACATGCAATGACTCTAGTGGTTGATCCATGTGTGGTTTGTGGAAAGAACACACATGCAATGACCTAGTGGTTGGATCCAAAATAGGTATAAGAACACACATGCAAATGACTCTAGTGGTTGATCCATGTGTGGTTTGAAAGGAAAGAACACACATGCAATGACTCTAGTGGTTGATCCATGGTTTGTGGTTTGAGGATAAGAACACACATGCAATGATTGTAATGGGTCCACATATGGTGTGAACGTGTGGTTTGTGGAAAGAACACACATGCAATGACCTAGTTGATCCATGTGTGGTTTGTGGAAAGAACACACATGCAATGACCAATCGGTGGATCCCATGTATGGTTTTAGTAAAAGAACACACATGCAAATACCCCAGTGCTGGTGTGTGGTTTCATATCAGAACAAACATGCAATGACTCTAGTGGTTGATCCATGTGGTTTGTAAAAGAACACACATGCAATGACTCATCCATATGGTGGTGTTTGTGGAAAGAACACATGCAATGACCAATCGTGGATCCATGTCTGCCTAGGAAAAGAACACACATGCAAATGACTCTAGTACTAGTTTGTGTCATGAAAGTATAAGAACAAAACATGCAATGACTGTAGTGGTTGATCCATGGTTTGTAGTCATTGCTACGCATTGAATCTAGTGGTTGATCCATGTGTTTGTGGAAAGAACACATGCAATGACCACTGTGATCCATGTTGGTTATACTATAAGAAATAATATGATGCAATGACTCTAGTACTGGTTTGTGGTTTTAGTATAAGAACACACATGCAATTACTTAGTGGTTGATCCACAAAGCCAGTGGAAATAACACACATGCAATGAATCTAGTGGTCAATCTGCATGTGGTTTGTGGAAAGAACACACATGCAAATGACTAATCGAGGGATCCATGTTGGTTTTAGAATACACATGCAATGACTCTAGTGGTTGATCCATGTTGTTTGTAAATAACACACATGCAATGACTTATAGGTTGATCCATGTGTGTGGTTTGTGAAAAGAACACACATGCACAATTCTAGTTTTGGTTTTGTATAAGAACACACATGCAATGACTCTAGTGGTTGATCCATGTGTGGTTTGAGGAAATAACACATATGCAATGACTTAATGGTTGATCCATGTGGTTTGTGTGAAATACACATGCAATGATCAGAAGCGGTCCACATGTGGTTTGTGAAAGAACACACATGCAATGTGACTGTCGATCCATATGTGGTCTGGTGGAAGGAACACATGCAATGACCATTTCAGTGATCCATGTGTATTATTTGTGGAAAGAACACACATGCAATGACCAAAGGCCACATTGGTGGTTTTAGTATAAAAACAAACATGCAATGACTCTAGTGGTTGATCCATGTGGTTTGTGGAAAGAACACACATGAATGACTTAGTGGTCGATCACATTTGGCCTAGGGAAAGAACACATGCAATGACTCTAGTGGTTGATCCATATAGTTTGTGGAGAACATACATGTAATGACCCATTGGTGGGTCCGTGTTGGTTTTTGAAAGAAGTATAAGAACACACATGCAATGGCTCTAGTGGTTGATCCATGTTTTGCTTAGAAACAACTCACATGCAATGACTGTAGGTGGTCGATCCATGTGGTCGTAGCAAAGAACACACATGCAATGACTCTAGTGTTGGTTTTAGTATATTTAACACACAGCAAAGGATTCCAGTGGTTGACCCATGTGTGGTTTGTGGAAAGAACACACGTCAGGACTGCTGATCCATATGTGCTTTGTGTGGAAAGAACACACACATGCAATGACCATCAAGTGATCCATGTGTGTGGGTTTGTGAAAAATCACACATGGAATGACTCTAAAGTTGGTTCTGTAATTTTAGTATAAGAACAAACATGCAATGACCTAGTGGTTGATCCTGGTGTGTGGTTTGTGGAAAGAAGCCACACGCGATGACCTAGTGGCTTCCATCCATATGTGGTTTGTGGAGAATACTACAATGCACCCACTAATCGGGTATCCAAAAGGTTTTAGTAAGGAACACACATGCAATGACTTCAGTGGCTGATCCATGTTTGTTTGTGGAAATAACGAACATGCAATGGACTCTAGTGGTTGACCCATGTGTGTGACGAAAAAAGAACACATGCAAATGTGACTCTAGTGCTGGTTTTAGTATAAGAACACACATGCAATGACTCTAGTGGGTCGATCCATGTGGTTTGTGTGGAACAAATACACTAATGACTTAGTGGTTGATCCATGTGTGTTTTGTGAAATAACATACAGCAATGACTGTAATGGGTCCACATGTGGTTTGTGGAAAGAACACACATGCAATGACCTGGTCGATCCATGTGGTTTGTGGAAAGAACATTGTTGTTACAAGGACCATCAGGATCCATGTCCGGTTTGTGGAAAGAACACACATGCAATGACTCTAGTGTTGGTTTCAGGTTTTAGTATAAGAACAAACATGCAATGACCTAGTGGTTGATCCATGTGTGGTTTGTAAAGAACACACATGCAATGTGACTCTAGTGGTCGATCCATATGTGGTTTAAAGAAAGAACACATGCAATGCATCTAACGGTGGATCTGTGTTGTTTGTAGTATAAGTTAGAACACACATGCAATGACTCTAGTGGCTGATCCATGTTTGTTTGAAGAATACACATGCAATGACTTAGTGTTGATCCATGTGGTTTCCAGTAAACATAACACATGCAACACTCTAGTGTTAATAGAATAAGAACATGCCACAAACATCAGTGGTTGATCCAAGTGTGTGGTTTGTGAAATAATACATATTCAATGACTCTAGTGGTTTATCCATGTGTGGCTTTGTGGAACAACATGCAATGATTGTAATGGGTCCACATGTGTGGTTTGTGGAGAACACATGCAATGACCCTGCTGATCCATGGTTTGTGAGTAACACACATGCAATGACCACTGGTGGATCCATGTGTGTATTAGGAAAAGAACACACATGCAATGACACTCCCCCAGTGCTGGTGTGTGGTTTTAGTATCAGAACAAACATGCAATGACTCTAGTGGTCGATCCATGTGGTTTGTGGAAGAACACATGCAATGACTGTCTACCCATATGTGGTTTGTGGAAAGAACACACATGCAATGACCACCGTGGATCCATGTCTGGTTTTGTGGAAAAGAACATACATGCAATGTCGACTCTAGTAATTAGTTTGTGGTTTTAGTATAAGAACAAAACATGCAATGACTGTAGTGGTTGATCCATGTAGTTTGTAGCCAACACATGCATTGAATTTAGTGGTTGATCCATGTGTGGGTTTGTGGAAAGAACATACATGCAATGACCACTGGTGGATCCATGTTGGTTTGTATTTGTTGGGCAACACACATGCAATGACTCTAGTACTGGCCAGGTTTATATAAGAACACACATGCAATTATCAGTGGTCATCCATGTAAAAGCCAGAAAATAACACAAGTAATGAATCTAGGTTCATCCATGTGGTTTGTGGAAAGAATACACACGCAATGACCAATGTGGATCCATGTTGGTTTTAGTATAAGAACACGTATAATGACTCTAGTGGTTGATCCATGTTTGTTTGTGTGTAACAACACACAATGACTCTAGTGGTTGATCCATGTGTCTAGAAAAAGAACAAACATGCAGCCATTCTAGTTTTGGTTTTAGTATAAGAACACACATAAAATGACTCAATGTTGATCCTACGCGTGGTTTGTGTGAATACCATGCAATGACCTAGTGGTCGATCCATGTGGTTTGTGGAAATAACACACATGCAATGATCAGAAAGCGGTCCACATGTGTGGTCGGTGGAAAGAACACACATGCAATGACTCTGGTTGATCCATGTGGTTTGTGGAAAGAACACACATGCAATGACTACTAGTGGATCCATGTGTGGTTTTGTGGAAAGAACACAAGGCGTGCAATGGACTTAGCGTCAGCTTGTGGTTTAGTATAAAAAACAAACAGCAATGGCTCTAGGTGGTTGATCCATGTGGTTTGTGGAAAAGAACACACATGAATGACTCTAGTGAAGCGATCATTATTTATTTGTGAAAGAACACATGCAATGACTTCAGTGGCTGATCCATGTGGTTTGTGGAAAGAACACATGTCAATAACTGTGGATCCGTGTTGGTTTTAGTATAAGCATCACATGCAATGACTCTAGTGGTTGATCCATGCTTGTTTGTGGAAATAACTACATGCAATAACTCTAGTGGTTGATCCATGTGGTTTGTGCAAAGAAATTATGCAACACTCTAGTGTTGGCTTTAGTATACTAACACACATGCAATGATTTCCAGTGGTTGATCCATGTGTGGTTTGTGGAATGGAACACATATGCTGCGACTCTGGCTGATCCATATGTGCTGTGGAAAGAAATACTACATGCAACGACCATCAAGTGGATCCATGTGTGGTTTGTGTGGAAAAGAATACACATGTAATGACTCCTCTAGTGCCAGCTCAGGGTTTTAGTATAAGAACAAACATGCAATGACTTAGTGGTTGATCCATGTGTGGTTTGTGGAAAGAACATACAAGGATGACTCTAGTGGTTGATCCATGTGGTTTGTGGAAAGAATACATGCAATGACCAATCGGTGGATCCTGCATGGTTTTAGTAAGAACACACATGCAATGACTTAGTGGTCATCCATGTTTGTTTGTGGAAATAACATATGTAATGATTTAGTGGTTGATCCATGTGGTTTGTGTAACAATACACATGCAATGACTCTAGGTGTTAGTTTTAGAACAAGAATACATGCAATGACTCTAGTATTTATCCATGTGTGGTTTGTGGAAATAAATACACATTCAATGACCTAGTGGTTGATCCATGTGTGGTTTGTAGCCACATGCAATGATTAATGGTCCACATGTGTGGTTTTAGGAAAGAACACACATGCAAT
The DNA here is from genome assembly GCA_023614405.1 of Avena insularis. Lineage (NCBI taxonomy): Eukaryota > Viridiplantae > Streptophyta > Magnoliopsida > Poales > Poaceae > Avena > Avena insularis. The sequence goes on from CM042684.1 coordinate 427,397,568, forward strand.
CCTATTGATCCATGTGTTTGTGAAAGGATGTATATGCAAATGACCACTGTGGATCCATGTGTGTATTGTGTAAAGACACACATGCAATGACTCTAGTGCTGGTGTGTGGTTTCAGTATCAGAACAAACATGCAATGACTCTAGTGGTTGGATCCATGTGTGTGGTTTGTAAAAGACACATGCAATGACTCAAGTTGATCCATATGTGGTTTGTGAAGAACACACACACAAGGACCACTGTGGATCCATGTTCCGTTTGTGAAAAGAAAACACACATGGCAATGACTCTAGTACTAGCCTGTGTTTTAGTATACAATAAACATGCAATGACTGTAGTGGGTTGATTCATGTGGTTTGTGGAAATAATACACATGCATTAAATCTAGGAAGATCCATGTGGCTGTGGAAAGAACACATGCAATGACCACCGTGGATCCGTGTTGGTTTTATTTATAAGAACACACATGCAATGACTCTAGTACTGGCTTTATTTGTACAAGAACACACACAACATCAGTGGTTGATCCATGTGCTTTGTGGAAATAACATACACGCACGAATCTAGTGGTTCATCCATGTGGCCTAGAAAGAACACACATGCAATGACCACTGTGGATCCATGTTGGTTTTAGTATGTACACATGCAATGACCTACTGGGTTATCCATGCGTATTTTAAAGGCCACATGCAATGACTTAGTGGTTGATCCATGTGTGGTTGGTGGAACAACACATGCAATGATCAGAATGGTCCACAGCTGTGTGGTTTGTGGAAAGAACACACATGCAATGACTGCTGATCCACATGTGGTTTGTGGAAAGAACACACATGCAATGACCATTTGTGATCCATGTGTGGTCGGTAAGAACACATGAAACATCAGCTGGTTTTGGTTTTAGTATAAAACAAACATGCAATTAATTTTAGTGGTTGATCCATGTGGTCGGTGGGAAAAGAACACAAGGAATGACTCTAGTCGATCAATATTTGGTTTGTGGAAAGAACACATGCAATGACTTCTAGTGGTTGATCCAACAGTGTATTGTGGAAAGAACATACAACAATTACCAGATCCAAGTGGTTTTAGTACAAGAAATGTTGCCAACACCTCAAGTGGTCGACCACGTTTTTGTGAAATAACTCACGCACACAAATCAGTGGTCGATCCATGTGTTTAGCAAAGAACAACACATGCAATGACTCTAGGTGTTGGTTTTAGAGATATCAACACACATGTAATGGACTGAGTGGTTGATCCATGTGTGGTTTAGAAAGAATATTACATGTTGGGGACTTGGTTGATCCATATGTGTGCTTTGGTGGAAAGAACACACATGCAATGACCATCGGGCGGATTCATGTGGTTTGTGGAAAAGAAACACACATGGAATGACCTAGTGCTGGTCAGGTTTTAGTATAAGAACAAATACGCAATGACTCTAGTGGTTATCCATGTGGTGGTTTGTGGAAAGAACACACATGCGATGACTCTAGTGGTCGATCCAAGTGGTTTGTGGAAAGAACACACACATGCAATGACCACCGTGGATCCGTGTTGGTTTTAGGATAAGAACACATGCAATGACTCAGTGGTTGATCCATGCTTGTTTGTGGAAGCCACACACATGCAATGACTCTAGTGGTTGGATCCATGTGTGGTTTGTGCAACACACACATGCAAAATGCATTTCCAGTGTTAGTTTTAGAATAAGAACACATGCAATGACTCTAAAAGGATCCATGTGGTTTGTAACACATATTCACGACTCTAGTGGTTGATCCATGTGGTTTGTGGAAATAACACACATGCAACATTTGTACTGGTCCACATGTGGTTTGTGAAAGAACACACACAATGACCCTGCTGATCCATGTGTGGTTTGTGGAAAGGATGACATGCAATGACCACCGGGTGGATCCATGTGTGTATTGTAAAAGAACACACATGCAATGACTCTAGTGCTGGTGTGTGGTTTTAGTGCACGGTAACAAAACATGCAATGACTTAGTGGTTGATCCAAAAAGCTGCTTTGTGGAAAAAGAACACATGCAATGACTGCTGGATCCATGTGCTTAGGAAAGAATGACACATACAAGGACCATCGTGAATTCATGTCCTAAGCCTAGGGAAAAGAACACACACATGCAATGACTTAGTGTTGGTTTGTGGTTTTAGTATAAGAACTAACATGCAACATTCTAGTGGCGATCTTATGTGGTTTAAAAGAACACACATGCAATGATTCTAGTGGTTGATCCATATGTGGTTTTGGAAAGAACACACATGCAATGACCAACGTGATCCGTGTTGGTTTTAGTAAAAGAACACACATGCAATGACTCTAGTGGTTGATCCATGTTTGTTTGGTGGAAATAACACACATGCAATGACTTGCGGTCATCCATGTGGTTGTGCACACATGCACGACCTAGTGTTAGTTTTAGAACAAGAAACACACATGCAATGACTCTAGTGGTTGATCCATGTGGTTTGTGGAAATACATATCCAATGACTCTAGTGGTTGATCCATGTGTGGTTTGTAGCTAACACACATGCAATGATTGTAATGGTCCACATGTGTGGCTTGTGGAAAGAAATACATGCAATGATCTGTTGATCCATGTGTGGTTTGTGGAAAGAACACACATGCAATGACCACTGGTGGATCCATGTGTATTGTGAAAAGAACACACATGCACGACCCCTAGCTGTGTGGTTTTAGTACTGTAACAAACATGGCCATTCTAGTGGTTGATCCATGTGTATTTGTGAAAGAACACACATGCAATGTGGACTTGGTTCATCCACATGTGTTTGTGAAAGAACACACATGCAATGACCACCGGTGGATCCATGTCCTGCCTTGGTGGGAAAAGAACAATAACAGCAATGACTCTAGTACTAGCTCAGGGTTTTTGGTGATAAGAACAAACATGACCTAGGTGGTTGATCCATGTGTGGTTTTCCAGGAACAATAACACATGCATTGAATTAGTGAGTTGATCCATGTGTGGTTTGTGAAAGAACAGCCATCAAATGACCACTGGTGGATCCATGTTGGTTTTACTACAAGAACACACACATGCAATGACTCCTAGTACTGCCTGTGGTTTTAGTATAAGAACACACATGCAATTACTCTAGTGGTTGATCCATGTGTGCTTTGTGGAAATAACACACATGCAATGAATCTAGTGGCTATCCATGTGTGGTTTCCAGGGAAAGAACACATGCAACAGACCACTGTGGATCCATGTTGGTTTTGAAAAGGAAGAACACACATGCAATGACTTAACGTTGATCCATGCGTGGTTTGTGGAAATAACACATATGCAATGACTTCAGTGTGGTTGATCCATGTGTGTTTAAAATAACACACATGCAATGACTGTAGGTCCTGGTATGTGTGGTTTGTGGAAAGAAATACATGGGGCGACTCGTTGATTCCATATGTTTGTGAGTAAATTACATGCAATGACCACTGAGGATCCATGTGTGGCTTCAGAAAAGAACACACATGCAATGACTCTAGCGCTTGGTTTTTGGTTTTTGTATAAAAAAAAAAAAAAAAAACATGCAATGACTTAGTGGTTGATCCATGGTTTGGTGGAGAACACATGAATTGAATTTAGTGGCTTCATCAATATTTGGCTCTGTGGAATGCAAGGACTCTGGCGGGTTGATCCGGCGTGGCTCAGGAAAGAACACATGTAAATGACCACTGTGGATCCGCGTCGGTTTTAAAGATAATTACGCCAATGACTCTAGTGGTCGATCCATGTTCGTCAGGAAATATCCCATGCAATAACTCTAGCGGCTGATCATGGTCGAGAAAAGAACATACGCAATGACCGAAAAGCGGCTGAAGTATACGAACACACATGCAATGACTCATGGTTGATCCATGTGGTTTGTGGAAACACACAGACTGCTGATCCCATATGTGCCGGTGGAAAACACACGCAATGACTGACTGGGCGGATCCATGTGTGGTTTGTGAAAAAGTGGAATGACCCTAGTGCTGGTTTGTGGTTTTAGTGCATAAGAACAAACATGCAATGACTCTAGTGGTTGATCCATGTAACCAGGAAAGAACACACACAAGTGGCGACTCTAGTGGTCGATCCATATGTGTCGGTGGAAGAACACATGCAATGACCAATGGTGGATCCGTGTTGGTTTATATAAGAACAAGCATGCAATGACTCTAGTGGTTGATCCAAAGCTTGTTTGTGGAAATAAATACATGCAATGACTCTAGTGGTTGATCCATGTGGTTTAGCAACAATACATGCAATGACTTAGTAAGCATGAAGAACACACACAATGACTGGTGGACATCCATGTGTGGTTTTAGAAATAACATATTCAATGACTCTAGTGGTTGATCCATGGTGGTCGTAGGAAATAACACAATGCAATGATTAAATATCCACATGTGTGGTTTGAAAGAACACATGCAATTAATTCGCTGATCCATGTGTGGTTTCCTGAAAGGATGTATATGTACGACCACTGGTGGTCCAAGTGTGTATTGTGGTAGCACATGCAATGACTTAGTGCTGGTGTGTGTGGTTTTAGTATCAGAAACAAACATGAAACACTTAGTGGTCACTCCATGTGTGGTTTGGTGGAAAGAACACACATGCAATGACTCTGGCCGATCCATATGTGGTTTCAGGAAGAATACACACAAGGACCACTGGTGATCCAAGTGCCCGGTTTGTAAAAAGAACACACATGCAAATGACCTCTATGTTGGTTTCAGGTTTTAGTGAGCAAGAACCACATGCAATGACTCTAGTGGTTGATCCATGTGGTTTGTGTAAAGAACACACATGCAATGACCGTAGTGGCTTCCATCCATGTGGCTTAGGAAAGAACACACATGCAATGACCACTGGTGATCCTGGGGTGTTGGTTTCTGGCATAAGAACACACATGCAATGACTCTAGTGGTTGATCCATGTTTGTTTGTGGAAACACATGCAATGATCAGAAGGCTTCATCCATGTGTGGTTTGTGCAAATAACACACATGCAATGACGAAAGGTTTAGAATAAGAACACACATGCAATGACTCTATGGTTGATCCAAGTGTGTATTTGTGAAATAATACATATTCAATGACTCTAGTGGTTGATCCATGTGTGTTTGTAAAATAACACACATGCAATGATCAGAATGGGTCCACATGTGGTTTGTAGAACACACATGCAATGACTCTCGTTGATCCATGTGTGGTTTGGTGGGAAAGGAACACATGCACGACCACGGTGACCCATGTGTATTGTGGAAGAACACACATGCAAATGACCTAGTGTCAGTGTGTGTGGTTTTAGTATCAGAACAAACATGCAATGACTTCCATAATGAACGATGTGTGGTTTGTGAAAGAACATACACATGCAATGACTCTGGTTCATCCATATGTGGTTTGTGTGAAGAACACATATGCAATGACCACTGGTGATCCATGTCTGTTTGTAAAGAACACACATGCAATGACTCTAGTACTCTGCTCAGGTTTTAGTATAAGAAACAAACATGCAATGAGACTGTGAGGGTTGATCCATGTGTGGTTTGTGAAATAACACATGCATTGAATCTAGTGGTTGATCCATGGTGGTTTGTGGAAAGAACACATATGCATGACCACTGGTGGATCCATGTTGGTTTTATATAAGAACAATACATGCAATGACTCTAGTACTGTTTGTGGTTTTAGCACAAGAACACACATGTAATTACTCTAGTGGTTGATCCATGTGTGTCGGTAAAACAATACACATGCATGAATCTATGGTTCATCCATGTGTGGTTTGTGAAAGAACACATGCAATGCATTCACTGGTGGATCCCATGTTGGTTTTAGTATAAGAACACACATGCAATGACTCTAGTGGTCGATCCATGTCGCCAGAAATAATGCCACATGCAATGACTCTAGTGGTTGATCCATGTGTGGTTTGTGAAAAGAACAAACATGCAATGACTCTCTAGTTTGGTTTAGTATTAGAACACACATGCAATGACTCTACCGTTGATCCATGGTCGGTAGTGGAAATAACACACACATGCACGACCTTCTAGTGGTCGATCCATGTGGTTTGTGGAAACAACACATATTCAATGACTCTAGTGGTTGATCCATGTGTGGTTTGTAGCCAACACACATGCAATGATTGATGGGTCCACATGTGTGGTTTGTGGAAAGAACACACATGCAATGACTCCTAGCTGATCCATGTGTGGTTTGTGGAAAGAACACACATGCAAGATTCACTGGTGGATCCATGTGTATTGTGGAAAAAGAAACACACATGCAATGACTCTAGTGCTGTGTGTGGTTTTAGTATCGTAACAAAACATGCAATATTCTAGTGGTTGATCCATGTGTGGTTTGTGTGGAAAGAACACACATGCAATGACTCGTTCATCCATATGGTTTGTGGAAAGAACACACATGCAATGACCATCGTGGATCCATGTTCCGTTTGTGAAAAGAACACATATGCAATGACTCTAGTACTAGTTTGTGGTTTTAGTATAAGAACAAATACAATGACTGTAGTGGTTGATCCAAGGTGGTTTGTGGAAATAACACACATGCATCAATCTAGTGGTCATCCATGTGTGGTTTCCAGGAAAGAACATACATGCAATGACCACTGGTGTGGATCCATGTTGGTTTTACTATAAGAACACACATGCAACACTTGTACTGGTTTGTGGTTTTAGACAAGAACACACATAATTATCGAGTGGTCGATCCATGTGTGCTTTGTGGAAATAACACACAGTAAATGAATCTAGTGGTTCATCCATGGTGGTTTGTGAAAGCAACACACATGCAATGACCACTGGTGGATCCATGCTGGGTTTTGTGTATAAACACATGCAATGACTTCAGTGGTTGATCCATGTTTGTTTGTAGCCAACACACATGCAATGACTCCAGTGGGTCAGATCCATGTGTGGTCGGTAGAAAAGAACAAACATGCAATGACTGAAGTTTGGTTTTAGTATTGTAACACACATGCAATGACTCTACTGGTTGATCCATGTGCTCAGGAAACAACACATGCAATGACTTATATGCTGATCCATGTGTGGCCTGTGGAAACACACATGCAATGATCAGATGGAATCCACATGTGTGGTTTGTGGAAAGAACACACACATGCAATGTGACTGGGTCAGATCCATATGTGATTTCCAGAAAGAACACACATGCAATGCATTCATCAGTGGATCCATGTGGTTTGTGGAAAAGAACACATGTGCAATGGATTCTACTGGTTTGTGGTTTTAGTACAAAAACAAAACATGCAATGACTTAGTGGGTCGATCCATGTGGTTTCAGGGAAAGAACATACAAGGAATGACTCTAGTGGTTGATCAATATTTGCCGTGGAAAAGAACACACATGCAATGACTTAGTGGTTGATCCACATGGCTTGTGAAAGAACACACATGTAATGACCACTGGGTGGATCCGTGTTGGTTTTAGTATAAGAACACACATGCAATGACTCTAGGTCAGATCCCACATGTTTTTGTGGAAATAACTCACATGCAATAACTCTAGTGGTTGATCCATGTGGTTTGAAAAAGAAACACATGCAATGACCCCTCTAGTGTTGGTTTTAAAGGCAACACACATGCATGACTCTAGGTTGATCCATGTGTCAGGAAAGAACACATTGGCTGCCGTGACTGGGCCGATCCATATAAAAGCTAGAAAGAACACACATGCAATGACCATCATGGATCCATGTGTGGTTTAGAAAAGAACACATGGAATGACTCTAAAGCTAGTTTGTGGTTTTAGTATAAGAACAAACATGCAATGACTCTAGGGTTGATCCATGTGTGGTTTTCCAGGGAAAGAACACACATGATGACTTAGTGGTCGATCCATGTGGTTCAGGGAAAGAACACATGCTTAAACAATTCACCGGTGGATCCAAAATATTAGTATAAGAACACACATGCAATGTATTCTCCAGTGGCTGATCCATGTTTGTTTGTAGCCAACACATGCAATGACTTAGTGGTCGATCCATGGTTTGTGCAAATAACACACATGCAAGAATGACCTAGTGTTAGTTTTGAATAAGCAAACACATGCAATGACCTCTAGTGGTTGATCCATGTGTGGTTTGTGGAAATAAACATATTCAATGACTCTAGGTGGTTGATCCATGTGTGGTTTGTAACAACAACACACATGCAATGATTGTAATAGGAACCACATGTGTGGTTTTAGAAAGAACACACACAATGACCTGCTGATCCATGTGGTTTGTGAAGAATGTATATGCAATGACCACTGGTGATCTTAAGTGTGTATTGGGAAAAGAACACACATGCAATGACTTAGTGCTGGTGTGAAGCCAGACGTAACAACATGCAACATCAGTGTTGATCCATGGTTTGTGGAAAGAACACACATGCAATGACTCTGGTTCATCCATATGTGGTTTGTGGAAAGAATACACATCCAATGACCACTGGTGGATCCATAACCGGTTTGTGAAAAGAACACACATGCAATGACTCTAGTAATAGTTTGTGGGTTTTAGTATAAGAACAAACATGCAATGATCAGAGTATGATCCATGTGTGGTTTCAGGAAATAACACATGTATCAATCTAAGGGGTTGATCCATGTGGTTTGTGAAAGAACATACACATGCAATGACTACTGGTGGATCCATGTTGGTTTTTGATTTATAAGAACACACATGCAATGACCTCTAGTACAGGTTTGTGGTTTTGTATAAGAACACACATGCAATTACTTCTAGTAGTGGTCGATCCATGTGTGCTTGCGGAATAACACACGCAATGAATCTAGTGGTTCAATCCATGTGGTTTTGTGGAAAGAACATACGCAATGACCACCGTGGATCCATGTTGGTTTTGGGTGATAAAAGAACACACATGCAATGACTCCAAAGGGTTGATCCATGTTTGCTTCTGTGGGAAATAAATAATACACAATGACTCTAGTGTCGATCCATGTGGTCAGAAAGAACAAAACGCAATGACTCTAGTTTGGTTTTAGCATAAGAACACACATGCAATGACTCTAGTGGTTGATCCATGTGTGGTTTGTGTAAATAAATACATATGCAATGACTCTAGTGGTTGATCCATGTGTGGTTTGTGAAATAACACATGGCAATGATCAGAAGTGGTCCCCATGTGTGGTCGGTGGAAGAACACACATGGCAATGACTCTGGTTGATCCATATGTGGTTTGTGGAAAGAACACATGCAATGACCATTAGTGGATCCATGTGTGGTTTGTGGAAAAGAATACATGCAATGATTCTAGCGCTGGTTTGTGGTTTTGTGTATAAAAAACAAACATGCAATGACTCTAGTGGTTGATCCATGTGTGCTTGGTGGGAAAGAACATGTTGGCTGACTCCTTAGTGGTTGATCAATATTTGTTTGTGGAAAAACCATGCCAAATGACTCTAATGGTCGATTCATGGTTTGTGCAGAACACACATGTAATGACCACTGGTGATCCGGTGTTGGTTTTAGTATAAGAACACACATGCAATGACTCTAGTGGTTGGGATCCATGTTTGCTTGTGAAATAACTCATGCAATGACTCTAGTGGTTGATCCATGCATTTGGTAAAGAACACACATGCAATGACTTAGTGCTGGTTTTAGTATACAATTGGCTACGTAATGACTCTAGTGGCTGATCCATGTGTGTTTGTGGAAAGAACATACATGCCGGTGGACTCTCATCGATCCATATGTGCTTTGTGGAAAGAAACACACATGCAATGACTGATCGGCGGATCCATGTGTGGTTTGTGGGAAAAGAACATGGAATGACTCTAGTGCTGGTTTGTGGTTTCCAGTATAAGAACAAACATGCAATGACTTCAGTGGGTTGATCCATGTGTGGTTTGTGGAAAGAACATACATGTATGTGATGACTCTAGTGGGTCGATCCATATGTGGTCATGGAAAGAACACATACGCAATGTGAATTGGTGGATCCGTGTTGGTTTTAGTATAAGAACACACATGCAATGACTCTAGTGGTTGATCCATGTTTGTTTGTGGAAACAATACTACTACGCAATGACTTCAGTGTTGATCCATGTGTGGTTTTAGCAACAACCCACATGCAATGACCTAGTGTTAGTTTTAGAATAAGAACACACACATGCAATGACTCTAGTGGTTGATCCATGTGTGGTTTGAAGGAAATAATATCATTCAATGACTTAGTGGCTGATCCACATGTGGTTTGTGGAACAACACATGATGCAATGATTGTAATGGGGTCCACATGTGTGGTTTCCAGGAAAGAACACACATGCAATGATCTGCTGATCCATGTGTGGTTTGTGGAAAGAACACATACAATGACCACTGGTGGATCCATGTGGTCAGGAAAAGAACACACATGGCCAATTCTAGTGCTGGTGTGTGGTTTCAGGTATCAGAACAAACATGCAATGACTGTAGTGGTTGATCCATGTGTGGTCGGTGGAAGAACACACATGCAATGACTGTTCATCCATGTGGTTTAGAAAGAACACATCCAATGACCATTGCAGGATCCATGTCTGGCTCAGGAAAAGAACACAGGCCAATGACCTCGCACTAGCCAGGTTTTAGTATAAGAACAAATGCAATGACTGGTAGGTGGCTGATCCATGTGTGGGTTTGTGAAATAACACACATGCATTGAATCTAGGTCATCCATGTGTGGTTTGTGGAAAAGAACACACATGCAATGACCACTGGTGATCCACAAGTTGGTTTTACTATAAGAACACACATGCAATGACTCTCAGTGTACAGGCTTGTGGTTTTTAGTATAAGAACACACATGCACCATTTAGTGGTCGATCCATGTGTGTGCTGGTAAATAACACACATGCAATGAATCTAGTGGTTCATCCATGTGTGGTCAGGAAAGAACATGATGCAATGACCATTGGTGGATCCATGTTATTTTAGTATAAGAACACACACACATGCAATGTGACTCAAAGGGTCACATCCATGTTTGTTTGTGGAAATAACACAGCATACAATGAATTTAGTGGTCGATCCATGTGGTTTCCAGAAAAAGAACAAACATGCAATGACTGAAGTTTTGGTTTTAGTACATGAACACACATGCAATGACTCTAGTGGTTGATCCATGTGTGGTTTGTGGAAATAACATACATGCAATGACTCTAGTGGTTGATCCATGTGTGTGGTTTGTGTGGGAAACACACATGGTTAACGGATGGGTCCCTCAAAGCATGTGGTCAGGAAAGAACACACATGCAATGACTCGTTGATCCATGGTTTGTGGAAAGAACACACATGCAATGACCACTAGTGGATCCATGTGGTTTGTGAAAAGAACACATGCAATGTGACTCTAGCGCCTGGTTTGTGGTTTTAGTATAAAAACAAAACATGCATGACTTAGTAGTGGATCCATGTGTGGTTTGTGGAAAGTAGAACACAAGGTTAAATGACTCTAGCTAAGTTGATCAACATTTGTTTGGAGGAAAGAACACACTCCAATGACTCTAGTGGTTGGATCCATATGTGGTTTGGTGGAAAGAACATACATGTAATGACCACTGTGATCCGGGGTATGGTTTTAGAAGGCACACACATGCAATAATCTATGGTCAGATCCATGCTTCACTTGTGGAAATAACTCATGCAATGACTTAGTGGTTGATCCATGTATTTGTGCAAAGAACACATGCAATGACTCTAGTGTTGGTTTTAGTATACCTAACACACATGCAATGACCTAGTGGCTGATCCATGTGTGGTTTGTGGAAAGAAACACACATGTCAGGATCGCTGGATCCATATGTGCTTTGTGGAAAGAACACACATGCAATGACCATCAAGGATCCATGTGGTTTAGGGAAAAGAACACACATGAATGACTTGTGCTGGTTTGTGGCTCTAGTATAAGAACAAACATGCAATGACTCTCTAGTGGTCGATCCATGTGTGTGGAGCCTGTGGAAAGAACACAGATGCGACAGACTCTAGTAAGCTGATCCATATGTGGGTTTGTGGAAAGAACACACATGGGGCCGACCACTGGTGATCTGTGCTGGTTTTAGTATACACACACATGCAATGACTCTAGTGGTTGATCCATGTTTGTTTGTGGAAATAACTCACATGCAATGACTCTAGTGGTTGATCCATGTGGTTCAAAAAGAACACATGCAATGACTTAGTGTTGGTTTTAGTATACCTAACACACATGCATGACTCTAGTGGTTGGATCCATGTGGTTTGTGGAAAGAACACACACGTTGTGACTCTGTTTGATCCATATGTGCTTGTGGAAAGAACACACATGCAATGGACTAATGCTGATCCATGTGTGGTTTGTGGAAAAGAACACACATGGAATGACTCTCAGTGCTGGTTTGTGGTTTTAGTATAAGAACAAACATGCAATGACTCTAGTGGTTGATCCATGTGTGGTTTGTGGAAAGAACACACGCGAAGACTCTAGTGAAGGATCCACATGTGGTTTGTGGAAAGAACACACAATGACCACCTGTGGATCCGTGTTGGTTTTAGAAGAACACACATGCAATGACTCTAGTGGTTGATCCATGTTTGTTTGTGGAAATAACACACATGCAATGACTCTAGTGGTTGATCCATGTGTGGTTTGTGCAAATAACCCATATGCAATGACTCTCAGTGTTAGTTTTTTAGAATAAGAACACACATGCAATGACCTAGTGGCTGAATGCATGTGTGGTTTGTGTGGAAATAACACATATTCAATGACTCTAGTGGTTGATCCATGTGGTTTGTGGAACAATACATATGCAATGATTAATGGGTCCACATGTGTGGTTTGTAGAACATACATGCACGACCTGCTGATCCATGTGTGGTTTGTGGAAAGAACACACATGCAATGACCACCGTGGATCCATGTGTATTGTGAAAAGAACACACATGCAATGACTGAAAAGGTGTGTAGTTTTAGCATCGTAAATATGCAAAATGATTCAAGGAAGCTGATCCATGTGTGGTTTGTGGAAAGAACACATATGCAATGACTCTGCTCATCCATATGTGGTTTAGGAAAAGAACACACATCCAATGACCATCAGATTCCATGTCCATTTGTGAAAAGAACACAAGCATGCAATGACTCTTTAGTACTAGCTTGTGGTTTTAGTATAAGAACAAACATGCAATGGACTAGTGGTTGATTCCATGTGTGGTTTGTGGAAATAATACACATGCATTAAATCAGTAATATCCATGTGTGGTTTGTGAAGAATACATGCAATGACTACTGGTGGATCTTATGTTGGTTTTACTATAAAGAAATCATTGCTATAATGATCAGTACAGGTTTGTGTTTTAGTATAAGAACACATGCAATTATTTAGTGGTTGATCCATGTGTGCTGTGGAAATAACACATATGCAATGAATCTATGGGTTCATCCGGGCGTGGTCAGTGGAAAGAACATTATTGATGCAATGTTCACTGGTGGATCCATGTTATTTTAGTATAAGAACACACATGCAATGACCTTAGTGGTTGATCCATGTTTGTTTGTGGAAATAAATAATACATACAATGACTGTAGTGGTTGGATCCATGGTGGTCGCAGAAAAGAAAATGTTTATGCAATGACTCTAGTTTGGTTTTAGTATAAGAACACACATGCAATGACTTAGTGGTTGATCCATGTGTGGTTTGTGAAACACACATATGCAATGACTTCAGTGGTTGATCCATGTGTGGTTTGTAACAACACACATGCAATGACTCTTAGTGGTTGATCCCTCATGTGTGTTTGTGGAAAGAAATACACATGCAATGACTGTAATGGTTGATCCATAAGTGGTTTGTGGAAAAGAACACACATGCAATGACCATTTGTGTTGATCCATGTGTGGTTTGGTGTGGAAAAGAACACACATGCAATGTGATTCTAGCGCTGGTTTTATCCATGTGGTTGTGGAAAGAATGCTACATGCAAATGACAATGGTGGATCCATGTGGTTTGTGGATAGAACACATACGCAATGACTCTAGTGCTAGTTTCTGTGTATAAGAACACACATGCAATGACTCTAATGGGTCCACATGTGGGTTTAAAATAACACACATGCACAACCACTGTTGATCCATGTTGTTTGTGGAAAAGAACACACATGCAATGAGTCTAGTGGATCCATGTGTGGTTTAAAGAACACACACATGCAATGACTCTAGTGCTGGTTTGTGGTTTTTAGTATAAGAACAAAACACGCAATGACTTAGTGGTTGATCCATGTGTCGTAGAAATAACAACATGCAATGACTCCATCGATCCATATGTGGGCTTCCAGAAATAGAAATCATCACATGCAATGACTTAGGGTCGATCCATGTGTGGTTTCCAGAAAATAACACACATGCAATGACTCTAGTATTGGTTTAGTATAAGAACACACAGGAGATGTCTCTAGTGGTGGATCCATGTCTGGTTTGTGGAAATGAACACACACATGCAATGAATCTAGTTGTTGATCCATGTGGTTTGTGGAAATAACCCATGCAATGATTTAGTGGTTGATCCATGTGGCTTCCAGGAAATAACACATGCAATGACTGTAATGGATCCATAAGTGGTTTATGGAAAAGAACACACATGCAATGACCAATGGTTGATCCATATGTGGCTTCCAGACAGAACACATGCAATGACTCCAGTGGTCGATCCATGTTTGGTTTAGGAAAGAACACATGCAATGAGTCTAGTGGATCCATGTGTGTCGGGAAAGAACACACACACATGACTTAGTGTCGGTTTGTGGTTTTAGTATAAGAACAAACATGCAATGATCTAGTGGAAGGATCCATGTGTGGTTTGTGGGAAATAAATACACATGCAATGACTCGTTGATCCATATGTGGTTTGTGTGGAAAGAACACACATGCAATGACTTCAGTGGTTGATCCATTTGTGGTTTGTGGAAATAACACACATGCAATGACTCTAGTGCTTATCCATGTGTTTGTGTAAATAACACACATGCAATGACTCTAGTGTTGGTTTAGTATAAGAACACACATGCAATGACTCTTGTGTGGTGGATCCATGTGTGGTTTGTGGAAATAACACATGCAATCACTCTAGTGGTTGATCCATGTGTGGTTTGTGGAAATAACACATGCAACACTCTAGGGGGTGACATCCATGTGTGGTTTGTGGAAAAAAACACACATGCAATGACTTAGTGGGTCCCACATGTGGGTTTGTGGAAAAGGAACAATACATTGCAATGACCAGTTTTGCTGATCCATAAGTTGTTTGTGAAAAAGCAAACATTACATGCAATGACTCTAGTGGATCCATGTGTGGTTTGTGGAAAGAACACACGTATGCAATGGACTTTCTATCCATGTGTAGGTTTGTGGATAAGAACACAACATGCAATGACTTCTAGTGGTTGATCCATGGTGGTTTATTATAAGAACACACATGCAATGACTCTAGTGGTTAACCGCGTGGTTTTGTGGAAAGAACATTAACATGCAATGCACCAATCGGCTTCCATCCATGTTTGGTTTGTGGAAAAGAACACACACATGCAATGAGCTCAGTGATCGATCCATGTGTGGCTTGTGGAAAGAACACACATGCAATGACTCTAGTCCTGGTCAGGGTTTTAGTATAAGAACACACATGCAATGACTCTAGTGGTCAGATCCATGTGTGGTTTGTAGAAATAACACACATGCAATGACCTCAGTGGTTGATCCATATGTGCTTGGTGTGGAAAGAACACACATGCAAATGACTCTAGTGGTCGATCCATTTGTTTAGGTCTTGTGGAAAGAACACACATGCAATGACTGTACGATCCATGTGTGGTTTGGTGGAAAGAAACACACATGCAAATTGACCCCCTAGTGTTGGTTTTAGTATAAGAACACACATGCAATGACTCTAGGTGGTGTATCCATGTGTGGTTTAGTGGAAAAGAACACACACATGCAATGACTTAGTGGTTGATCCATGTGTGGTTTGTGAAATAACACTACGATGTAATGACTCCTGGCTTGATCCACATGTGGTTTGTGGAAAGAACACACATGCAATGACTCACTGGTGGATCCAAGTGTGGTTTGTGGAAAAGAACACACATGCAATGACCATTGGTTGATCCATGTGTGTTTAGAGGAAAGAACAATACATGCAATGACTCTAGTGGTTGATCCATGTGTGGTTTGTGTGGAAAAGAACACACACATGCAATGACTCTAGTGGGTCAGATCCATGTGTGGTTTGTAAAAAGAACATACACATGCAATGACTTCAAGTGGTTATCCACATGTGGTTTGTGGAAAGAACATGGCATGCAATGACTAGTGGGTTGGATCCATGTGTGGTTTGTGGAAAGAACACACATGCAATGACTGTATTTGTTGATCCATGTGTGTTTTAAAAAGGAACACACATGCAATGCACTCTAATGTTGGTTTAGTATAAGAACACACATGCAATGACTCTAGTGGTGGATCCATGTGTGGTTTGTGAAAAGAACACACACATGCAATGACTTAGTGGTTGATCCATGTGTGGTTTGTGGAAACAACACACACATGCAATGACTCTAGGGTTGATCCATGTGGTTTGTGGAAATAACACACATGCAATGACCAATGGTACGGATCCATAAGTGTGGTTTGTGGAAAGAACACACATGCAATGACCACTGGTTGATCCATATGGGTTTGGGATAAGAACAATACATGCAATGACTCTAGTGGTCGATCCATGTGTGGTTTGTGTGAAAAGAACACACATGCAATGCACCATTTAGTGGCTTCGATCCATGTGTGGTTTGTGGAATGTACCACACATGCAATGACTCTAGTGCTATCCATGTGGTTTGTGGAAAGAACACATGCAATGGACTCTAGTGGGTCCAGTTATGTGGTTTCTGGAAAGAACACATGCAATGACCACTGGTTGATCCATGTGTGGCTTGGGGACAAGAACAACACATGCAATGACTCTAGTGGCTTCATCCATGTGTGGTTTGTCAGGAAAGAACACACATGCAATGAGTCTAGTGGTGGATCCATGTGTGGTTTGTGGAAAGAACACACATGCAATGACTCTAGTGCTGGTTTGTGGTTTACATAAGAATGTAACACATGCAATGACCTAGTGGTTGATCCGTGTGGTTTCTGGAAATAACACACATGCAATGACCACTGGTTGATCCATGTGGTTTGTGGAAAGAACACACATGCAATGAGTCTAGTGGTTGATCCATGTGTGCTCGGTGAAAAGAACACACATGCAATGACTCTAGTGCTGGTTTGTGGTTTGGGTATAAGAACACACATGCAATGCACCTAGTGGTGGATCCATGTGTGGTTTGTGAAAAGCCAACACACATGCAATGACTCTAAGTGGTTGATCCATATGTGTGGTTTGTGGAAAGAACACACATGCAATGACTTAGTGGTTGATCCATGTGTGGTTTGTGGAAATAACACAAGGCCATGCAATGACTCTAATGGATCTGCTAAGTGGTTTTAGTATAAGAACAATACATGCAATGACCTAGTGGTCGATCCATGTGGGTTTGGTGGAGAAAAGAACACATGCAATGACTCTAGTGGTTGATCCATGTGGTTTGTGGAAAGAACACACATGCAATGACTCTAGTGGTTGATCCATGTGTATTTGTGGAAAAGAACACACACATGCAATGACTCTGAAAAGGGTTTGTGGAAGCTTTTGGATAAAAAGAACACACATGCAATGATCAGTGGTCGATCCATGTGTGGTTTGTGGAAAGAACACACATGCAATGACTCTAGTGGTTGATCCCATGTGTGGTTTGGTAGGAAAGAACACATATGCAATGATTCTAGTGGTGGATCCATGTGTGGTTTGTGGAAAAACACACATGCAATGACCACTAGTGCTGGATCCATGTGTGGTTTTGTAGAACACACATGCAATGACTCTAGTGGTTGACATCCATGTGGTTGTGTGGATAAGAACACACATGTGAATGACTCTAGTTGGTGGATCCATGTGTGGTCGTGGAAAAGAACACACACATGCAATGACCAATTCTATTGCTGATCCATGTGTGGTTTGTGGAAAAGAACACACATGCAATGACTCTAGTGGTTGATCAATGTGTGGTTTCTGGAAATAACACACAAGCAATGACTCGTTGATCCATATGTGGTTTGTATAAGAACACACATGCAATGACTTAGTGGTTGATCCATTTGTGGTTTGTGGAAATAACACACATGCAATGACTCTAGTGGCTGATCCATGTGTGCTTTGTGTAAATAACACACATGCAATGACTCTAGTGTTGGTTTAGGCAAGAACACACATGCAGACTCTAGTGGGATCCATGTGGTTTGTGGAAAATAACACACATGCAATGACTCTAGTGGTTGATCCATGTGTGGTTTGTGGAAATAACACACATGCAATGACTCTAGTGGTTGATCCATGTGTGGTTTGTGGAAAAAACACACATGCAATGACTGTATGTTGGTTTGCATAAGAACACACATGCACGACTCTAGGTGGTGATCCATAAGTGGTTTATGGAAAAGAACACATGCAATGACCTATGGTTGATCCATATGTGGTTTGTGATAAGAACACACATGAAATGACTCTAGTGGTTGATCCATGTGTGGTTTGTGGAAAGAACACACATGCAATGACCATGTTGGGTCCATGTGGGTTTTGTGGATAGAAAACACATGCAATGACTCTAGTGATAGTTTTATTATAAGAACACACATGCAACTCTAGTGGTTTCTAGTGGACTTCTATGGGTCCACATGTGGTTTGTGGTTGGGGGAAAGAACACACATGCAATGACCACTGGCCTATCCATAAGTTGTTTTGTGGATGTAACACACATGCACGACTCTGTGCTAGTTTTATTATAAGAACACACATGCAATGAGTCTAGTGGGTCCACATGTGTCAGAAAAGAACACACATGCAATGACCACTGGTCGCATCCATGTTGTTTGTGGAAAAGAACACACATGCAATGAGTCTAGTGGATCCATGTGTGGTTTGTGGAAAAGAACACAGATGCAATGACTCTAGTGCTGGTTTGTGGTTTTGGTATAAGAACAAACATGCAATGACTCTAGTGGTTGATCCATGTGTGGTTTGTGGAAATAACACACATGCAATGACTCTGGTTAATCCATATGTGGTTTGTGGAAAGAACACACATGCAATGACCACTGGTGGATCCATGTTTGGTTTGTGGAAAAGAACACACATGCAATGACCACTGATTGATCCATGTGTGGCTTGTGGAAAGAACACACATGCAATGACTCTAGTGTTGGTTTTAGTATAAGAACACACATGCAATGACTCTAGTGGTGTATCCATGTGTGGTTTGTGGTAATAACACACATGCAATGACTCTAGTGGTTGATCCATGTGTGGTTTGTGGAAATGACACGCATGAAATGACTCTAGTGGTTGATCCATTTGTGGTTTGTGGAAATAACACACATGCAATGACTGTAATGGATCCATAAGTGGTTTATGGAAAGAACACACATTCAATGACTCTAGTGTTGGTTTAGTATAAGAACACACATGCAATGACTCAGTGTTGGTTTAGTATAAGAACACATGCAATGACTCTACTTGGTTTATATAAGAACACACATGCAACGACTTATTGCGGATCCATGTGTGGTTTGTGAAAGAACACACACATGCAATGACTTAGTGGTCGATCCATGTGTGGTTTGTGGAAATAACACACATGCAATGACTGCTGATCCACATGGTTTGTGGAACGAACACACATGCAATGACCACTGGTGGATCCATGTGTGGTTTGTGGAAAAGAACACACATGCAATGACCATCTGCTGATCCATGTGGTTTGAGGAAAGAAATGGTTACGCAATGACTTAGTGTTGGTTTAGTATAAGAACACACATGCAATGACTCTAGTGGTTGGCTAGCAGTATAAGAACACATGTAATGACTTCCATGGTATCCATGTGGTTTGTGGAAAAGAACACACACATGCAATGACTCTAGTGGTTGATCCATGTGTAGTTTGTAGAAATAACACACATGCAATGACTCTAGTGGTTGATCCATGTGTGGTTTGTGGAAATAACACACATGCAATGACTGTAATGGATCCATAAGTGGTTTGTGGAAACAACACACATGCAATGACTCTAATGTTGGTTTAGTATAAGAACACACATGCAATGACTCTAGTGGTGGATCCATGTGTGGTTTGTGGAAAAGAACACACACATGCAATGACTCTAGTGGTTGATCCATGTGTGGTTTGTGGAAATAACACACATGCAATGACTCTAGGGGTTGATCCATGTGTGGTTTGTGGAAATAACACACATGCAATGACTGTAATGGATCCATAAGTGGTTTATGGAAAAGAACACACATGCAATGACCACTGGTTGATCCATATGTGGTTTGGGATAAGAACACACATGCAATGACTCTAGTGGTTGATCCATGTGTGGTTTGTGGAAAGAACACACATGCAATGACAATGGTGGATCCATGTGTGGTTTGTGGATAGAACACACATGCAATGACTCTAGTGCTAGTTTGTGTATAAGAACACACATGCAATGACTCTAGTGGGTCCACATGTGGTTTCTGAAAATAACACACATGCAATAACCACTGGTTTATCCATAAGTTGTTTGTGGAAAAGAACACACATGCAATGAGTCTAGTGAATCCATGTGTGGTTTGTGGAAAAGAACACACATGCAATGACTCTAGTGCTGGTTTGTGGTTTAAGTATAAGAACAAACATGCAATGACTCTAGTGGTTGATCCATGTGTGGTTTGTGGAAATAACACACATGCAATGACTCTGGTTGATCCATATGTGGTTTGTGGAAAGAACACACATGCAATGACTCTAGTGGTTGATCCATGTGTGGTTTGTGAAAATAACACACATGCAATGACTCTAGTGTTGGTTTAGTATAAGAACACACATGCGATGACTCTAGTGGTGGATCCATGTCTGGTTTGTGGAAAAGAACACACACATGCAATGACTCTAGTGGTTGATCCATGTGTGGTTTGTGGAAATAACCCACATGCAATGACTCTAGTGGTTGATCCATGTGTGGTTTGTGGAAATAACACACATGCAATGACTGTAATGGATCCATAAGTGGTTTATGGAAAAGAACACACATGCAATGACCACTGGTTGATCCATATGTGGTTTGTGATAAGAACACACATGCAATGACTCTAGTGGTTGATCCATGTGTGGTTTGTGGAAAGAACACACATGCAATGAGTCTAGTGGATCCATGTGTGGTTTGTGGAAAAGAACACACATACAATGACTCTAGTGCTGGTTTGTGGTTTTAGTATAAGAACAAACATGCAATGACTCTAGTGGTTGATCCATGTGTGGTTTGTGGAAATAACACACATGCAATGACTCTGGTTGATCCATATGTGGTTTGTGGAAAGAACACACATGCAATGACCACTGGTGGATCCATGTGTGGTTTGTGGAAAAGAACACACATGCAATGACCACTAGTTGATCCATGTGTGGTTTGTGGAAAGCACACACATGCAATGACTCTAGTGTTGGTTTAGTATAAGAACACACATGCAATGACTCTAGTGGTGGATCCATGTGTGGTTTGTGGAAAAGAACACACACATGCAATGACTCTAGTGGTTGATCCATGTGTGGTTTGTGGAAATAACACACATGCAATGACTCTAGTGGTTGATCCATGTGTGGTTTGTGGAAATAACACACATGCAATGACTCTGGTTGATCCATATGTGGTTTGTGGAAAGAACACACATGCAATGACTCTAGTGGTTGATCCATTTGTGGTTTGTGGAAATAACACACATGCAATGACTCTAGTGGTTGATCCATGTGTGGTTTGTGTAAATAACACACATGCAATGACTCTAGTGTTGGTTTAGTATAAGAACACACATGCAATGACTCTAGTGGTGGATCCATGTGTGGTTTGTGGAAATAACACACATGCAATCACTCTAGTGGTTGATCCATGTGTGGTTTGTGGAAATAACACACATGCAATGACTCTAGTGGTTGATCCATGTGTGGTTTGTGGAAATAACACACATGCAATGACTGTAATGGATCCATAAGTGGTTTATGGAAAAGAACACACATGCAATGACCACTGGTTGATCCATATGTGGTTTGTGATAAGAACACACATGCAATGACTCTAGTGGTTGATCCATGTGTGGTTTGTGGAAAGAACACACATGCAATGACAATGGTGGATCCATGTCTGGTTTGTGTATAAGAACACACATGCAATGACTCTAGTGGGTCCACATGTGGTTTGTGAAAAGAACACACATGCAATGACCACTGGTTGATCCATAAGTTGTTTGTGGAAAAAAACACATGCAATGAGTCTAGTGGATCCATGTGTGGTTTGTGGAAAAGAACACACATGCAATGACTCTAGTGTTGGTTTGTGGTTTTAGTATAAGAACAAACATGGAATGACTCTAGTGGTTGATCCATGTGTGGTTTGTGGATAAAACACACATGCAATGACTCTGGTTGATCCATATGTGGTTTGTGGAAAGAACACACATGCAATCACCACTGGTGGATCCATGTGTGGTTTCTGGAAAAGAACACACATGCAATGACCATTGGTTGATCCATGTGTGGTTTGTGGAAAGAACACACATGCAATGACTCTAGTGTTGGTTTTAGTATAAGAACACACATGCAATGACTCTAGTGGTTGATCCATGTGTGGTTTGTGGATATAACACACATGCAATGATTCTAGTGGTTGATCCATGTGTGGTTTGTGGAAATAACACACATGCAATGACTCTAGTGGTTGATCCATCTTTGGTTTGTGGAAATAACACACATGCAATGACTGTAATGGATCCATAAGTGGTTTGTGGGAACAACACACATGCAATGACTCTCATGTTGGTTTTAGTATAAGAACACACATGCAATGACTCTAGTGGTTGATCCATGTGTGGTTTGTGGAAATAACACACTTGCAATGACTCTAGTGGTTGATCCATGTGTGGTTTGTGGAAATAACACACATGCAATCACTCTAGTGGTTGCTCCATGTGTGGTTTGTGGAAATAACACACATGCAATGACTCTAGTGGTTGATCCATGTGTGGTTTGTGGAAATAACACACATGCAATGACTGTAATGGATCCATAAGTGGTTTATGGAAAAGAACACACATGCAATGACCACTGGTTGATCCATATGTGGTTTGTGATAAGAACACACATGCAATGACTCTAGTGGTTGATCCATGTGTGGTTTGTGGAAAGAACACACATGCAATGACAATGGTGGATCCATGTGTGGTTTGTGGATAGAACACACATGCAATGACTCTAGTGCTAGTTTGTGTATAAGAACACACATGCAATGACTCTAGTGGGTCCACATGTGGTTTCTGAAAATAACACACATGCAATAACCACTGGTTGATCCATAAGTTGTTTGTGGAAAAGAACACACATGCAATGAGTCTAGTGGATCCATGTGTGGTTTGTGGAAAAGAACACACATGCAATGACTCTAGTGCTGGTTTGTGGTTTTAGTATAAGAACAAACATGCAATGACTCTAGTGGTTGATCCATGTGTGGTTTGTGGAAATAACACACATGCAATGACTCTGGTTGATCTATATGTGGTTTGTGGAAAGAACACACATGCAATGACTCTAGTGGTTGATCCATGTGTGGTTTGTGAAAATAACACACATGCAATGACTCTAGTGTTGGTTTAGTATAAGAACACACATGCGATGACTCTAGTGGTGGATCCATGTCTGGTTTGTGGAAAAGAACACACACATGCAATGACTCTAGTGGTTGATCCATGTGTGGTTTGTGGAAATAACCCACATGCAATGACTCTAGTGGTTGATCCATGTGTGGTTTGTGGAAATAACACACATGCAATGACTGTAATGGTTTATGGAAAAGAACACACACATGCAATGACCACCGTCGATCCATATGTGGTTTGTGATAAGAACACACATGCAATGACTCTAGTGGTTGATCCATGTGTGGTTTGTGGAAAGAACACACATGCAATGACAATGGAGGATCCATGTGTGGTTTGTGGATAGAACACACATGCAATGACTCTAGTGCTAGTTTGTGTATAAGAACACACATGCAATGACTCTAGTGGGTCCACATGTGGTTTCTGAAAATAACACACATGCAATAACCACTGGTTGATCCATAAGTTGTTTGTGGAAAAGAACACACATGCAATGAGTCTAGTGGATCCATGTGTGGTTTGTGGAAAAGAACACACATGCAATGACTCTAGTGCTGGTTTGTGGTTTTAGTATAAGAACAAACATGCAATGACTCTAGTGGTTGATCTATGTGTGGTTTGTGGAAATAACACACATGCAATGACTCTGGTTGATCCATATGTGGTTTGTGGAAAGAACACACATGCAATGACTCTAGTGGTTGATCCATTTGTGGTTTGTGGAAATAACACACATGCAATGACTCTAGTGGTTGATCCATGTGTGGTTTGTGGAAATAACACACATGCAATGACTCTAGTGTTGGTTTAGTATAAGAACACACATGCAATGACTCTAGTGGCGGATCCATGTGTGGTTTGTGGAAATAACACACATGCAATCACTCTAGTGGTTGATCCATGTGTGGTTTGTGGAAATAACACACATGCAATGACTCTAGTGGTTGATCCATGTGTGGTTTGTGGAAATAACACACATGCAATGACTGTAATGGATCCATAAGTGGTTTGTGGAAACAACACACATGCAATGACCACTGGTTGATCCATATGTGGTTTGTGATAAGAACACACATGCAATGACTCTAGTGGTTGATCCATGTGTGGTTTGTGGAAAGAACACACATGCAATGACAATGGTGGATCCATGTGTGGTTTGTGGATAGAACACACATGCAATGACTCTAGTGCTAGTTTGTGTATAAGAACACACATGCAATGACTCTAGTGGGTCCACATGTGGTTTGTGAAAAGAACACACATGCAATGACCACTGGTTGATCCATAAGTTGTTTATGGAAAAAAACACATGCAATGAGTCTAGTGGATCCATGTGTGGTTTGTGGAAAAGAACACACATGCAATGACTCTAGTGTTGGTTTGTGGTTTTAGTATAAGAACAAACATGGAATGACTCTAGTGGTTGATCCATGTGTGGTTTGTGGAAATAACACACATGCAATGACTCTGGTTGATCCATATGTGGTTTGTGGAAAGAACACACATGCAATCACCACTGGTGGATCCATGTGTGGTTTCTGGAAAAGAACACACATGCAATGACCACTGGTTGATCCATGTGTGGTTTGTGGAAAGAACACACATGCAATGACTCTAGTGTTGGTTTTAGTATAAGAACACACATGCAATGACTCTAGTGGTTGATCCATGTGTGGTTTGTGGATATAACACACATGCAATGATTCTAGTGGTTGATCCATGTGTGGTTTGTGGAAATAACACACATGCAATGACTCTAGTGGTTGATCCATCTGAGGTTTGTGGAAATAACACACATGCAATGACTGTAATGGATCCATAAGTGGTTTGTGGGAACAACACACATGCAATGACTCTCATGTTGGTTTTAGTATAAGAACACACATGCAATGACTCTAGTGGTTGATCCATGTGTGGTTTGTGGAAATAACACACTTGCAATGACTCTAGTGGTTGATCCATGTGTGGTTTGTGGAAATAACACACATGCAATGACTCTAGTGGTTGATCCATGTGTCGTTTGTGGAAAGAACATACATGCAATGACAATGGAGTATCCATGTGTGGTTTGTGGATAGAACACACATGCAATGACTCTAGTGCTAGTTTGTGTATAAGAACACACATGCAATGACTCTAGTGGGTCCACATGTGGTTTCTGAAAATAACACACATGCAATAACCACTGGTTGATCCATAAGTTGTTTGTGGAAAAGAACACACATGCAATGAGTCTAGTGGATCCATGTGTGGTTTGTGGAAAAGAACACACATGCAATGACTCTAGTGCTGGTTTGTGGTTTTAGTATAAGAACAAACATGCAATGACTCTAGTGGTTGATCTATGTGTGGTTTGTGGAAATAACACACATGCAATGACTCTGGTTGATCCATATGTGGTTTGTGGAAAGAACACACATGCAATGACTCTAGTGGTTGATCCATTTGTGGTTTGTGGAAATAACACACATGCAATGACTCTAGTGGTTGATCCATGTGTGGTTTGTGGAAATAACACACATGCAATGACTCTAGTGTTGGTTTAGTATAAGAACACACATGCAATGACTCTAGTGGTGGATCCATGTGTGGTTTGTGGAAATAACACACATGCAATCACTCTAGTGGTTGATCCATGTGTGGTTTGTGGAAATAACACACATGCAATGACTCTAGTGGTTGATCCATGTGTGGTTTGTGGAAATAACACACATGCAATGACTGTAATGGATCCATAAGTGGTTTATGGAAAAGAACACACATGCAATGACCACTGGTTGATCCATATGTGGTTTGTGATAAGAACACACATGCAATGACTCTAGTGGTTGATCCATGTGTGGTTTGTGGAAAGAACACACATGCAATGACAATGGTGGATCCATGTGTGGTTTGTGGATAGAACACACATGCAATGACTCTAGTGCTAGTTTGTGTATAAGAACACACATGCAATGACTCTAGTGGGTCCACATGTGGTTTGTGAAAAGAACACACATGCAATGACCACTGGTTGATCAATAAGTTGTTTGTGGAAAAAAACACATGCAATGAGTCTAGTGGATCCATGTGTGGTTTGTGGAAAAGAACACACATGCAATGACTCTAGTGTTGGTTTGTGGTTTTAGTATAAGAACAAACATGGAATGACTCTAGTGGTTGATCCATGTGTGGTTTGTGGAAATAACACACATGCAATGACTCTGGTTGATCCATATGTGGTTTGTGGAAAGAACACACATGCAATCACCACTGGTGGATCCATGTGTGGTTTCTGGAAAAGAACACACATGCAATGACCACTGGTTGATCCATGTGTGGTTTGTGGAAAGAACACACATGCAATGACTCTAGTGTTGGTTTTAGTATAAGAACACACATGCAATGACTCTAGTGGTTGATCCATGTGTGGTTTGTGGATAAAACACACATGCAATGATTCTAGTGGTTGATCCATGTGTGGTTTGTGGAAATAACACACATGGAATGACTCTAGTGGTTGATCCATCTGAGGTTTGTGGAAATAACACACATGCAATGACTGTAATGGATCCATAAGTGGTTTGTGGGAACAACACACATGCAATGACTCTCATGTTGGTTTTAGTATAAGAACACACATGCAATGACTCTAGTGGTTGATCCATGTGTGGTTTGTGGAAATAACACACTTGCAATGACTCTAGTGGTTGATCCATGTGTGGTTTGTGGAAATAACACACATGCAATGACTCTAGTGGTTGATCCATGTGTGGTTTGTGGAAATAACACACATGCAATGACTGTAATGGATCCATAAGTGGTTTATGGAAAACAACACACATGCAATGACCATTGGTTGATCCATATGTGGTTTGTGGAAAGAACACAGATGCAATAACTCTAGTGGTTGATCCATGTGTGGTTTGTGGAGAGAACACACATGCAATGACAGTGGTGGATCCATGTGTGGTTTGTGGATAGAACACACATGCAATGACTCTAGTGTTAGTTTTAGTATAAGAACACACATGCAATGACTCTAGTGGGTCCACATGTGGTTTGTGAAAAGAGCACACATGCAATGACCACTGGTCGATCCATAAGTTGTGTGTGGAAAAGAACACACATGCAATGAGTCTAGTGGATCCATGTGTGGTTTGTGGAAAAGAACACAGATGCAATGACTCTAGTACTGGTTTGTGGTTTTGGTATAAGAATAAACATGCAATGACTCTAGTGGTTGATCCATGTGTGGTTTGTGGAAATAACACACAAGCAATGACTCTGGTTGATCCATATGTCGTTTGTGGAAAGAACACACATGCAATGACCACTGGTGGATCCATGTGTGGTTTGTGGAAAAGAACACACATGCAATGACCACTGGTTGATCCATGTGTGGTTTGTGGAAAGAACACACATGCAATGACTCTAGTGTTGGTTTTAGTATAAGAACACACATGCAAGGGCTCTAGTGGTGGATCCATGTGTGGTTTGTGGAAAACAACACACACATGCAGTGACTCTAGTGGTTGATCCATGTGTGGTTTGTGGAAATAACACACATGCAATGACTCTGGTTAATCCATATGTGGTTTGTGGAAAGAACACACATGCAATGACCACTGGTGGATCCATGTGTGGTTTGTGGAAAAGAACACACATGCAATGACCACTGGTTGATCCATGTGTGGTTTTGTGGAAAGAACACACATGCAATGACTCTAGTGTTGGTTTTAGTATAAGAACACACATGCAAGGGCTCTAGTGGTGGATCCATGTGTGGTTTGTGGAAAACAACACACACATGCAATGACTCTAGTGGTTGATCCATGTGTGGTTTGTGGAAATAACACACATGCAATGACTGTAATGGATCCATAAGTGGTTTATGGAAAAGAACACACATGCAATGACCACTGGTTGATCCATATGTGGTTTGTGATAAGAACACACATGCAATGACTCTAGTGGTTGATCCATGTGTGGTTTGTGGAAAGAACACACATGCAATGACAGTGGTGGATCCATGTCTCGTTTGTGGATAGAACACACATGCAATGACTCTAGTGCTAGTTTTAGTATAAGAACACACATGCAATGACTCTAGTGGGTCCACATGTAGTTTGTGAAAAGAACACACATGCAATGACCACTGGTTGATCCATAACTTGTTTGTGGAAAAGAACACACATGCAATGAGTCTAGTGGATCCATGTGTGGTTTGTGAAAAAGAACACACATGCAATGACTCTAGTGCTGGTTTATGGTTTTAGTATAGGAACAAACATGTAATGACTCTAGTGGTTGATCCATATGTGGTTTGTGGAAAGAACACACATGCAATGACTCTGGTTGATCCATATGTGGTTTGTGGAAAGAACACACATGCAATGACCACTGGTGGATCCATGTGTGGTTTGTGGAAAAGAACACACATGCAATGACCAATGGTTGATCCATGTGTGGTTTGTGGAAATAACACACATGCAATGACTCTAGTGGTTGATCCATGTGTGGTTTGTGAAAAGAACACACATGCAATGACTCTAGTGTTGGTTTTAGTATGAGAACACACATGCAATGACTCTAGTGGTTGATCCATGTTTGTTTGTGGTTTTAGTATAAGAACAATCATTCTCTCTCTCTCTTTCTCTCTCTCTCTCTCTTTTGTAGAAGCCCAAACCTGTGCCCACTCTGTCTGCTACGCCCTGATTGGTTGTCACAGCTGTCACGCGGATCGTGCGCACCAACCGTTGATCCTGTGTGGTCCAACGAGGCTCGTTGCACACGGCGTGCCCTTCACAGGACAGCACGAGACAGCACGGACGTCTCCCTCAATGAGACTTCTACAAGAAGGAACATGATGCCGTCCATGGAAAAAGTGGTCGAGTGGTCATGTCATGTTTAATCTATTCTGCAAAGGCTACAAGTCTACTACATAGCAACTGGTCATCCACGGACCACCGGCTATACCATTTTTACTATGCAGCGCGCCTGCACTCTCACTTCCGTCAGGCCCCCACCACACGAACCTTCCACGCGGCAGCCGCAGCCGGAAGAGCTGTCAACCGGGGCCCTCGAGGAGGCCTAAACGTCCCCGCATTAAAAACCCAGCCTATCGGGTCCTCCATTCGCACTCATCCACTACTCTCTCTTCCCTATCCAGCAAAACACCACAATCTTGAACGTACTTGCACGAACCTTCTCCATGAAACCAGTGCGTGGGGTGAGTGTCTGGGCATCGCCGCCGGGGTGGTGCTTCACGCGGCAGATCTGGAGGAGCATCACGCAGCACAGGCCGAGGAGGACGTGCAGTTCAACCCCTTGGGGGACCATGTGCACGCCGGTGCTGACGACTTCGGAGGCGCCGATGAGGGCGTGGAGTTCGACGAACATGCTCCGCTCGTGTACCCGGAGGTACATCTATTTCTACATGTTTCATATTTTCTGCTCGAGCTTAATCTATCCAGGCATCATAAAAAAATCTAGTCCTAATGATTAGATGCAACATACGAACCGGTACATGGAGAGATCTAGTTTGTTCTGAATGAATCCACATTATTTATTTATTAATAAGTTACCAAAAACACAAACCACATTAATTTAGGAGCGAGCTAGGGAGACGGCCCTAATGAACTACTGAACCTGTATAGACGTGTTATTGCATCGAAAGTAACTTGGAATGGTGGAAGGAATATATATTTATTATTTTGCTCATTTCGGTTTGTATTCCATACATTACATGTGTATTCAAGTGAGATGGACTCTGACAAGGAGACCAGGGACAACAAGAGCCGCCATGTCATGAAGAAGCTCAAGAGCGGGATAATCCCTTTCTGCACTCGACTTGGGGAGCTCAGGTGCCCTTTCTGTAAGAAAGGAGTCAACCCGAGGATTGCTAGCTTGATTCCGCATGCGGTTGGCATCGGTAAATGCCCGGCTAGTAAACACAAGTCGGCGACCAAGGCTAAGCACGCTGCTTATGGCAAGTTCCTGAGGGAGTATGTCAAGAATGGCCTAGTGTCCCCTTACATAGGAATCAGCAACTCCTAGCCGATCAACCCCGTCACTGTGTTGGCCCGGCCACTAATAATATTTCGTTCTCTTACCGTATCTAGACCCTTAAACTATGTGGATTTCTATTTTCGTACCCTTCAAAATATATTCAAGTTCATCTGTTTATGTTGTTAAAGTTCCGGTGGCATACTCGTTATTTTGCATGGATAGAGGGGTGCCCCCGATAGATATAAGGGTTATCCTGTCCGCTAGATCACAGAGGATCAACGGTTGGTGGGCAAAACTGAGTACAACTGAATCGCCATGGTTAGACACGAGGGGAAAAAACGTGACTCACAGACGCTGCACGCTGCGGTGCGGTAGCGGACACGTGTGGCCGTGCACGGTGCATTAGCCTACACGGTGCACGGTAGTGCAACGAAACGTCGCTTCCCTTCTCCTTTAATAGAGGCCTCCCCACTCCCACTCCCACTCATCACGCACTCGCTCACTCAACCGTTTCCACTGTCCCATCACCTTCTACAAATGCCCAACAAAACCCCAACCACGCCGGCGATGGAGAAGATCGGCGCAGTGGCCATCGGCGCCTCCAAGGCAGCCGGCGAGGAGCCCCCCATCCCCGTCCCCGCATCCGCTGTAGCCTCCGGCGAGGAGGCCCCCGCCGGTCTCGGACAGATCCCGCTCGGCTGGGACCCCTACGAGGAGGTTGTCTACATAAGGCCAGAGAACCCCTACGACACCAGCATCGCCGACCCGTGGTCTGAGGTAACCAGGGTTTTCTCCCCTTCCCTTGTTCTTCCCTTGTTCCCATCGTTGGATGCTAGATCGTATCTTATTAGGGCTCGGCTGTTCGTATTTTTTACAGTAGCTAATCCTATTGTGTTAGATCTGGATTTTCGATGAATCCCCCTGTTCGTAGTTGGGATCAGTATTCGATTTGGTTTGAGATTTGGGGAATAATCGGGAGATCTCATTCGGTTAATTTATGCAAAAAATCAATCCCGATAATCAAAGTATCTCAATCATGTCCTTATTTCACTCTTCTATTTTTTTCCAACGGGAGGATAGCAGCGACCTCCATGGCATTTGAAGTCGTAGGACACCAAGACTCGCCATGTGCCGAGGAGGCTAAAGTCCGTCAAGACAACAACTTCTTCGCCGGGCGACGTACAGTGCCCTTCTGCCCCACCAGGAGGCTCCGCGGCATGGACTTCAACTCCCTCGTGAAGCATGCCGAGGACGTGAGGACCTACGGCGAGTCCGTGAACGTCCACGACTTCAGGGCCAAGCACCAGGCGCTCGGTCTTCACCTCTGCAACCTCCAGAAGGTGGCTATTGAGGAGGGTCGCATACCCCCGATTAGACCCAAGGTGCCCAAGGTCAAGGGGTTGGGCAGCAAGAAGTGGAGGAGGCGCCAGAGGGAGGAGGCGGATGCCCTCCTGGCAGAGGCCACGAGGGGCCACTAATCAGCAGCTGCTGCTGCTGTAAAGCAGCTTCTTTTGTCTTGTCTGTGTTGAAGCAGTCTGCTACTGCTGCTGCTGCTGAGTAGCCTAATTGTCGAACCTCGTTAAGTATCGTACTATATAACCTATATTAGCTGCTTTATCTACATCTGCTCTGTTTACTAAATTTATTTATGGTGCTGGTTTGTTTTGCTGCTCTAGATTTACTACCAGATTGGGGAAAAACGATCGCAAAAGGAACAATGAATGAAGAGAGAAGCTGCTCTAGATTCCCTACCTTTTTGGGCAAAAAAAACACAACTGTTAGAGAGAGAGGGGAAAAGGCGCTCTTTAAAAAGGCCACTTTAGGCGTCATGGCGCACGTAACGGCCAAGCCTTTGACCAGACGGCACCCCCTTCCGAGCGCATGTGAAGGCTTCGGAATATTGGGAGGACAAAAGTGAGGACAAACGAGACACAATGTTGCTATAGCTAAATCTGACAAAAAGCTGAATTTGGCTTTACCATGCAATTTGGCTAGAGCTCCACAATGTAGCTATTCTAAATCCCTAAACTATGTGGTGCGTTGAAACCTAATGCTTTTCCACCGACACGTGTGTTGCAAAGTTGCTTGATCGTGCATGCTTACACAAGTGGCCTATAGAGAAACTTATAGAAGCATGGGCAAATGAGCTTCATTTTGGCAAATTCGGGACAAGCTTTGCGCAATCGGCAGGCCTGATCGGCTGGGTGGCTACCCCGGGGTGCAGGGATGCTAGGTCCATGTCTATGCTTACACTTCTTAAACTTGTTAGGAATTAATAATAACTGTACACTTCCTTCTGTCCTGTCATGTTACGTCCGCCAAGACACCACGCCGCGGATCGGTAACGGACGGTGGTCTACGTGACCGGTCTCGCCATGCCAAAGCCACGTCGCACTTCGTCCCATCGCTTTCACCGACGCCGAATTTAATCGCTAGGATTGGAAACCATCGGTGCTCGCCCGGTCAAACTTGCTTCCGCATGGGTATGATCGGAATATTGGTAAACGTAATTTAAGCATCGCCTTCTGTCTCCTCAGCACATCACTGTTTACCACTACTATATCACTGTTTAAGATCCGATGGACAGGTACAAGATCGTCGGCCTTGACCTCGAGTATACCAGAGATAGGAAGAGGACGGCACTTTTGCAGCTGTCCATGCGCAACCACTGCCTACTATATCACGTATGTAGGGCCAAATTTGTATGCCCGGAGCTTCGCGAGTTCCTACATAGGAGGGAGATCTACTTTGCCAGCGTCGACATCAAGAACGACACTCCGAAGCTAGAACGGGATCTCCTCATTCATGTTGTCAATCACGTCGATCTCCAACGTTTGTGGAGGTACCTGGATGGCGGTACGGGGAAAGCCGGCATGGCTAAACTCGCTTCCGACATCATCGATCGCGAGTACGCCGGCATGAAAATCGAGTTCCTGAAGCACCTGCACGAGCGATGGGAGCGGAGGCACCTGGATTACGATGCGATCAAGTACGCAGCCAGGGACACGTATGTCTGCTACGAGATGCTCAATAGGATCTGGCGGGTGGGTGAGTGTGCTGTTTACCACTACTAGTTTTGCATTTCGTTCCTAGTTTTATCTCGCCTGTATTTTCTAAGCATTCTGTGTGTAAGAACCAAGCTCGTATGATCCATGTGCTATTAGCTACTTAACCTGTATGAATTACATTCCCCCTTTTGTATGCTCAACATTCATTCTTACAAATTATGTCTGTGCCATTTGCATGCGGCAGAATCCAGGACTGACATGCATAAGGTGTGATACAGTCATAAGTCATAACCAAACCCAGATTATAGAGAAGGATATAGTCATAAACCATATTATAGTTTGACAAAGGTAATACACAGCAGTTCGTAATTTCTCACATAGTGTACTTATGAAATAACATGTTTTCATAAACACAACAGTCATGCACTAATAGTCTACATCCCAACCTGTTGGAGAAGGCAACCGATCCCAGGATGCCTTCGGTCGCTTGCCCCGGTTTGTAGATTCATCTATGATCCAGCATCTAGGACAAACAACCTGCCTTGGTGGTGGTTCAATGATGCGATGCCTGGAACGAGATTTTACAATCTGGCGGTACAGCTCGTGGCTAACATACCCATCAATTGCAGCGTACTTCAGATTAGGTTCAGAAAGTGGCTTATCCTCCCAGTAATCGTGCCCTAAATGCCTCCACGAACATCTCGGCAATCTGTCCTTCATGTCAGCGTACCACGGGTCTATGAGTTCGGAGGCAAGAGCGGCCATCCCGGTCTTGCCGCCCTTCGTCCCTGGGATCCAGTATATTTCCTGGATGTCCACTCTACACTCCTTTGGGATTCTAATGTTGATAGTCGGGATTTCAAGCAGTTTACTGTCATTCGTGATGTCAACACTGGTAAATGTTATGTGCTGGTTCACGAGAAAGTCATGAAATAGATCCCTAATGCTTTCGCCCCACCTGCATGAAAATGAATTCAGACAAATAATATAGCAATAACTTTTGCAAACATACGGTTCAGGAACAAAAAGACAGCAAAGTCTACCAGATCCCGTCATCCCCCTTCTCGCAAAAAGGCCGGTATACGAGGACGTGCCCCTTCATGGAGAGTTGCACCACGATGATCCTACGGCAATCGCGGCTGTACTCGAGGTCGAGACCTACGAACCTGTTTTCTTCGAACTGCAGCCAACTCGTGAAATTATTCAGAGTGTTCCTCACCGTCCGAGGGTCGGTGGTGTAGATGACATCGATCTTCTTCCCGCCATGTACTTCGATGTCGGCGCGGTTAGCTTGCTCGCCATCGTTTCGGACGTCCGGAGCGTCCATGACTACAGGCAAGAGGGAAAGGATATGGAGGAAGAGGGTGATGCGGTGGTGCTGGAAATGGATGAGGCCATGGAGGAGGAAATGAGACGGAGAAGTGAAAGATTGGAACCGCCCTTACCAATATCTGGAATGGTGCACGACCGTTCGTAGTAGGGTGAAGGTGGCGAAAAACGACGGTTTTACACGTCGACACTAGCACTTCCTAAAATTTGTTTTGTGCCACTTGCATGCGGTGGAATCAATTCAAACGTAGGCACGTTTACGCGTGCCGACCTTCACTCACTAACAGGCGGGCCACACATTTCGGTTTTATGATTTATTTTTTCACTTCCTCTAGACGGTTCCGGTGGCCGCCCTCAATAATTACGCCCCCCTTCTTTTCTTCCACGTGGACGAGAACCGGCGGCGGCGGCAGTTCCTTGCAGATTCGCTCCCTACTCGAACAACTGCTCCCATCCCTGATTCCACCCCCTCTCGAATCCATCTGCCTCCTTATCACAACGCCTCCATTAATCTACCGGATTCTAGACTCCATTTGCCACTATGGGTAGATCTTGGGGTAGTAGCAGGATGAAGCGAAAGGCATGCAACAACGACGCGGATGTCCAGGGCGACCGCTACCGCGAGGATTGGGGATGGAAAAACCTCAGCGCCGCGAACGTGCACAGGATCGCCTCGGAGTTGGACATCATCTCAGCTGGCCGCCTAGCTCGCTGCATCCCTGGCTAACGCGTGACGATGCGGAACATGGACGAACAACCGTGCTCGACGCCGAGCCTTCTTTACCCGATAACAGAAATGGCCGACGACCGCGATGGCCACGTAAGTTCGATTCAGCTTATTCGCTCATATCGTTGATTCATATGTGAACTCTCATTGAATCCTATGTTCCTTTCGTCAACGTGTTATGTACACGCCGGGTTTGAACAAATCGAACCATTTAAGACTATTCATACAGCGGAAGCTACTGCTGCACTGATATTCTGGTATTTTCATAGTGACACAGTCTTACTTTAGGTGATAGACGAGTTGTTAATTTCGATTTTGCAATGGAATGCCTGCTAGGTGATATTCTGTTTCCTAAAATAAAAACAAACATATTAGACGATTTAAGGTTGTTATGCCCCGAGCTGTTTAATTATGATCATCGTCAGGAGTTTGTTCTAGGGGGCTCTGCTCCTACTCCATATATTGAGTATCTTCGTAGTGACACAGGCACAATTTAGGCGATATCTGAGGAGACACTCGTATTTAGGCGATATTTTGTGTACTTTAATCAAAAGGTCCAGTTGTCAAATTGTATTTGCAATGGAATCCATGCTAGGTGATTGTACCAAATGACAACAAACTATGTAGAATATTCATGCAAAACTGATGCTGCTAGATAAGTGGTCGGAATCAGTAGTGGTGAATATCAAGGAAGAAGAAGAGACAGAAATGAGAGATGACCAGAACTGGGTGGGTGGCAATGGCGAGTGGCTGGTCCTTTTATCCCAGGATGGGAGTACTTGGACTCTAAAAAATTGCTACAGATCAAAGAGACTTGCAGTGCCATCTTTGAAGGGTGTCGGCATTACTGCATTCAACAGCAGGTGGCCGCCGCACATTTCCGAATTCGCTTACAGGTTCAACATGGCAGAACTTGAGCTCGTGAAGGTACAGTCCCACATAGACTGCGGGAGGGGGCGTGGAAGAACTGGGAGTATGACCTCTTAGCGGTGTTCGACAAGGCAATCGCATTCATTAGATTCCTAGAAGACAAAGAATGGACATTCTTGCGCGACGACTTCCTATGGCCGGAGAAGTATGTCGACACCGTCTTCACCTACGGCTACTCTTCGTACAGACCGCAACGCATTTATGCGGTCACTGAACCTAGCGGCGATGTGCGTGTTTGGGAGCCATCCATTTGGGGTGAGTCATGGTGTCATATAGCATGTAAAATCCCATTCAAATTCTGCTTACTGACTGTTAGTAACACGCAGGTACCCACGCAGCCCCGCGCATAATTCCAGCTCCGGTCATCGAAGATGCAGTAGAAGATGCTGAACTTGGGACACGGCGCTGGTTCCTGGCACCTCTCGAAGACAACACGGAACAACATGATGAACTCTTGTGGATTCATATCAAGGGAGAACTAAACAGCTCTGGTGATACAATAGAACATATGGGGACAACACTTTCTTCATACCCATCGCTGCGGTGTCACGTTTTCTCGAGGTCCGCATGCCCATACGAAGACCCAGTAGAGCAAGTATGGAGCAGAGTCAACAATCTGAAGGGACAATCTGTGTTTCTTGGGATCAACTACCCTTTCTTTGTCGGAGCCCTTGGAGCTGTTGAACCTGTAATTGCTCAGGCAGCCTTGGCCCCTGATGCTGCTGCTACTGGTGGTGGTGGTGGTGGTGGAGCTGACGAAGAACTAGCTGCTGCTGCTGTTGGTGAAGCTGACGAAATACTTGCTAATGCTGCTGCTGGTGAAGCTGATGAAATTAATGCTGAGGCTACTGCCAGAGTCCAGGAAGAACATGCTGGTGTTGTTGCTAAGGTGCCAGCACTTCTAGTGTTGATAGCAGACTGTGTGTTTGCTGCACACTCACGCGCCTATCATGTTGACACTCCAGATCCGACCTGGAGCCGAATCCACGTCGGGGGGAGAGGGCCTACAATTGGCTCATCAGTGGGGTCGTACTATTTGAAGGAGAATGAAAGACGGCCAAACACAGCATTCTGGTTCGTTCCGACGATACCACCAGCTCCAGGGACCTAGTGCTCATACTGGCAGATCCGATGAACCATTTGTCTTTATCTTTATCATTAGTTACGCTTATGTGTGTAAAGACTAAGATGTGCTTATTTGTGTAAGACTAAGTTAGGCCTAACTGCGTAATATTCAGTGAAGCCCAGCTTTTCTTTCCACGCCCATAACAACAGAATTGCAGCATAGAACATACAAATGTAATGTGCATACCACGCATTTTTGCTCAGGATAATAATAACTTCAAGCAAATGATACATCGTGTACGCATTTGAACGCATCACTAGAATGTGCCACCTATTGATGATTGATGACATGGATCTAACTTTTCTGCGCTTATTTGCATTGAATCGCTCATTGATTTGTTCACATATTTTTTGGCAATGGCTGATGAACTCCACTCTCTTGGTAACTTGCTTCGTCAGCGAGCACTTGTTGGTGCAATGCAAAGTACAGAACATGGTCGTCATCGTCATTCCATTTAGGTTCTCTATGTTTCGTCATCACGGAGCTACTAATTTCAAATGAAAATCTAGTAAACAATATATGTGTACATTGTTAGAGTATGCTACGGCCATGGTACATACATGTTTTTCTACAATCACAAGAAGAAAACTTGATGCATTTTCACCTTGTTGGCATTGTGCCGAACTGGGTGGATGTGGCTTTGGGGTTCGGAGAGGAAGGTGCCGTGGCTGGTGCATGTGCGACCATGGCGACGACGAGCTCAGATTCTGGAGGAGACCAACAGGACCGAGCATGGTTGGCATGGGTACAGATCTCACCCGGGAATGAATTCCCATCCCCGCGCCGTGCCAATGGTGCGGTCATGGTGAGGGCGAGCTCCGATTCAGGATGGGGAGGAGAACGGGCCGAGCAGGTTTGTCTAAGTCCTAGCTCCGCGCCATGGCCGCGACCACAGATTGCCGCCCCGGAGGAAGAAGAAGACGTGTAAAGGATGCATGCGCCAACACTGCAAGCCTACATGGCAGCCTACATGGCAGCGACGACGGCAGTGACATAACAGCGAAAGTCGGCAGGGGACAACAGCGGCCGTTAGCCTGATTTTTTGTATTGAAACGTAAAATTGAATTCGGGACAAAAAGGACCCTCTGAGTATTTGGCACGCCAACTATAGTCATCACGGATGATATCTTGGAACTCGTGTACCGCGTTGCCTGGCCACCCCAACTTTCGGGCCGCAAAATGATATTCTCGAAATTATGACAGTGCCACTAGTCGATTCAGTTAATTATGGAAACTAACCAGCTTGACCTGGTGAACTGAACAAACCATACTATGTATTTTTGTTGCAGGGAAAGAGGCGAAAGATCGACCAGGACCTGGCGACCTGGCTAAATGACAAGATAGCAATCCAAAGGGAGAAGCAGAATTCCCAGAAACTGGCCTTTGACCACCCGCGTGTTGAACTCGTGGTCCTTTCTGACAAGTGCCAGAAACTGAAGGAGTTAAACACCGGCTGGGCAAAGCTACACAGTGAAGGTCGCACCTTGGCTAGGAAGCAGACGGAGATCATGAAAGGGATCTTGAAGGAAAATCGTATGGCTACGGACCAACTTCTCCAATCCGTGATGGAGCGCTAGAACCTACAGCTGAAGCACGACATAGTTCTGAAGGAGCTGGCCGATCTTAGGGAGGAAAACAAGCAGCTCCGGCCAGGCTCGCTTGAACACAACATGTGTCTATTTAGTACTGAACTGCCTGGTTTATCCTCTGCAGTGGTGATTTTGTAAGCGTGAACTTAACTCTATGCACGATATGTGTGTTTGTCTGAAATTAGTTTGCTCGAGGACTGATTTTGGCTTAGTTAAGAAAGTGCAACTACAAGTCTTACAGTTAACTAGTTTCAGGCATTGGCACAACATAAATTATTCATCTTGAATTTCCTTTATCCTCTATAGTCTGTCCTTGTTCACCCTCGCGTGCCTTCTTCAGTTCCTTCAACAGATCCGCAATGCAGTACTCTAGCTTCTTCTTGTCTTCCCTAAGCTGACCCCTCTCCTTTTCTGCATTATGAATCAGCAACCTATGACTATCCTGAAGCATCTTTGCAGTTCCAACAACCAAGTCAATTAGCTCTGACTGCAAATTCTCGATTTCTTGTTCCTACTCCTTATTTCGTACCGACAGCTTGTAATTTTTTTCAGCTGCATCACTTACATCAGTAAATCTCCCTGACCTTTCCAACTCATACATCTCCCATAACTGTGCCAAACATTTCTTAAGTGCATCTGGCCACTTAAGATCCACCCACTCTACTGCTCTACACACCGGGCCAACCTAAAAACACACACACTATAGTGTTATGAACATGCATGATACATTTTACTTCATGTCATAGTTGCACATAATGTAAACAAACCTGATTTGTACAGCCCAAAAACCTTCTCCCAGTGTTACTGCCTTCGAATGCAACATATCTCCTCAGTTTTAGCCCATGGTCACATGGCACTTCTCCATCGAGATCTAGGCCCTCCCATTTGGAGTCGTAGATCATCCATGGTACCTATAGGTAAATGCAAAGCTGAAATTGAACACAATTGCATGCACATATGGAGCTCAAATCAAGAGATTTACCATTGCCTAACCCTAGCCCGAGAAAACAGAGGAACTCACATCATGGAAGGAATACTCGATGTCGGAGAGAAGGCTATCGCTGCTCGACTGGTCGTCCTCGCCATTCAAGGACAGGATGGCGAATGCGTCGTCGCAGGCGACGGCGACGGCGTCGGCGTCGGTGAGAGAGATAGAGAGAGAGAGAGAGAGCAGCCCTTCTACCGCTGCAACAATGACTAAATTGGCATGTTACAATAGTTTAAAGGATACTATGCCCTTTCCCTGGATTACTGTCTCCTGCCTAATATGGATTCTCTTCATACATTCTAATTTCAAATATTAAACATGTACTCCCTCCATCCCAATTTCATTGCCTAACAAAAACATACCAGTATATTACATCATCTAAAGAAACAAAATCATGTCAACTACAAGGCACTTATGCATCACTTCTTCAGTCATGGTTTCACAAAACATTACATTACAATCTCTCAACAAACATAATCACATCATGGTTTCACAAAACATCACATTACAATCTCTCAACAAACATAACCACAGAAACAAGTATATTACATCAACTCAAGAAACAAAATCATGTCGACTACAAGGTACTTACGCATCACTTGTCCTGTCATGGTTTCGCAAAACATTACATTACAATCTCTCAACAAACAAAATAACAGAAACAAGTACAGTACATCATCTCAAGAAACATAATCATGTCAACTACAATGTATTTATGCATCACTTGTCCAGTCATGGTTTCACAAAACATTACATTACAATGTCCCAACAAACATAATAACAGAAACAAGTACGGTACATCATCTTAAGAAACATAATCATGTCAACTACAATGTACTTATTTCTTATTACAACAACGATGGTTTCAGTGAGTGACATGTTCGAACTCAACAGCTCGCACAACATTATATCGCAATCTCTCAACAAACATAATCACAGAAACACGCTCTAAATACAACAGCAGTCAATATTATAAATATAGGCAGGGGAACCCCGCGGTCCATATGACAAGCCTAGGGTAGCAGCTCTCATCAGATCTCATCAACATCGACCACCTCATTCTGTTCAGCCACTACAGGGGCATCTACATCCACTATAACCTGTTCAACAACATCAGAAATGGTACCAAGGAAGAACACCTTCCTGGTTCGTTTCTTTCGTTGCATAATCTGCATAAGATCTTCAGTATCCAAAACATCTATGAATTGCTGCTTCTTATGACGCCACCACCGGATTTTTGCCATCTGCTTAGGGCCAATACTGATTTCCTTACCGATCATATCTTTCATTTCATCAAGAGTTATGTTTTTGGAATCGACAGTGATCTCCATAGTACATGAAGAAACTGGCTTATTAACCCCCTCATCAAGTTTTGCCATGTATGAATCCACCTCTATGCGTATACTGAACTTATCTAGATCAGCATCTATTGGTCCGTATTCCCTAGGAGTAGAAGCTCTGGCAGCAAGATCTCCAACATCTGCATACATATCATCAATCATCACTTCAACTTTCACCTTACGATCAGCTGCACAACACTCCCAAACCATCTGAAGCTCATGGGAGTGCTCAATTTGCTGATAGGTATCATTCATGTTGCACCACACCAATTTTTCCTTCTCTATAGAACCCCAGGGAATTCTAGCGGCAAGCATATCTACCAGCTTTGATCAAGAAACACCCTCTTTGTAATTCACAAGCAGATGCACATCTTGCCCGAACACAACTCTCTTGCAACCAAAATCAAGTTTTGCAGTGTACTGGAGAACATGAACTGTGAACTCATATAGGTCCCTTGTATCAAAGTTGTGCCTAATTTGATTAAAAAGGGAAACTTTTCAGTTCATTCGATTCTATTATGCCGTAACTAATCTACTTACAAGATAAGGCACAGATAAGTAAAATTCACCTCTCGCTCTTCTCCCGGGTTTTTTCTTCGAGATCTGGGTGCCGCATCCGCCCACCAGAGCTGAACAATCTGTCGTCGGCCTTCCTTTTCTCTTCAACCCGCTGCTCGTAGGTACCTTGGGAGCAGAATCCTTGTTGTCCTCCTCGCTAACCGAGGCTAAAGACCTCGCCGCTGCTTCACGTTGAGCCCTAGACTTGGGCCCAGACGGACCCGAATCAGTCGGCAACGTAGCTACAACCTTCGCCTTCCAAGACATGTTGGGCCGCCGCCGTCGGATTTAGTGTCGGAGGAGGGAGAAAAAAGGTCCTCCGCCGCCGGCAGATTTAGGGTCGGGGAAGGCAAGAAAAGGGACTGTTGCCATTGTAGCAAGATTCTGTGTCGAGAGTTAGGAAAGTACAGTAATGGATTTGCCCCTACAACACGTGCATGGTGGCTAAGAAGAGTGACCGGTGAAGAAGGGCCACAGCAGGAACTAGTGCAACGGAATATACTGACTTAACGGGCGCGATTTTAAAATATTGGGTTTGGCCATCATTCACTCGAAACACCACTCTGAGCAATTGG
Source organism: Avena insularis (assembly GCA_023614405.1). Lineage (NCBI taxonomy): Eukaryota > Viridiplantae > Streptophyta > Magnoliopsida > Poales > Poaceae > Avena > Avena insularis. The sequence goes on from CM042684.1 coordinate 427,440,625, forward strand.
TGCCCCAACTTTTCGAATGGTGGTGATTAAAATCAAATTGGGTACCGCGTTGCCTGGGTGCCCCAACTTTCGGGCTGGAAAATGATATTCTCCGAGAGGCCTCCCTTGTTCTCTCATGAACCTCACCCCAACGGGTTCGATTCACCTCTTCCAATATACGAAAACCTTCGAGGTGGAAGCCGGAACCTTTACAACAAGTTCGAGGAACACATCCATAACCTAATTGGAGGCTCCCGAATACAAGCAAGTTGTCAAACAATCAAAGACAAGCTTGTAACAATCAAATCAACCAAAACAAGGCTTAGGGTTTCCAATGAAACCCTAGAGCAAGGGGCCCTCAAGTAAATGAGGGGGAAATGAAGATCTCTCTTGGTGAAGCTGTAGATCGATGCCTCCTCCTCCAATTCCCCAAAGATCAACGACTTTGGGTGGTTGGATGAAGAGATCTTGATGTTTTGGTGGCTCTAATGGTGTGGTCTTCCTTTTCTGGAACGAGCGACTGGAGGAACGGGATGAGGTCCCCTATTTATAGGCCACACACTGTGAACCGTTTTCTGATCGTTGGGGACCAATCACACCGGAGACTCTGGTCTAGTAGACCAGAGACTCCGGTCCAGGTCAGAAACTCCGCCTCACCTCCAGTCCATCTCCGGACCACTACTCTCGCTGGTTTGGGAAGATGCTTGGCGTCCACTCCGGAGACTCTTGCCATAACTCCGGACTAGAGACACCAGAGACTCTGGTGTGTCCACATCAGAAACTCCGGCCTGAGGAGACACACCGGAGATTCTGGCTAATATCCATTCCATCTCTGGACCACCACATAGTTTGTCCTAGGCCAAGTCCAGGCCACACACCGGAAATTCTAGGGGAAACTCCAGACCACACCAAAGACTCCGGTGTTTGCAGACCGGAGACTCCGGTCTGAAATCTTCAGGTAAACATGGATTTGGCCATGGGATTTCCCATAACATTCTGACTTTTTCCCTTTTCAATAGATTTACCTGTAGATATTAATACGTTGCTAACGTATCTATAATTTTCAATGTTCCATGCTTGGTTTATATCTACTTTCTTATGTTTTGTCCACACTTTGGAGTACTTTTTATACACTTTCTTGGACTAACCTATTAACAAGATGCCATAGTGCCAGCTGCCTGTTTTCTGCTGTTTTTGGTTCCAAGAAAGTCAAAAAAATGAATATTCTCGGAATTGGACGGGACAAAAGCCGAAGTCAATATTTCACCGAGGGGGACACAGAGCCAGAATACGAGACGGAGAGGGGCCAGGGGCCGACCGGTCACATGGCCAGGCCGGCCAGCGCCGAGGTGGTGTGGCTGCCTAGGGCACCCCCTTGGCCTCCCCTTTCTCCTATAAGATGCCTCTGATACATAAACCCTAAGTACCCGATCAAAAATCCACGAAAGAGTCTATAGCCACCATCATCTCCATACCTAGATTGGGAGAGATATGAAGCTCTTCCCGGCACCCTGCCGGAGGAGAGAATTCACCCTGGAGGCCTTCTTCATCACCATGCAAGCCTCCGGTGTGATGCGTGAGTAGTTCATCCTTGGACTACGGGTCCATGTAGTAGCTAGATGGTTGGTTCTTCTCCTTTGTGCTATCATGTTTAGATCTTGTGAGCTCCGTTCATGATCAAGATCATCTATTTGTAATCATACATGTTGTGTTTGCGGGGATCTGATGGATATTGAGATGTTATTTCAGATTGATTATTGATTCTATCATGTCTTTGTTATTTGTGATCTTGCATGATCTCTGTTGTTAGTAGATATCTTGGCCGAGTAGATGCTAGCAACTCCAACAGAGAGTATTTATGCTCGATAGTGGGTTCATGCCTCTAGTAATCTAGGGAAGTGACAGAAATCTCTAAGGTACTAGATCTGTTGTTGCTACTAGGGATAAAATAGCAATCCTTTGTTCATAGAACAATCGTATTGTTTACTTTACACGCAATGCTTAATGCAATTATCTGTTGCTTGCAACTTAATACTGGAGGGGGTTCGGATGATAACCTGAAGGTGGATTATTAGTCATAGATGCAGTTGGATTACGGTTTATGTATAATGTTGTAATGCCCAATAAAATCTCATAGGAGTCAAGATGATTAGAATATGCATGTATTCTTTCTCGATGTTTGTTAATTACTCCGCTGTAATTTGTTCACCCAACGTGTCATCTATCTTAAGGAGAATCACCACTAGTGAACTATGGACCCTGGTCCTTTCTTTTATCATCAATCTACAACTGTTTACTTTCTGCAAGTTATTACTTTTTTCCACACAATACGTTTAATCCTTTGTTTTCAGCAAAACCGATGAGATTGACAACCTCACTGTAAGTTGGGGGCAAAGTTCTATGGTTGTGTTGTGCAGGATTCCAAGTTGGAAACAACACCTTGGAGGTGTTTCCTTGCTCCTACTGGTTCGATAACCTTGGTTTCATATATGAGGGAAACTTACTGTTGTGCTCATCATACCTTCCACTTGGGGTTCCCCAACGAGCTCGACATCAACCACGAGCCAGTAGGCATTAATACACAGTAAAATGTACCTTATCTTGTGTTGGAGATATGCCCAAGATGCAATAATAAAGTGGTTATTATTATATCTTTATGTTTATGATAAATGTTTACATCCCATGCTATAATTGTATTAACCGGAAACATTAATACTTGTGTGTTTTGTAAACATAAAAGAGTCCCTAGTAAGCCTCTTGTTAAACTAGCTTGTTGATTAATGGATGATCATGGTTTCCTGATCATGGACATTGGATGTCGTTAATAACAAGATCATATCATTAGGAGAATGATGTGATGGACACACACCCATAGTAAGCATAGCATAAGATCAAGTCATTAAGTTCGTTTTGCTACAAGCTTTTCAAATGCATAATAACCTAATCCTTCGACCATGAGGTTATGATAATCACCATCACCGGATGGGTACTTTGATGACATCAAACGCTGCTTCGTAACTGGGTAGTTATAAAGGTGACATTGGGTATTCCGAAAATATGTGTTGAAGCGCATGGACCAAGATTGGGATTTGTCCATCCATATGACGGATAGATATGCTCTGGGCCCTCTCGGTGGAATGTCATCTAGTTAGCTTGCAAGCATGTGACTAGGTCACAAGGGATGACATATCACGGAGCAGTAAAGAGTACTTATCGATGTGAGATAGAACTAGGTATGGAGATACCGACGATCAAACCTCGGATAAGTAGAGTATCGCGTGACAAAGGGAATTGGTTTCGTATTTTAAATGGTTCTATCGATCACAAAGTCATCGCTGAGTATGTGGGAGCCATTATGGATCTCCAGATCCCGCTAATGGTTATTGATCGGAGATGTGTCTCCATCATGTCTACATGTTCACGAACCGTAGGGTGACACACTTAAGGTTCGAAGTTGTTTTAAGTAGATATGGAATGTGCGTTGGAGACCGAATGTTGTTCGGAGTCTCGGATTGGATCCGGGACATCACGAGGAGATCCGGAATTGTCCGGAGAATAAGATTCATATATTGGGGATCATTTTCTAAGTTAGGAAATGTTCCGGTGTATTTGTATGGGGATTCTAGAAGGTTTCAGAATGTTCCGGAAGGTTCTAGAAGATTTCTTGGAGTTTGCTTGAAAACCAAGAAAGGATCAAGGAATCCTTGTAGGGCAAGACAAGGAGTAGTGGGGGAGGATGACTCCTCCCCCCTTCCCAATCCGCCGGCCAAGGAGGGAGGGGAGTCCTACTAGGACTCCCCCTCCCATGGTGCCTCCCTCCTTTAAATAGAGGGGTGGGGGCGCCACCCCGTAGCCCCCTCTATTCCAAACCCTGGCTGCCGCCTCTCTCCTCCTCCTTCCCTCTGCTCAGGCTTAGGCGTAGCCCTGCAGAATTCTCTACTCCACCACCACCACCACATCGTCGTGCTGCTGGGATTCCATGGAGAAGATCTACTACCTCCGCTGCTCATTTGGAGCAGGGAGAGGAAGGTCTGCCGACTCCGCCGTGTGACCCATTGGGAGCGGCTGAGCTAGGCGCCTGAAGGATCATCCACACGATCTTGAGATCGACAAGTGATCGACTACATCAACCCCGAGATCTAATCTCGTAACGCTTTCGGATCTACAAGGGTCAATACAGATCTATCTCGTTGCACATATCTAATAGATTAGATCTTGGCTTTTATCTAGATTAGATCTGGGTTTTGTTCGTTCTTGCGGTAGAATTTTTTTGTTTTCCATGCTATGAACCCATCAGTTGTATCAGAGCCGTGTCTATGCGTAGATCTGTTGCACGAGTAGAACACAATGGTTTTGTGGGCGTTGGTGCTCGTGCCGTCTTTTGCTTTGTGTACTTTGCATCTTGCGGTATGGTGGGATGAAGCGGCTCGGACTAACCTTACATGTCATCGCACATGAGACTTGCTCCACAGTTGACGTGCAACTCGTATTGCACAAGTGGCTTTGCGGTTGTCTGTCTCTCCCATCATAGTATAGATCCCATCTACACTTTGCACTTGATAGCACTTGTATCAATGTAGTGGTTCAGTTTCGTAGGTAAGATCCGTTCTTATTCGAAAGCCCCAAACCACGTAAAACATGCAAAGAAAATTAGAGGCGTCTAACTTGTTTTTGCAGGGGTTTTGTGATGTGATATGGCCATCATGTGATTTTGATTATATTTGATGTATGCAATGATCCTTGTTGTAATATGGCAACGGGGAAGCCTAATGGTTGTCTTTAATTCTGTTAAGACCTGCGTGTCTATTCATCTTGTAATAGCTTTATTCCAAGTAGTTGTAATAGTTGCTAGTGATGATGGACAACCATGAAGCGGCGCCACTGACCTTGACGCAATGCTGGTGATGATGGAGATCATGTCCGTGCTTTGGAGATGGAGATCAAAGGCATAATAAGAAAGGGCCATATCATATCACACTAATTATGAATTGCCTGTGATGTTAATCCTTTATGCATCTTGTATTGCTTAGATCGCGACGGTAGCATTATAAGATGATCCCTCTCACTAAATATCAAGTAATAAAGTGTTCATCCTTAGTAGGCACCGTTGCTAAGACTCGTCGTTTCGAAGCATCTCGTGATGATCGGGTGTGATAGATTCTACGTGTGCATACGACGGTGCAAGTTTATTTGCACATGCGGATACTAAGGTTAACCTTGATGAGCCTAGCATGTACAGACATGGTCTCGGAACACGGAATACCAAAAGGTAAAGCATGAGTCATATGGATGATATGATGAACATGTTGATTGTTCGCCTTTAAAGCTACATCATCTCACGTGATGATCGGACTTGGTGTAGTGGATTTGGTTCGTGTAATCACTAAAACAACTGGAGGGATGTGGTTTTGAGTGGGAGTTCATTTGTAATTTGGATTAGTCAAACTCAAATTATCATAAACACAATCAAAGTGAATTTGCATAGTTTGTTGTAGTCATTGGCATCCGTTCACCACCTTACGCTTAGTTATAGTTGAGATAGTGGAACTATAGAAATTCTGGATATTTTCTTTAAGAACTGGTATCGTATTGTTTTGAGTGTCAATCTAAAGTTTAAAAGTCATATTGCAAACTTTCAGCAAACTCCGTTTACTCTGTGAAGTTTAATAAACAGTATTAAATCAAGAGTAACAATTCCAGTGTTAGTATCTAATGTATCATGTTTGCCTCCATGATTCTTGATACTCAAAAGATTGTTTTTAATATCAAGTTTATCTAAGAGCTGAAAGCAATGTTTCAGAAACCATCATATGTGAAAGGTATTGCGATATCTAAAACAATGTATTGGTTACAACATGATAGAGTATATGTCCTCATATTTGATGAGAATTTATGAAGGTTGAAGACTCCAGTCGTCCTAATCCTCCAAAAGGTTTTGGAAAAGAAACATTATACTCGCAATTCACCTTTATAAGCTATAGCAACTTGATCATGAAAGTTGTCATGATAAGGATGAATAGAAGATGTAAGTAAAATGTTTACTACACTAAAAGATTACTAAAGAATGGAATTTTGAAAGAATGCCAAACATTTGATGAAGGTGATCCACTTCAAAGTGCAAGTCCAAAGGTATTAGTATTTGACTATACACACTTTGTACTATGTGTCATGTGAATGACACCACTATTGATGTTGATAGATTCTTTTAAAAGAAAAGGAATTGTTGAAAGAGAATCTATAAAATATTTCGCAGAAAAGAAAAGATTGGAGATGTCCAACTTAGGTATATAGAAGATACATGTTATGGTTGTATTCCTTGGTTGTTAAACAATGTGGTTCTGCGGTATTGGATACCGAATTGGTTGGTATGAAGTGTCATACAGGACAACACAATTCATGAACTGCAATGGCCTAAGTAACTAGCAAGAGAATATGTGATGATGTTCATCGAAAACAAACAAAGGGTTGTTGTGTTACTCGTTAACATCAAAGCTTGCCTTCAAGATTTGTTTCAATAATTGTTATTTTGATCAGGTATTATGACGACAAAAGGTTGTTCAAATAATTACCGTATTCCATAATAGATGGATCATACAAGTCTGGTTGGAGAAATAATGACCATAAAACTAATGCTAAAATGTCGCAAGACAAATGATTGAAAGATCACTTGCGAAGTGACATCACCGTTTAAATTATATTGAAAGGGATACATGAAGAAACTCCATGTTTATGGATTCTTGGAGTCTTTGATTTTGATCAAATGACGCTTGTGATACTTTCCTGGAGATAATTAAAACTCCGTTCGTAGGCCAAAAGAGGAACGGACGAATAACTGATTGGAATTTGTACATATTGATGTATATAGTCCATTATGTGTAGTCATGGGCGATGGATTTCAACTTCATATGCTTTCTCCGAAGATTTGAGTGAGTATATGTATATACCTACTCAATAAGGAAGAAGTATGAAACATTTGAAAATGTTCAAAGACTTTCAAGATGAAGTGGAAAATCATTGTAACAAGAAAATAAAAAAGTTTATGATTGGATCATAAAGAAAGATGTTTGAGTTACAAGTTTAGCAAAACACCTAAGATTTGAGGAATCGTTCCATGGATTTGCATTTCCCAAAACACCATAGGAGTATGGAGTGTTCGAGATATGTAATGAAACCTTGTTTGACATGGTAAGATCAAAGGTGTCATTTATAAAACTGCCATTAAATTTTAAAAGATTAAAGCTTTAGTGACTACCGCTTTTACACTGAAAAGAGCTCCATCGTGATCCGTTGAAATGACACCATATAAGTCATGGTTTGGGATAAAACCCAGGTTGTCCTTTCTTAAAGTTTTGGTATGCTAGGCATAAGTAAAATGTTTACAACCAAAGTCGGATGAGCATGTCCTTGTAGGTTATTTCGAATAACCATTGGGTATTCCTCCATAACACCGAAGACAAAAGTGTTTTTCACTTAGAATGTCTAGTTTCTTGAGAAGGAATTTTTGGTGAAAAGTTAAGTGGGAGGACAATAGAACTTTGACAAGGTTGTTGAACCTTGGCTAATATGTGCTGAGTTGCGCAGCATCGGTAAGTGTCCCGGAGGCAGCAACAATGCTCATGGCTCACGTGCCTCAAAGGATGTGGTCACGGGGATCTAAGTTCCTATTGAACCAAGTAGGTCGGGTAAGTAATCAAATGCCAAGATTTGAGAGTTAAATCATTGTTGTTTGACAATGATGAACCAACTACATGCAAATAATCAATGATGGGCCCTGACTTCGTTAAGTGGCTTGAAGCCATAAAATCCGTGATAATTCCATACATGAGAAATCAAGCTTTGAATTTGAAAGACCCTCTGGAAAGGTGCAAGACCTTACAGTCGTATATGGATCTATAAAGAAATAGACATGGATGTTTCACATCTATGAAATAGTCGACATGTCGAAAAGAGTTTACGACAATGTTCAAGGAATTGACTATGATAAGATTTGATCTTTCATAGCGATAATTAGTCTGGACAGATTAATGTAGCAACCACTACATATATTTTGGTATATGGTAGTTGAACAAACAAAAGAAGTTCTTCTAGTAGAATGGTTACCTAGGATGTGTACATGACACGATCCAAAGGGTTTTTTGTTAATTCAAAGGATGCTAAAAGAGTATGCAAAACTTCAATGGTTGAAGTGAGCATCGCGGATTTGGAATCTTTACCATGATGAAAACGTTAAAAAGTTTAATTTCATCAGAGACGATGAAGATGTTTGCATTTTGCAAGAAATTAAGTGGGAGCGCTAAGACATATTTCTAATACATTAAGTGAAAGACATATTGTTGATTAGAAATGATGTATCTTTTATTGACACAGGTTAAGAATTTCATTTCGATGAAAGACTTAGGCATAACCCAAGAATTAGGCATCAATGTCTATATGGATAGATTGAGGCGCTAATATGGTTTTGCCAAATGTACATAGATAAGATGTTGAATGAGTTCAATATGAAAACAACAAGAAAGGTTCTTAATGCACGAAAAGGACTGAATCAAGTTTCAAGTGTGTTGACACGAGATTCAAGTGTTTTGACACTTGGTGAAATCGCAAGAATATTTTGATCAATCGTTCTTTGAGATGTACACATCCAGATATGTCCTATGCTCTAAATGTTATGAGCATATACCAGAATGACTCATAAGATGATCATTGGACAATAGTAGGGATATTCCTATGATCTTTGGAAGAACTAAGAATATATTATTTATATAGTGGTGACAAATAGTTCATTGTAAATTGTTACATTGATACTAGTTTTGTCACAAATTAAGTTTATCTCAATTTAAACTATGGGTGGCCCAATATAATGGAAAGGAAGTTCCATAACGGATTTGGTTGAGTACCAAAGTTAAAACATTGTGACAGATACTACAACAAAAGGCTAAGTATATGACTGCTATTGCAGCAGCAAATGAGGGCATTTGCATCAAGTAGTTTGTTATCAAACTAGGTGTGGTTCATAGCAAGATAATACTATGAAGATACATTGTATGACAATTGTATCAACATGATTTAATCCCAAGGAACTAAAGGTCTCACCAAAGGACCAAATTTATACAATGCCATCTCATTGGAGAATGAGTAATGCGTAGAGACGCAAGGAAATGCAAATACACACGGACCTGGAAGTGTCAGATCCGAAGATTATGTTTACCACTAGCAATAGTGTCTATACAACACCAGAAAGCCATAGGTGTTGAATGCACAAATTTTTAACTAGATTATTGACTCTAGTGCAAGTGGGAGACTGTTGGAGATATGCCCAAGAGGCAATAATAAAGTGGTTATTATTATATCTTTATGTTTATGATAAATGTTTACATCCCATGCTATAATTGTATTAACCGGAAACATTAATACTTGTGTGTTTTGTAAACATAAAAGAGTCCCTAGTAAGCCTCTTGTTAAACTAGCTTGTTGATTAATGGATGATCATGGTTTCCTGATCATGGACATTGGATGTCGTTAATAACAAGATCATATCATTAGGAGAATGATGTGATGGACACACACCCATAGTAAGCATAGCATAAGATCAAGTCATTAAGTTCGTTTTGCTACAAGCTTTTCAAATGCATAATAACCTAATCCTTCGACCATGAGGTTATGTTAATCACCATCACCGGATGGGTACTTTGATGACATCAAACGCTGCTTAGAATCGGGTAGTTATAAAGGTGACATTGGGTATTCTGAAAGTATGTCTTGAAGCGCATGGACCAAGATTGGGATTTGTCCATCCATATGACGGATAGATATGCTCTGGGCCCTCTCGGTGGAATGTCATCTAGTTAGCTTGCAAGCATGTGACTAGGTCACAAGGGATGACATATCACGGAACGAGTAAAGAGTACTTATCAGTAACGAGATAGAACTAGGTATGGAGATACCGACGATCAAACCTCGGATAAGTAGAGTATCGCGTGACAAAGGGAATTGGTTTCGTATGTTAAATGGTTCTATCAATCACAAAGTCATCGCTGAGTATGTGGGAGCCGTTATGGATCTCCAGATCCCGCTAATGGTTATTGATCGGAGATGTGTCTCCATCATGTCTACATGTTCACGAACCGTAGGGTGACACACTTAAGGTTCGAAGTTGTTTTAAGTAGATATGGAATGTGCGTTGGAGACCGAATGTTGTTCGGAGTCTCGGATTGGATCCGGGACATCACGAGGAGATCCGAAATTGTCCGGAGAATAAGATTCATATATTGGGGATCATTTTCTAAGTTAGGAAATGTTCCGGAGTATTTGTATGGGGATTCTAGAAGGTTTCAGAATGTTCCGGAAGGTTCTAGAAGATTTCTTGGAGTTTGCTTGAAAACCAAGAAAGCATCAAGGAATCCTTGTAGGGCAAGACAAGGAGTAGTGGGGGAGGATGACTCCTCCCCCCTTCCCAATCCGCCGGCCAAGGAGGGAGGGGAGTCCTACTAGGACTCCCCCTCCCATGGTGCCTCCCTCCTTTAAATAGAGGGGTGGGGGTGCCACCCCCTAGCCCCCTGTATTCCAAACCCTGGCCGCCGCCTCTCTCCTCCTCCTTCCCTCTGCTCAGGCTTAGGCGAAGCCCTGCAGAATTCTCTACTCCACCACCACCACACCGTCGTGCTGCTGGGATTCCGTGGAGAAGATCTACTACCTCCGCTGCTCACTGGAACGGGGAGAGGAAGGTGCGCTTCGACTCGCACGTGTGACCATTGAAGGCGGCTGCGGAGCAGCGCCGGAAGGATCGTCCACACGATCTTGAGATCGGCAAGTGATCGACTACATCAACCCCGGGATCTAATCTCATAACGCTTTCGGATCTACGAGGGTTAGTACAGATCTATCTCGTTGCACATATCTAATAGATTAGATCTTGGCTTTTATCTAGATTAGATCTGGGTTTTGTTTGTTCTTGCGGTAGAATTTTTTTGTTTTCCATGCTACGAACCCATCATCTTGTTAACAAACACCAAAATAGATTAGGACAGTAAATGTCCTTTCATATGCTTTTCACGACAACTCTCACACTCTTAATTTACATGATTATACTTTATCGTTCAAAGGCAAGCCTATGAGTTGATTACTTGACATGGAATAAAGTTTACTCATTTGAATCATCTATGCTGGAGTTTTTCAGATTTATGAAGTGGAGGAAACATGAGACTACTGATGATGAGTAAGATCACCATCTCGTTATTTCAGTTTAAATGTTGAGTTCCTTTTTTATTTTGGTTTTCTTACTCGAGACGATCAAGTTTAATCTTGGGGAGGTTGATGGCTCTAAAATATAGCCATCTATGTCCACATTTAAACTGGATATTACTCATATTCTTGATGAAATATCTCTCTAAACCCTGCCACTAATGCTAATATTCAGAGGGGTATGCAATCCTTTATTTTATATTTTTCTTGTGTAGATAATGTCGTTTAAATGAGGAAATCACTACATTAAAGTCAAAGATACGAGATTTTCAACAACCAGAAGAAACCAGGAGTCGTACAATGGAGGCAGACGCTTTAACGACCAACTATACGACCAGAGCAAAAATTCCAGTCGTATAGCTCCGGTCGTATAGTTGGCGCCTCCACCGTTAGGTCAAACTGAACAACTTTCGTGAAGGGACCCCTATATAAAGAAGCCTCAGGCGACGAGAAAACAAGACAGACCTCGCCAAAAAGTCTCTACGACAGATCACCAGCTGCCTCTAGATCTCCAAACCCTTCTCATCTCCATAGCCATATTCCACCACTTGTAATAGTAGATATCTTCTCCGATTGGTGACATTGTAAGACTATTGCTATCAATCTTATGCTTTTCATTACAATGTTTGTGATTGTTGATATGATCTCTATGTGTGAGTAATTCCCCTTGGGCTAAGGGCTTCGGCCTAGCCATGTAGTAATTGTGCATGTTATTTATCATAGATGGGATCGTGTATTAGTCTGTATGATATGATGATTATTGTATCCTCTCTTGCCTCAATCCAAGGACTTGTCAGGTACCCAAGACCCCAAGAGTTGAGCCAGGTATAGGGAGTATGAGTGATGACTGATCTGCAGGCTGGGAACCCAAGTGACAGAAGGGGTAGTATGGCTATATGTGAGGGATTTGCTTGGGATTAACGGTGACATCACTATGCATATCATTAGTTCTCTTTCTTCTATGGATGAGACTAGTAGGTTATTGTTATAAGCGGATGAGGAGCCAATAACAATTATGGATGCACTGCCCACATATAATTTATCTTGCTCTAACTAGTACACGCATACTTTATTTCTATCTTTTATTTCCGTCAGATGTTTTGCATAGCTATAGGTGAAACCGAACGCCCTAGGCCCTCTCTCTCCATCACCGACAACAACAAAAAGACGCAAACTATTGGTCCAGTAACACAAAAGGAATTCTAAAACTCTCGAAGGTCCGTTAAAGTAACTTTACTACACATTCGCTTCCCGAGGATTCGATAACCTAGGTCTACTAGGGAAAAAGAACCTACACTACATCCGTAATCTGGATCGAAGGTATCAGCAGGAGACGAGGGGGCCGGCGAGGAAGAGGCTGGCATCGATGATGATGACCCGGACGTCAAGCACCCAGGCGTGGCGGGCGTAGCCTGGGCCGCAGCTGCCGATGCAGGAAGCGTGGGCGCTGGTGGGGCTGTTGCCGCATGCCATCGTGTAGGGGCGCCTAGAGGAGGGGCGACCATCACTGTAGAAGTCTCCAAGATGCCCTGCTTAAACGGAAACAACATATCATCAAAGTAAACATGCCGCGAGGTGATTACGCGATGAGAGACCGGATCATAGCAGTGATAGCCCTTGGTGTTAGTTGGATAGCCGATGAACACACATGCAAGGGAGCGAGGGGCGAGCTTATGTGCAGCAGTGGCGGCTGTACCGGGGTAGCAGCAACATTCAAAGATGCGGAGGTCCTCATAGGAGGGTGGTGTACCATAGAGAAGGTGGTGTGGTGCATACTGACAACGGGAGCGACAAGACCGAATGTTAATGAGAAGTGTGGCGGTGACGAGGTCATCCGGCCAAAATCATGGTGGCATGTAGGCATGGAACAAGAGGGTGCAGACGCAATCGTTGAGGGTGCAAAGGATGCGTCCAGCGCGATAATTCTGTTGAGAAGTGTAGGGACATGTGAGACGGAAGACAATGCCATAAGCAACGAGGAGGGTGCGAACAACAAGGTTGTTAAACTCTTTCCCATTATCGGTCTAGAGGGCATGGATGGTGCGACCGAACTGGGTGGAGACATAGGATAAAAAGGATGTTAAGGTGGCGGAAACATCGGATTTACGATGAAGAGGGAAAGTCCACACAAAATATGAATAATCGTCCAATATCACAAGATAGTAAAGAAAACCAGAATTACTCGAAATTGGAGAGGTCCACACATCACTATGAATTAACTGAAATGGAAAAGACGCTATAGTAGAGGACAAACTAAAGGGAAGACAAAAATGTTTGCCTAGACGACATGCTTCACAAGAGTGAGATTCTATTTTATTACAAGAAAAAGAAAATCCGTGCATTATTTGGCGAAGTGCGGTGGAGCTGGGATGGCCAAGGTGTGCATGCCAGAGGTCGACACCGGCGGAGAGGGCGAGGTGGCTGCTGGCGGTGGAGGACTTCTGAATAGGATAAAGGGCGTTGTCGGGGCTGTCACATCGGTGGAGGAGTGTCAACACCCGGATTTTTAATCCTAGATGCCTGTTATGTCATTCATCGCAATCCCAGGATTACCATTTTTGTGAGACATAACAGATTGGATATCACAGTACATCATCCATTACAAACCATACATAAGGTCTTACACAAATAAGGATCTCATGATCCAGTCTTAATACAACAAGCAGTGGAATAAAAGATAAGCGTAGCGGTGGGGTCCACCTTCAGGGGCACACGCAATGCTGACAAAGGTAGATAGTCCTAGTTATCATAGACGTCCTGCTGGCCATCATCTTGGTAGTCTCCTTCATAGTCTGGCCATGAGAATAGCCAGGGACAAAAGCCATGAGTACTCTTTAAGTACTCGCAAACTACCACTAACAAGTAGTATAGTTCTAGATTAAAGTGCTAACTCTAAGTTTAACTATCAAGTTAAATTTGAAACCTAAGCTGAGTTTAGAAGCAAAGAAAGATAAAATAAAGTTCTAGAATCACTTGAGTTGGGAAGCTAATGTCATAGTCACAACCCTGTTGTGATCAAGTCAAGAGTCATCATTCATTTCATAAGTTATTTTGAAAACATCTGACAACAAAACAGTATGGCCATTACAACTGTCCATAACCGCGGACGCGGCTATTCGAATAGTTTGACACTCTGCAGAGGTGGTACACTTTCACCACAAGATTCGATACATACATGGGGATAACCCTGAATCATCATACTTAGTATGCAGATAATCAAACATAACCTTTCCTTTACACACCCTAGTATAAGCACCTCTCATATGAGCATGGCCTCCCAACCATGACCATCTGTCATCTTGGGTACTGCATAGGTGGACAACATTGAGAGGTAGCCTCAGCTCAAACCTCTCCCGCGAGGGAACTAATACTAATGCATATAAACTTCCGGCTAAGCCTTACCCAATTCAGGTATTGTGGTTGTATGGTAAATTTGGAATGGTATCGCATCCGAATCCAACCATCAGTTTTGAAAAAGGGGTTAAGGCTCATGCCTCAACATTTTCACCTTAAACCATTTGTGTTTCTCAACACATGTCAAAACATCTCAATAGAATGACTCATCATTCCAAGGTTTTCATAATTCATTTTCATCAAGTATTCCCATCTAAAGTGACTCAAGTTTTTAATCTACTCCAAACTACTAAGTTAAGAGTGTTCACTAAGGTGGAAAGATGGGATCAATCTCATGCCATAGAATGACATCTAAAGTGATCTATATAGGTCAAGTTTTATACTCTTTATGCTACCTTCAAAACAAGTAAAAGACTTTCGGTAAAGTAAAGGAAGTAAAGCTTGAAAATAATACTTGGGGTAAGTAATAGTCAAAGTGGTATAACCAAAGTATGCCTAAAGCATCTTTGCTCAATCATCTAGCTTAATTCTAGCTTGCTAAGCATTATACTTGCAAGTGTTAGCTTGTTGTTAATGGTGGCTTGCCTTGTGCAGTGCAGTGGTTGAAGGTTTCTTCCTCCTCTTGATAGAACTCCTCCTCCTCGAAAGCTTGGTCGGTACTATCGTCTATAAATACATACGGAGTACACAATCACCAAACAATACTTAACTAGTCTAATTACCACTCTAAGGCACACATTTGATGATCTATTATCACCACAAGCATCACAAGTTTCATTAACTAGTTTCATTCTTTTTTTATTTAAGAAAAGTAATTTCTACTCATTGAAAATCAACTAAGATTTAATATTCACCACTTAAAATATGGGATCATGTGGACACATGTCATCACCACATATTCTAACATGTGGGAATGTGATTTAAGGGTTGGATCATATTTACTTAAGTTTAGGTTTATTATTTAATGATTTAAAGTGACTAGAAATGCCTATATAGCATTATTTTGGTAATAGTCCAAAGTCACTGCATGTAAACTTTAATATTATTACATATTCAGATAGGTATGGTTAAATGTGATTTTTGAGAGTTGGAATCAACTCAAAAGCTATCATGGTTGATTTTATAAAAATGTTTGAATGTGCAAAATCTTCTGTCTTGTTATTTTTACTAGGAGAGATCTCTAATTCTAAATGAATTAAATCCAACGGGCTTGGGTAGATCTTTTCAGTAGCTTTCTAACAAAATTGGAATCACTCCATTTGGATTTGTAGATCTCTCTAAATTGATTTTCAAACTAAGGGACAAAACTAGGTTCAAACTAAATTAGAAAAATCTAAATTTGAAATAAATGGGTCACGCGGGAAGGAAAACGGCCGGCGCAGTGGCGTTCAGCCTGAAGAACAGTGACAGGGGTCCACGGTCAGCGACTCTTCTGTGCATACGGCGATGTGGGTCGTTAGATTAGAAAGGGGATCTACGACTGAGAGGTGTCGTCTCCGGTGAACAATTCGTCGGCGAGGACAAACCCTAGCGGCTCGGTGGGGGTGCTCAGGGGGCATACCAGGGCTCCAGCTACGGCGGCGATGGGGGCGATCGAACGTGCTGTCGACGGTAGGCTCAAGGGTGGTCACGACAGCTCCTGGGGTGGACGAAATCGACGGCGCCTTCTCCTCCTCTGCAGCGGGCTTCTCCGGCCAAATTCCGGCGAACAAGTGCTCGAGCTGCTCCGGCTAGAGGTGGGGAAGGGCCAATGAGGATAGGGGAGTGGAATGGTGTGAGTCTTTGGTGCTGGGGAGGGCTCCTTTTATAGGCGCGGCTGAGCGGCAGAGGAGCATGGGCGGTGATCGTTGGTGACGACGGCACAGCGAGCTAGAGGCGTGGGCGATGCGCTAGGACGGTGGGTGGTGCCCTGGCGAGTGTCACGGTGGTGCTTGTGCAGTGGTTTGCAGTCGGGGAAAGTGAAGAGGGCGGCGCGCACTAAGTCTCTGCCGACGGTGAGTTTTACGGCGGTCGGCGACTACGGGGCATGGTCGGGGGAATGGGCATGTCCGTTAGCTTGGTAGGCCGGTGGGGATCGTGTAGACGGGTGGCTAGAGCGAGGCGGGGTCTGGCTGCGCGGGCATGCGCTCGCTGTCCTTGGGCTGGGGCTGGTTGGGCAGTGGAGGTGGACCACGGGCTACCTCCTGGACATGGTGGGTGGCGCTGGCGGCGGCTGTGGCGTCTTGTCGTCGGTGAGGTGCCCAAATGGGGGCTCGGCCTTAATGGCCATGACCATTTGGTCGTGGAACAGTGAGGGGCTGGGCTAGTGAGGGGTAGGGGGAGCAGTGGAGAGATTTTGGTGGCAATGTGGGGGACAAGTTTGGCCAGAACACTGCTTAAATAGTGAATTTGGTTTTTGTTTAAATTCTGTCCACCAAGTGTTTGTGAAAATGGCCGAAAGAAATCAAGTTTGGAATTTTTGGATGAATTTTGGTGGGTTTGCTATACACATGCTTAAGCTTCTATGGTTACTTGGGATTTGAAATTTGAGCTCATTTGAGTGGTTTTTGAAATAGGGTGATCTTGATACCTACACTAGATTCAATTTTCAAATGTCATTTAAAATTAGTGTTTGAAAGATTTTGGCAGATCACGAGGTGGGCCTTGGTACACTATTACTTGTACTGGCAAGGGGTGCAAAGATCCATATTTATTTCTGTTAAGAATTGAGTACTAGGAATAACCAAAGTAGGCATGTTGATTAAAATGGCACAAATGACCATTTCTTTCTTTTATTCATTTTGATTTGTTTTTCTTTGGGATTTGTTTGGGAATGATCTAGATGATGTTCATTTCACCTAAGAATCATTTTACAAACAATGGATCACTTAATCATGGCAATTCAAAACAACTCCTATTTAAATGCACACACATATGAATGCTTTAATAATTTTAATTGGAAAAGTTTTTGTTAACCCTAATTTTGATGATTTGGATCTTAATAATCTTGGATTAAAGTTTTGGGATGTTACAAGGAGCATGCGAGTACGACCATCCTTCACAGAAAAGCCAACATCGTCAGTCACAGAGTTATCACGAGTAAGACGTTTAACAACAACGAGATTCTGAATAAGAGAGGGAGAAACTATGACATTATGAAGAGAAATAGGCCTAGAATTAGAAGGGAAACTGGTAGAACCGGTGTGGGTGATAGGAAGAGCTTGACCATTACCGACAATGATACAGGAGGAAGTGGTGTGCGAGAGGAAACAGAGAGGTTATCGGGATGGGAGGTCATGTGGGAGGAAGCGTCGGTGTCCATGAACCAATCACCACCGCCACCATATGCACCAGTGTTGGGGGCAGAGTGAAGGGCGTGTAGAAGCACGAGGTCGACCTGCAGCGTCGGGGCGTGCCGTTGTAGCCGGGAGGCATGCCATACTGAGGCACCGTGAAGAACGCCTGGTGAGTTGCTTGTCGGGGCCCCAGGATGTCGGGGTACGGGGCACGGGCATGGTGTAGGCTTGGACGACTCTAGTCCAGGGATTTTGGCATGTGGTCTATGGCGGCGTAGGCATGTACTGCTAGGGAGCGGGAGCGCCATTGCGCTGGCCACCGTTGCCACCATGACCGTGTCGATGCTGGCGGCCGTTGTTCCCGCAGTTGCCCCCCGTGGTAGGAGGAGCGGGCGTACACTTTGTCCGGAAGCCTAAAACACGAAGGCCAATGGCTTAGACGGGTAGGAGGGAGGCGGCACGGGGGCGTGGGGTGAGGGAGCCATCGGCGAGGATGCATGGACACTATGGGAGAAGCCAGCGGTAAGGGCAGTGTGAGCCCCATGAGCCCGTAGGTGTTGCAGCCGCCGCTTCTCGTGGCGAAGATATGCCACGACCTGCTCGTAGGTCGGCGTGGTGAGCAGCATGAGGTTGGAGGCGGCCTGGCTGAGATCCTCACCGAGGCCTTCCACGAGCGTAGTGAGGAGGAGGGCTTCGGTGATTGGAAACTCCAAGTTGCGGAGCTCGTCAGAGAGGGTCTTGAGCCACAGGCAGAAGGCATCGATGGAGAGATCGTTCTGTTGGGTGCCGAAGAACTCCTGTTGGAGGAAGGTGATGTGCTGGATCTTGTTGTCGGTGAAGAGGCTGGTGATATTCTTCCACACATCACGTGCGGTGTCGCCATCGCGGACAACATGTGAAAGGTGTCAGTGGAGACGGCCTGGAAGAACCAACAGATGATGGTGGCGTCAATGGTGCTCCAGTCAGGGTCATGCGGCATGGCTAGGAGGTCGATGGTGTCGTCGATGTGGTCGAGGATATCTACTCGCGGAAGAGGATGCCAAAGTACGTCTTCCATGCGAAGAAGTTGGCCATGGTGTGGGAGAGCTTCATCGGCACGCGCTCGAGGACGAGGACGTCGCGGATGATGGCGACGGAGGGGCCAACGAAGGGGTTGGAGCTCCCATATCGCGAGGAGTGGAAGGGGTTGGAGGGGCCGGAGCTGGAGAAGTTAGCCATGGTGGGCGGAAGCTTGGCCGCAGTGGCACCGAGGGGAGGCGGCGTGGCTAGGGTTTGGTGAGGAGAGTCGCCGGCGGCGGTGCCAAGGGAGGGGCGGCGGCGGCTTGCCTAGGGTTTAGGATCTGTTAGGCTGATACCATGTAGAGAGATTGCACAGCTCCAATAGGGTCGGTTGTCACGTATATATAGGAGGTATACAGATTACAAGTCTTGGTGTACAAGGAAACTACCAAGGAGACCTATACAAATACATATATCTCGATAATCACAGCCATTGTGTACCTCCATACAACCTCCAAGATGGTATCTTCGCCAATACAAACATAGTCATCAATGGCATCCGCAGAACACCCATATGCAAGAACTCGAACATCTGCAAGACACTTCATCAATGGGCTTGCGCTTATCTCACTGGATGCACTCCTCTTCCGAAACTTGAACCAATCATCATGCTTCTCCACCGCTCTTGCAATGGTGAGAAAGAGGCTCTTGTGCATGCAGAGATGCCGGCGAAAGTACTTCTCCGGATATATGGCATTGTCGTTGAAATAATCACGCATGATCTTGTTGTGGCCCTCAGCTCTATCCCGGTTAATGTAAGTGTGGCCAAACTATGAACCTAGCCTCGACCACCGAACTTCATAGTTCAAAATGATGTCCATGGCCATATCGACATCGTCGTCCTCCTCCTCCGATGACAATGACTCGTCCAAGGGGTACTCCCTCAACCTCTTCATCTACATGACGACGACTATCAAATTTGGAAAACAAACAAATTCGGCTAAAAAATATCATCTTGCCATTCGGTCAAGCACCTCACGGGCGTAGGAGGTGATGAGGTTGGTCGGGCGGTCGTCGGGTAGGGCATAGGAGGCACCGAGGGCGACGGTGCCTGCCTTCTACCGCCTTCCCAGCCTCTGGCGGCTCCCAGTTGCGACGAATCGAGGCCGGCGGAGGCTGATTTTCTCCAAATCAGGGGCGTCGGCTGGCGAAAACTTGCTCTCCCCGTCGATTTCGGAGATGGCGAGAGGCGGTGAGTGATGGAGAGGTGGGCCGGAGGGAGGCGCAGGGACCGGGGTGGGGGTGGCGGGGTATGGCAGTCACCGGTGGTGGGAGTTTTTCTCAGAAATGGAGGTCGATGAGTAAATTTAGGAGTCGGTCACCACTTTTACTCCTCCGATGAGTAAAAATTTACTCCTCTAACCGTTTTGGGGATCGGTTAGGTGCTACCCCTAACGAATTTTACTCCTCTAACCGATTTTAGGGGATCGGTTAGAGATGCCCTTACTAGATCGCTGTCTCCGGGGTCCATGGAGCTCTGGTTGGCCATTTCAGTACAAAATTGAAAGGGCGCCCAACGAGTGTGCGTGCTGAAGCTAGGGGAGATGAGGGGAAGGATGGCACATGTGTCGCAGGTGTTTGTCCCTGGGCAAGCCTCCTAGAGTGAATATTGTAGGAAGCAAGTGGATTTTCAAAACAAAGCAACATACACATGAGTCTACTGATAAATACAAGGCTCGGCTAGTCACTCGCAGGTTTACTCAGTAGCAAGGCATTGACTATGGTGACACATTCAGTCTTATTGTGAAGCCAACCACCAATCATTTGCTTCTCTCACTTGTGACAAGTTGATGTCCTACACGGTTTTTGTCTAAGATGTCTATATACAGCAACCGTCTGGTTTTGAGAATGGTCAGTATCCCTGACATGTGTGCAAGCTGGAACAAGCTCTTTATGGTCTCAAACAGTCACCCCGTGCCTGGTATGCTCGGTTGGAGTGCTCGACTTCTCCAGCTTGGTTTTGTTTCATCTAAGGCCGATACGTCCCTCTTCATCTTTGTTGAGCATGGTGTGCAAAGTTACATGCTTGTGTACGTAGATGATATTGTGACTATTGGATCCACTCCTTCTGTGGTTGATCGTCTGGTGAAATCTCTTTCAGACAGTTTTCCTATCAAGGATTTTGGTCCTATTTAGTACTTCTTGGGTCCGAAAGTGTCCTACAATTCAGGGGGCATGCCACTGACTCAATAGAAGAATGCACTAGATCTTCTTCATCATGTGAGTATGGGGAATTGTAGACATACTTCGACACCACTAGTCGCCACCGAGCACCTTGCTCGTGAAGCCGACCCCTGGGTATTAGGAATTCCACCCGGTATCACAGTATTGTTGGAGGACTCTAGTATTTGACGTTTACTCGTCCAGATTTGTGCTTTGTTGTCAACATGGTGTGTCAAATTCTATCACAGCCGACTGATGAGCATTGAGAAGCCGTCAAGCGTACATTGCGCTATGTCAAAGGGACCTTGAGCATTGAGCTAAGGCTCATAAGTCACCATCCACTGGTGTTATTATTTTCACAGATGCTGATTGGGAAGGATGAAGTGATGACTGCCGTTCCACTAGTGGGTTTGTTGTGTTCGTTGGTTCAAATCTCATCTCATGGATTGCCAAGAAACAGCCAATGATCTCTAGATCTAGCACAAAGGCAGAGTATAAAGCTTTATCTGATGGAGTTGTTGAAGTCATCCGGGTGGAGTCACTACTCAAGGAGGTAGGAGTGTCACAATAGCGTACCGCCATCTTATGGTGTGACAATCTTGGGGCTACATACCTGACGGCGAATCCGGTCTTCCACGCACGGACTAAGCACGTATAGATCAATTTCCACTTTGTGCGAGAGCGTGTTGCTTCCGGAGTTTTAGATGTCAGGTTTATCTCGACGAATGACCAATTGCCTGATGTTTTTACTAAACCAGCCACACGCCAGATGTTAGATCGTTTTCAGTCCGATCTGAATCTTGTATGTAGTAATAGTAGTTCAGGTTGAGGGGGAGCGTTGGAAACGGTCTGACCGTATACGCATTGTATAGGGTACCTGTCAGTGTCTGTGTTGTAATATTGTATGTTGGTCTGATATACATATATATAGCCCATGTGGGGCCCGGGCACCATACATGTATTTGCTTCAAAATCGTAATACCTATATTGCCCATGTGGGGCCCGGGCACCATACATGTATTTGCAGGAAGCCAGCACCACCAGGTGGTACTTGAATGGAAACATCCAGTCTCACATAGCTGCTTTGAAACAGCGAAATTATTATACTCCTGCAGAGAACTTTTGCGACGTCGACAATAAAACAAAGGGGGGGGAGGAGACGAGAAAACAATATATTCCTTTCCACTAGCTAGGCTATTTTAGCAGAACCAGAATTGGCATCATCAGTTCCACATCCTCTTCTGCTCGTCAAAGCTGCCAACGACTGCTGATTGTTTCTTGGCGCTGAGCAGTTCTGCAAACTCGGCGTAGTATGTGTTCGCATCGAGATGATCTAATACCTTTACTAGCTTTCCGTTCGTCGGGTGCACGACAGTCTGACCATCTGTGTCCGCATGACCAAAAGTAACACCGATAGCCCTTTCAGTGATTGAATGATCTATATGTGATTGCTGAACCAAGAACACAGCGCCAAGAAGCTCTCCAAGGAACATGTCCTGCAATGTTGAAAAAAGAAAATTAAGGAGAAATCACAAAGTTTGCTAATAATAAAAATCAACAGCTTGAATATGAATTGTTCAAATGAAATATTGTAGGAAGGGGTTTCTTCCACCGTTATTGGTCAATGTTGAACCATCACATGGAACGAGACAATGCTCATGCCTTTGTGGTTATGGATGTATAGACGATGCTGAATGGAATAAAAATCACTAAGACAAATATTAGCATGGAAGTTATTATTGCCTTTTATCTGGAGCATGTAACATCTAACATGTACGTATACCAACACTATTTATGGTTAATATATTTTCTTGTGGACTTGTACTACATTATGATAGTCTGCATATCAAATCTGTAAAAAAAAACTTACAATGTGATGGTATGCTTGGTTCTTCTTTTGCAGTTTCTGCATTGACAGCAACAGTCGATACACAAATGATGTTTCGGCGGTCTTCTCAGCAGCAAGTAGAGATCTTACGACTTTTTCGAAAGAAGCCACCTGGCGCTGAGCTTTCAAAGGAATGAGAGTGATGTCTATACTAGATTCTACAACCGCCTTGGCAGCTTGAGGGTCGAGAAAGAAATTGAACTCTGAAAACTTATTAGATGGAATAGTGAACATGTTGCCTTCCTCTCCATCCCCGTCAGCCAGATGACTCCCGACTATATAAATGTGCTGTGTATAGAATTAAATTTGAGCTTTTTAGTCAATAAGTTTCTACCCTTGAGATGCAGTAAGGTAATCACAAGGTTGGGAAACTAACCTCAATTGATTTTTTTGCTTTTGTGTCATATAGAATTATGTTAGCTATGTTAGTGAGAGGACCATTGGTCAGGATGGTTATCTTGTCATTTGGTTTGAGCTCTTCTCTAATATGTTGCCAAACTTCAAAAGCCAAAGGCTGTCTGAGCTCAGGGCGCGCTGTGTCCCTCGGAGCACCATACTTTACTGAATTTTCTGCTGTGTACCTGATAAAAAAACGAGATTAGGTACCGCATGTACAATATCCAGTTGTGTCTTTATTCATACAAAATTATGTCAGCAAAATCATATTTGTGCCACAAAACCCCAAAATATCTACATGTACTTTTTGCATGTTACGTCGTTGAAGCCATGCATTAGTACCTTCTAGGACTTCTGGGCAAATCCCGGGCTAGTCCAAAAAGCGTGTCAGCATCAAGGGAACCCCCAGAACCATGTGGTATGGCCTTCACGTATTCACATCCCAGGTCAGGGGCGCCAAGTGCAGTGATGTTTCCAAGTCCTACTGGAATGTCATCACGGCCCATCATATGTAGAACGTCATAGATAATATCTATTGTAGCCGGATTTGCCCAGCCATTGCCACTTACCAATATCCCCTGCATACGTAAGAACCTAAATGACTATTGGACTTACACTAGGTAATATTGATTGCATTGCCTTGCAAACATTTTTACAAAAGGGGAGATTAGCACAGATGATACTAACCCTCAGGTCAATTGCTTCGATAGGTGCTTTCAGGAGCCAGAGGAGGGCAACAAAATCTCCTGCACTCATATCCATGTCAAAAATGACGGGCTTTCCTCTAATCTGATGTTTGAAATCAGGTTTGTACATAATCTCTTTGTAGTGATGAAACTGGTTGGTGAAGTTGAAGAGGCCAGTTTGTTCAGGACGATTCAGGACCTGCATGTGGTTATGAAAAAAATATTTGACTTGGAAACAGGGTATCAAACAACATGTTGACTGCAAAGAGATCTCTTACGACATAGTTCATTTCTCATCGATTTGATTATTGTTCATCTTATTGCTCGTTTTGATAAGCATTTTCATGGCTTTGCAATGCTGTTAAAAATCCTTACATCTCGACTGCAATCTTAGATTGCACAATGGGTTGTTAGATCAAATTAAACAAAATTTCTCCTACTGATTTTGTTCAAGTTTGTTGACTGAAATTCTCAGAATCATAGAGTTTTGCATGTACATGTATGAAACAAATTTAAGGCTGATTTTATCAGTTTTCTTAAATGGTGACATAATAATAGGCATGCCTCAAGAGCATGCCTCAAAAGCACGCAATTTCACTATTCGCAAGTGCCCAAAATGCATAGAAATGAAAGACATGTTTTAGGTTATCTTCAGCTATCAAATTTTTCTATGCATTCCTCAGGGGCTAACAATTGTACTATTAGAAAATAGCATCCACAAGCATGATCAGAACAACAAAGGATCAAACAAAAAAGTTCTTCTGAATTTACTACCTCAAGAAAATTGTCGAAAAACTCTCTATCAAGAGGGCTTTTAACATTTTTGTTAGGTTTTGCCTTCACTGCAACAAGCACAGCAACTGAGTCGGGACCTTGCACCTCTTTGGTGTATCCATCCTGGTAAAATATTCATCTCAATATGTTAAATATATCAAGAATCAAGATGACCCCCAAGTCTTTAATGATATATAATGATTAACCTTGTAACTGCACCTATATCTCTACTGGTACATGTTGTGTAATATATTTCCATTTTATACTATAATTACCTGGCATTTCCCTTTAATGCTCCCTTTCAAACTGCAAAATGAATCATCGAGTCCTGTCTGAACATGACCGCTATGCACACCACCTTTCAATAAGTTAAATTTTGGGCTTGCACGTCCATCAAAGAATGGATTTGATCCATCATGCACACCATATGGTTCATTGGATGTAACCACAGTTATGTTCATCACTTCCATCTCAGCAAAATCGTTCTCACCATTCGGTTTCTGACCGTTGTGCATTATTGAGAGTGCCACACCAGACATAAAAGAATCCCACATAAAGTAACTCTGCAATTAAGCAAAATGAACAATGTTAAACCGACAACAGAACTGCACGTGCAGAGTAATAACATCAACATAAGAACTTACTGTGTAGAATTGGTCATCAAACCAAGTATCACGAGTAATCTTCAAAGATTGGAAGGAGTACTTTGCTTCATAAGTGCTCTGTTGCTCCTCAAATGCCTTGAAGAAGGGCTCAGTGATGGGTATGGTGTTGGTTGCATCAAGTGGCACAAGGGTGATTGGGATACCAGAATGAACGACCTGTCGTACCAAATAAAGAGGTGAAGCAAACTCCAGAGGCATTATGACGTAATTAGATGCTTCACGTTAATTACTTTAAACAACATATGTGCATCTAAGTTACTCCGTACCTGATACGCAGCAAAAGGGTCTCCAAATATGTTGAACTCAGCATATGGATTTTTAGTGTAAGCTGTAAACAGGTTGCCATGATCACCACATTGTCGTGGCACACAAGATGTATCGTTCTTGGGGCAGCAACCAGTGGGATTTCGCGATCTGACACCCCCACCCATTATGTAAATGTGCTTCACATTTTTCTTTAGTTGTGGGTTCCTCATGAGGAACAGTGCAAAGTTTGTATGTGTTCCAGTGAGGAAGACAGTCGTTGGCCCAGTGGATATGGTGTCAATCATAACCTGTTGAGTTGTCGGTTGTTGAAGAGGGGAGTATCTTCTGTTTCCCTGATGCAAAAGCCAACAGGAAGTTCATAAATGTACTAACTTCCAGTATACACCTTTGGAACTAATCTACAACCATGTTCAGAGATAAAAGTCAATAATGGTGGACCCTTTATCTTTGTTCTGTACCTGGGGAAGAATTTCCCGTCGAACTCCATAATTCGCATTGATGTCCAAACGGCCACCTGTTCCCTGTGGAATTGTTTGTCGGTATCGACACCCCCCTACTGTTGACATTTCCTGGAGAATTTCAGTCAAACCAATTATTTTACTTAATAACTGTAATGTACTGAAAAATTGCAATGTAGAATTTGGTTGTGTAGGACTTGCAAGGAGAATCAGATAGAGACAAACCATCTAGTTCACCTGTTCAATTATTGCGAAATAGCCACCAACGTCAGGATATATTCTACCATCATCCGATATACCACCCTCCCCTCCTACACCTACTGCAATGTCATCACGGCCCATCATGTAGAGGAGATCATACAGCTGGTTTACGGCATGACCAGCATCAATCCATGAGTTTGTGTTGATAGTTATAGCCTGTGAAACACAATCAAATGAATTTCTGAACAACGGGGTTACAAGAACACAGGAAGCAATCAAACGGTGAAGTTCAGATGAGACCATAATATGTTCACACATATATCTTCTACGCCTTATTGGACAGATAGCATTAGGTATTTTTTTCCTGATGGGAATCACAACTATAACCACATCTATTATACAAACGACATTAGGAGTCCAAAGTATAAGTGTCAACAGAACAAACTAACATAATAATGCATAAGGGCGCAAAAAAACTACTCATGCAAGTCTGAACTAGAAACTCATGCAAGCATTTCATCAAGCAACTTACGAGGGCGCATAAGATACCCGATGTTTCTAAGCCGCACCTACCTCTGAAAATCCTTAAGGATTTGGGACTAGGGAACATCCTGGTTGCTCGGCACCCGTGGACAGAGCAAGCCAAACGACGGATTGCGTCCGGATGAAGCACACAGAATGCCACGTGCCATATCCACTCTGGCCATATCTGCTTCACCGTGAGCAATGAACTACCGGTGGCCTCTCGAACTCTGAGACGCTTGCGGACCAAAGAGTGGTGTTTGGGTGGCGTGCCGGTGTCCCCAACGGCCACGGGAAGGCACGGCCACGAATTCACAGGTACGACATGGAACACAGGCTGAGAGCGAGGACCGGAACGAGCTGCTAGGTGGAGAATCGAGGTCGAGCGTGCAGGTAGAATAAAATGGGAAAAAGTTTATTTTCAACCCTGAACTCATAGATGCTCGGCAGTTTAAACCCCAAAGTTCAAATCCCGGTCGTTCGCACCCTGAACTACCGAATCCCGATCTAAATCAAACCATTGAGCTGTTTGACCAAGTTGACTAATGCCACATGGGCAAAATTTTGGAACAAAACCCTTGATAATTATCTATTTATCTATTCCTCCACTAGAGAATCTCGCTAGCCACCGACTGCTTCTTGGCGCGGAGCATGTTGAGCTAGGCTAGTTGTGCGCTCGCGCTGCTGTTGTGCTTGCCTACTGTTGTTGTTGTTCGTTCGCTGCCGGCACACGCTTGCGACCGTACTTTCCATAAGGTGTGTCCGTAACAACTTCTCCGTAATTCTACTCCACATTTTTAAGCAACGTGTGCTCAACGAGTACAAAGGTGGCCTTGACCGCGACACACGGCGGGCTGGCTGATGCAGCGGCCCTCGGCGAAACTGCACGACACACGGCGCGGCACGGCGACAGAGGCACCAGAGACAGGTCTTGGCGGCGGCGGCGGCGGAGGAGGTGGCCAGGCGGGCACCGGCAGGGCCGTTCTTGGCGGTGGAGTCGTGCTGAGGCGCGAGCGGCCGGTGGTGTGCACGTACGGGGATGGAGGCGTGCTTGGACAGGAACCCGAGCAGGCGCCGGTGGTGCACACGTGCTCGACAGCAGGCGGCGCTGCGCACACGGAGATGACGCACGAACCGGCGACGGGATCTTGCCGTAGGAGGGCAACGAGAACTTGATGAACGCGTGCACACGGGGATGTTGAGGTCATAGCGTTGGAGGAGGATTCATGGACGAAAATTTTACAAATAAACCCAAAAGCTAGTACAGCGTGAATAAGAGAAACAAATTACTGAAAGAAGATGAATATGAGTGTGTGCCCCACTGTCAGTCAAAGAAGCCTATAATCCCTGCTGGGGATCGTTGGTTTCCCGGCGTGCCAAACAGCTCTAAGGTTTAATTTAGACCAGGATTTAATAGTTTAGGGTACAAATGACCGGGATTTTGATTTTGGGGTTTAAACCGCCGGACCTCTATGAGTTCAAGGTTGAAAATGGACTTTTTCCAATAAAATGCCCATTTGCAATCAATTGGGCTCCGCACACGTTTACAAGAGTTCTCCGCCGCATCGACGCGCCTCCCGACTCTAAACCATCCGCGGTACGCGGAGCTGCTGCACTTCCTTGCTCCAATGCCACCGATGCCGGTCCTCAAACCCCCGACCGTCGATCTATCATCTATGCCCGGGGAATTACGGTAAAATTTCCTGACCCCTCGACCCTACCGGCACGCGAGCCCTCTGACTTGAACCCTAGACGGCGGCGAGAGGGAGCAGCCGAATAGAGGAAAACAGAGTGGGAGCCATGCAAAGAAGAGAATGCCCGTCTCCATCGGACGGCTGAACATGATATGAAGTAGGTGTGGCAATGGTTACCCATTACCCGCATACCCGGCGGATTAAAACCCATTATATGTACGGGTATGAAAATAAAATGTATCTACGAGTATATAAGATCATAAGCGACGAGTACGGGTATGGGTTGGATCTACCCTGTACCCACATCCTCCAGCTGCCATCCATATACTATATCCTACGGGTGCCATCCATAATCCGACGAGATCTTAAGGGAATGTGACAAGTATGACCGTCGTGGAGTATAAATATAGGACTGATGTACTAGTGAACACTTATGCATAAATTAATGAATGTCATAGAAAAAACATGTCAACCTTTTAAAACATGGAGTATACCATTGTTAGTACCGAAGCAAAGAAAAATAATACTCAGGCGATTCCGTTCCAATCACACCAAATGTAGAGTGTAGAAAAAATCAATATAGTTTTGCATCTTACAAACCAAGATAATCCTATAGGAAACTTATTTGATTAAACAAATAATCCATGGGTATTTGAACCCAAGTACGGTAAAAGAAAGAAGAAGTACAGAGTGGGATGAGGGTTCGAGATGCTTGAAAAGCTGGAAAGCGCATTTATTTTAGAAAAAGAGATAAGCAAAGAACGATCAATGTAGGATGCGAAAGATCAAACTGTTGTTCGGTTGGCATATTAAAACGCATATAGTGCGAAGATCTTGCTTGTAACATAGCTCTCAGAGGGTAAATCAGCCACTTTAAGATTACCAACTGAGGATGTCTGTTTAGTATCCCAAAACTCTTAGCAATAGCCGGACAAGTGGGTAATATTCGGGTGAACCATAAACGTTTAGGTAGAGCCGGATCTAAGTGTTGGCTGGTTTTTAGTGGTATTCCTTCTCGAGCTTCTCTTACTTCCGTTAAGGGAGATTCGGGAAAAGATGAAATAGAAAGACGTGTTCTCACAACGAACAAGATACTGGTAGAGAAGGGGAAGTTAGCAAAGTTAGACAAGATTGGAATGGGCATAGATGTATTGATGTACCAGATCGGCTAAAGCTCCCCGGTTGATGCGATGTATTTCACCAGTTGACTGGAGACTTTATTATTGAACCACTTATTGGTATATTGACCGGTCTAGCACGAATTGAAATAGGAGCCGGTTCGACGGGAAGCTTTTGAAAACGTAGTCACCCAGGTAAATAAGGAACACATTGTCTTCCTCTCCATCTTCGCCAACCAAATGACTCTCAACTAGTATATAGATGTGACTTGGATAACTAAAAAGTGAAATTTTAT
Organism: Avena insularis; assembly: GCA_023614405.1. Classification (NCBI taxonomy): domain Eukaryota; kingdom Viridiplantae; phylum Streptophyta; class Magnoliopsida; order Poales; family Poaceae; genus Avena; species Avena insularis. The sequence continues at coordinate 427,470,658 of CM042684.1, forward strand.
TCAAAACTCGGTTGAGTGGAAATAATGTCTCCCATGGGCGTTGGAACTAAACTCGGTTACTTTCCAAGTGAAAATAATGTCGCCTCATCACCCTCATTATCGTCCTTTGTGATAGGTGTGGTTCTCACATTCCGAGCGAAGGAGTAACTCCCGACCCCATCGCGCGCACCGCCACTCTCGCCGGTGACCGACCATCTTCCGTCGATGGGCCGAGAGGTCATCCTCCGCCGGCCATGTCCACCACTGTCGCAACTGCCTCTCGTTAATGTTGCTTGTTCGTCACCGCCCTCTTCCTCTTGATGCTCCGCCACGATTTGGTCCGAGGGAGCCCCCCTCTCTCGATTGTGGTAAGGTGTAACACCCCGTCCACTAGGCCCGGGGGTGTCACTCCTGGCAGCTTAATAGGATATCTAGACTGGCCCCACAGACCAACACTAGTCTTTTCTGCGACTTTGTTCTCACTCGTGCGCACCCGGTACCCACTTCCCGGTCGGTCACCCATCCTAGAATTGCTCTAGGCCAAGCACGCTTAACCTTAAAGTTCTTTTTGAATGAGCTTCCGAAAAAAGTTGCAACTTGTTGGTATGAGTATTCTATCAATCATATTAAGCCATGTGTCTGCTCTCACATACACCCACCCTTTAGAAGATCGATGCCCTCATCGATCAAGCACATCCCAGGAACGTTCCATCTTGGCACGTTTCTGTGCGTCTAGTGTCGGCACATGTGCCATGCCGTGTCCACTCCGGGCCACACGTGCCATGCTCCACATGTCCCGCCACTGACTCGCACACACCCGTTTAACCGCGAGGATCGGCTCTGATACCACTTGTAACACCCCGTTCACTGGGCCCGGGGGGTGTCACTCCTGGCAGCTTAATAGGATAGCTAGACTGGCCCCACAGACCAACACTAGTCTTTTCTACGCACTTTGTCCTCAATATGCGCATCGGCACTCCACTTCCTTGCCGGTCACCCATCCTAGAATTTCTCTAGGCCAAGCACACTTAACCTTAGAGTTCTTTTTGAATGAGCTTCCGAAAAAGAAGTTGCAACTTGTTAATATGAATATTCTATTAATCCTATTAAACCATGTGTCTAGTCTTACATAAGGGATGGAGCACGAAATCATGGGCAGCGGCCAGAGAGGCTGGGGAATTGCGTGTGTTGGTGGGGACTATAGAGGTGAGAAAGAAGATCTTGACGAGTGGCCCCACCCATCAGCGGCTACTGCTGGTTAGGCTGGGCTAGCAGTGGGCTGTTGGCCCATGTTAAATACCCAACAGACCAAATCAATCCATGTAAAATATCTTGGAGCTGCACCGAACATTGACAAGCCAGGGGTAAGTTTGGTAGGCTGCAATCCTCCCAGACAAGCCCTGCGGGGCCAAAAACTAGCCCATGTGAGCACGACCCTTAAAAGCACCCAAGAGGCAGGTATCAAGACAGCGCTCGAATCCGTGGAGCCATGCACGGATATTAAAGCACTCATCGAGCTCTTTCTCGCACTCGCGTACACATGTTACCTTCTCTCTCCTCTCTAAGCATGTTCATCCTAACCACTTGTGATTAGCACAAATAAGCTTCAAATCAAGTTAAGCTCTACATGAAAAATGTGCATCAATGATCGGGTTCTATTATGACCATCGTTTTCGAGGTTCGTGATCCGTATCTTCATATATTTATGGTCAAAGTTAGAGTTTTTTAGAGTATTTATTCAGATTTGTCTCACAGAATCAACCGCTCGAAGTTTCCTTCGAGTAGCTTGATCTTGTTGTTCTCCACAACTCTTGTGTTACAAGTTTTTCTTTTTATGGAGGTAGAGGAATCCATATGTGGCTTCGCAAGGTTTCCCCTCCCCTTTTGAACAGGTCCGTATGTGAGGTTGAAGATCAGATTGGAGATGAGTATTTGGATGCCGCGGGCAAGGACCGCCGACACAGTGAGCAAGATGGAAAGGTTGCTCATTGATGGTATTGTGGCTGGCAGTGTTTGCGTTCTCCAACGCGGCGTAGCCATAGCTCTTGTCGTGCTGCGCCCCCCCCCCCCCCTCCCCCGTTGCCGCACAACCACAGCAGGTGCACCATCGGCCTCAACCGGTGACGTACCTGTGGCAGGTGTCGCGCCAACGGCTGCAGCAACTCGCAAATGGAGAAGAAATTTGTGCTAATGAGTGTTTAAGTGTGCCTGTTAATGTGATAACCAAAACAGTGCATGCAACCAAACAACAGGTATTTGTTACTGTTCTGGTGCAAAATTTCCGTGCAAGCTAAAAAAACTGCAAAAGATGACTGCGTGTGAGTGTGGCGTGTCCATCGTAGCACTACCATGTCTAGCCTTAAAAACTTAATCATAGTCTACCAAACGCGCTCTAGATTCTGCGGAAGATGACTTTTTACGTGTACAAGTGCTGCGTGTCCATCCTAGCGCTACCAGATCTAGCCTTAAAACGGAGCCCAGATGGCTTACGTCTCCATGTCTAAGAGCATAGTGTAACACTGTCACGATCGCTAACCCACAGCCACTGATTAAGCGTGGCTGCAGTCTAAAGTGTAGCAGGCTACTACTACTATGGGTGTGTTCAGTTCGGGAACAAAGTGCAATAGAATGTCATGGTTCTATTCCACTAGAATAGGTTGGTGCCGTTCTTGTGTTTGGTTAGGACAAAAAATGTGTAATGGAATGATTCTATTCTATGTTCGGTTAGGCCAAAAAAGTAGAATGAAATGGTTCTATTCTATGTTTGGGTGCATTTAGCAAAAAGGATGGCAAGAGAATAGAGAGAGCGATAATGTTTGAATAACTTTAGCATAGAGGAACGGGGAGATTCCACCAATTTGGTGAAATGAGTGCATTCTGGATCTAGAGAGAATATTCTCTTTTGAGAAACCACTTCGTTCCATTCCATTTCTCAACTGAACACTAGAACGGCTCTTAGGTGTGAAACCATTCCATTCCATTCCACTTCGTGACACCAACTGAACACACCCTATGTCTCCGTGTTGAAGAGTAGTACCACGCACGTCGCTAACACACAGATTAAACGCGGCTGCCACACCGCGCGCGCATGCATGTAGCGTCCGATCGACGACAAGGACATGCATATTGTGGTCGTGCATGCGTCCGATCCAGGATATATGTTCCAGCTTTGCCTCTGTTTGTGTTAATGAGCCAAATTGTCGACCCGGCCCGATTATATTTGAAACATATTGAATTATAATACACTTTGAAATATATAATATTTTGGCTTCACAAGCTACACTAAATATTACTCCCTCCGTTTCCAAATTACAAGATGTTCTAGTCTTTTTCTCCCGAAACATATCTATGCAGACGTCTTTTGATGTCTAGGTTCGGAGCAAACCAATGAACCTATACACTAAAAAGCGTTTAGATACATATGTTTTAGAAAAAACTAAAATATCTTATACAAGCTTGGAAATGAGGACCTATTACAAGTAGTTTCCACCGTGTGAGTCTTTCTTATAAATATATACATGCTTGGAAATGACGACCTATTACAAGTAGTTTCCAACGTGTGGCGCTCGGCGATCAAGAGATGAAACACTAGGTAGCCCCCCCCCACTCCCCGCGCTCCCTCGCGTCGCCTCCTCCGGGCGACGTGGGGGGCGAACCCTAAAACCGCCCGCCGCCGGCCCCTCTTCCTTCGTTTCTCCCTCCTCGTCGCCCCCAGAGGACGCCACCGGCATAGCCAGGCGACGCCAATGAAGGGGGCAGCGGGACCTAGTGCTTCTCGGCTCTCCCGCGGCAGCTTAGGAGGCGGGCCGTCGCGCCGGCGACCGAAAGCGGCTCCTGGGGCGAGGACGGCGAGGTGGCGTCGCTGGCTGTGGCGGACAGGCTTTGGCGCGGCGCTGTGCTCACGCGCAGAGGCGGCGGCACGGGCCAGATGGGCCCGATCTGGGTCCTCAGGGCCGTGGCGGCGGCGCTCTGATGGCGTGCAGGGCTGCTCCCGGCCTCGTCCATGCGCGACGCGGTGGCTTCCTCTGCCCGCCGGCGGCGCCCGAGTGTGCGCTGGCCTGGTGTGCCTGGCTGGGCCTTGCCCCCAGGTCCGACAGTCTTCCCTAGGGCCGGTGGTGGCCGGAGCTTGTGCTCTGCTAGCCGGAGCTTGTGCTCTGGTAGCTCTGCCACCAAGTGACCACCTCGGTTGCTGTTGTGCGAGCTCGGGTACTCTGCGATTGTGGCCGACGTACTCCTCCATCGTCAACGAGTGATCCCCTGTGGCCGTTCTGCTGGCTACACTATTCTGCCCGTCTCCGCTTCTATGGGGAGCGGTTTTCAGCCAGGGTGAAAGCCCTGCTCGGCGATGCCGTTGCTGAGCACGATGACACTTGCGGGTGCCACTTCCTTCTTGAAGGCGTGTTCATGGGTCAAACCGTTCCTCCCCTCCGTGCCAGGGGAAACCCTTGGTCCGCTTCGTCGGGCCGGGCAGCGGCGGCGCTACGGCGTCGTCCCCTTTTTGAAGGCGTTGTCTAGGCTATGAGGGGCTTGTGGCATTTGGAGATGGCGGCCTCACCGGTCTCTCCTGTGAGGCTTTGGTAGTGTTATGTCAGTTGCTGCTCAAGGTGTGAGGCTCCGGGACGCAATGTACACCACTGCCGGCACTCTACAGTCAGATCCAATCCAAGTACAGCTAGACCCCGCCATTCGCTCGCTACGCGCCGACTCTTCTAGGCGCATGAGTAGTGGTGTGTCGGTCTATGCAACCTTGGAGTTTTGGTCGTGCTTGTGTGTGTGTGTGTGGTGTTGGTTGTGACGCGGTCTAGAGGCTCTGTGCCCGCCTTCTCACCCTCCTGGATAGAGGTTGGGTTCGGCGAGCTTGTTGTCGGTGTTGTAGGAGTGTGTTGTATGCCGTTTGGCAGGTGTGGTGTTGTAGTCATTCTATAACGTTCTCTGCAAACTTAATACAAAAACGCGCACGTTCGTTCCGGGTTCTCGGAAAAAAACGTGCGAGTCTTTCTTATAAATATATACATGCAGTTCTACGCATGGCTCGAAAATAAGCATTTAGCTTGCTCAAAAGAATTATATTATGTAACAGAAACAATACTAGATATGAATAGCTTGGCATGCATGGTCAACATACTTCTAGATTTATTTTGAAAACTTTCAAAGACGTCCGGGAAAAAAACACACAGCCAATCTACTACCGATTGTTTCCAACAAGATCTACTGATCCGCCAGGCTGCGGACACAGTACTTTCAAAGGCTACACTGTTTCCGTGACCAAGAGGCAAGAGGGCCCGCCGTACCTAGATCGACACTGTGACGTCGCTAAACACAGAGACTAAACGTGGCCGCCAGACTGCCCGGTCGTAGTCACAGCCAAATACGGTAGGCCCTCTCGGTATCTCGTGCATGCATGTCACGCCTGCTTAGAATACTCGTATCCGTTTTCTCCTGCCGCTGACGTCACTCCTCGTTTTTTCAAATCCGAGGAACCACGCATGTTCTGTTCTTCCCACCGAAAGTATATATAGTGTTGGAACCGTAAGAATAGTGGAGGGCTTAAAATACAGCGGAATAAGCGAAGATAAGCTCTCGGCATGGGGACTTTTGGAGAATATGTTGACATGACACGTAATCATGCAGAGAACAACTGATTGTTCTGCGCCCATATTGCAGCTAGCATAATAACCTGTCAAAAAATGTTTGTTTAACTCGTATGGGCCGACGTAGGCGCCGTATCCACCGTTCCTTTTTTTTTTCCTCCTCTCGCTCGCACAAACTTGGAAATGACGATGCCCGCCCGCCCGTCTCAACAGCTACTTTTGCCGCAACACAAACGAAACGGCCACTATGCCCATATATTCAACTCCTTAACCAATCCTACAATACTCCCACGGATTCATAATTTAGAGAGAAGAGAGAGAGAACCTTCTTCTTTCTCCGGCCAGCCATCCATGACTCGGTCGCAAGTACAACTAGGAATCACGCAAACCGCAATGGTATCCGAACCCCGGCTCAACTCCGGAACAAAAAGCACATACGCACATTTTTATTCCCGCACCAACGTACTATTGCCGTCCAAATCATCGCACCAAGGACGAAAGCGCTCCTTCCATTCCACCGATGGGGACGGATGGCGCGCAAACTAGCTACCGCTGTGTGCGTTTCCAGAAAAGAGGAAGGCAAGTAGTAGCAGATCTGGCACGTACGTAGAGTAGTTAATTACGCGCCATTGGTGGTACGCAATCGGAAGCAAGCAAGCATTGCCGTACCCGTACGTAGGAGATTGTAGTAGAGTAGATCGGTAGTACGGTACCAACCTCGAGGGCGAACTCGGCGCGGTCCTGCTTGAGGAGGTAGAGAATGGCGAGGAGGTCGTCCGTGTCGACGTCGGTGTCCAGCAGGATCCTCTGCGGCGGTGGCCGCCTGCTCGCGCCCGCGCCCGAGACCGCGCCGGCCGTGGCGAGCAGCGCCACAAGAAGAAACAGAAGCGAGGAGAGCGTCGGCCTCGCCATTGCGTCAATCACAATCTGGCGGAGCTTTGAGCTTCTCCCGCGTATGCTTAATAGCAGTCTTGCGCGTCTATACGTAGCAGCTGTGGGCATAGGCCAGTTGGTCACTCGATCGCTGTCTCTGGGTCTATGAAGCTCTGGTTGGCCATTTCGGTACAGAACCGAATGGGCGCCGAGCGAGCGTGCGTGCGTGCTGAAGCTAGGGGGGATGAGTGAATGGATGGGATATGTGCCGCGAGCTAAAATGGAAAGAGGGGTAGGAGGAGGCTGCAAATAATGCTTGACCAATGGACGGATGACCCAGCCTAGCTAGGGGATGCCCGTCTCGAGCCGGTGTTGTGGCGGGGCATGGGCATATGTTCAAAGTCCATACTTACTCCAATTAATTAACGCTTGCTTCTTTTCTTCCGCACGCATTGAACGGAGGGGCTAGCTGCTCTAAGACGGGTAGTACTCGCTCCGTTTCAAAATATAAGATGTTTTAACTTTGTAAAAAAAGTATATCTAAAATTCTTTTAGTGTGTAAGTTTAGGTAGGTTTAAAATAAACTTACACACTAAAAGAGGTCTAGATACACTCTTTTACAAAACTAAAATATTTTATATTTTAAAACGAAGGGAGTATAATATAGTAGTATCATATAGTATATGATATAACCTCTAAAATGGATAGTATCATCTACTACTGGTATCATGATCTCATCATATTTATTGAGTTGTAAAACCTCAATGTAAATTTGTGTAAGATTTATTTTCATTATTTTTTCTATTTTTATATGCTATGATGCTACCATGCTCTCTCTCATCATTAGTTGTAGTGACACGCCAGGGTTTTGCATGCATGATACCGCTTATGATACTTCCATTGTGAGTAGTATAAGGGCATCTCTACCCGATCCCCAAAACTTTAGAGGAGTAAACCGACTCCTAAAATTTAGAGGAGTAAAAATACTCCTCTAAAGTAAAGTGGTTCCCAACTGAACTCCTATATTTAGAGGAGTAAAAATGTTTTCTCCTTATTTGCAATGCAATAGTTCATACATACGCATATATAATCATAGATTAGTAGTCAAATAAATACCTACAACCTAATACACACAATACATATTGCTACAACCCGATACAATCGGTACATAGAGAATACAACCGACATAAACCAAACTATTCGAATTAGACGACATTAGAACGCATAACAAGAATGTCCCATCTATTTAAGATCGAGTTAATCCATCTACCTTCTCCTCTTATTTTTTTTCATTAAATTCTCATGATTTTTTTTCCAAAATTGTTGAAATGGTTGACGAAGACCAATCTCTTTGTATAATGCATCATCTATAAGACCTTGATGGTGACATGCAAAATACAACTCGTTTCCTTCGTCCTCGGTCCATATAGAATTTCTTCTATTTCATTTGTAACAAAAATCTGATAGGCACGACTTTTTCTACTTCATTTTATATAAAGAAAAAGAGAGAAAAATCACCTTTCCCCCAAATGCGTTGGTTGTGGCCCATGGTGCCGGCGATCTATCTCCGGCCAGAGCTTCCATGGAGACCGGTCCTGCATCCTCCAACTCCGGCCAGAGATCCAGCGTGCAGACCCAACCCGTTGTGGGCCGGTAGTGCCAACCCCAGGACGCGCGGGATCTGCGGTGGGCGAGAAGAAGGAGGCGAGCTTCGACGCGACATCGGTGGTGGCCGGCCTCTGGGGAGCCGACTGCTGGTTGTTGTGGTCACCAGAGGCGATGTCGGCTCCATGTTAGAGATGCCCTAATAACCGATCGACGATTAAAGTAGTACTGGCGTTCTAGGATAACGTGGGTTTATTATGTGCCCACGTAGTACCTTGTGCCGGTTTGCAGATCTAAATGCATCACTAATTAAAAAAAATGTAACACCGACGATAGTAGTACATCGATCGAGCGTGGGAAAATATATATAGCGGCATAGATAGCGAGACGGGGTGGCGTGGCCGCGTGGTCTGTTTAAGTATTGTTACGCGCGATCCCGTGGAGATTTGACGCCATACATATACATATCTCACGTTTGTATGCATGTGGTGTGGCAGATGATCCAGCGTATCTCTGAGGCGTCCCGATTAGCGCGACGACGATCCTTCCGGTCGGTCTTGCCACCCCACACGCACGTACTACAACTCCATGAGCTCTCCGACCCCGCTCGCTGCCGCCTCCGTCGGAGAGCTTGATTTGCAGCTGCCCTGCCGGTCAACGCTAGACCCGTAGCAGTAGCCAGCAGGCTCATCTGCCATTATCCCAGCGTGTCTACCGCTGCACATGGATGGTGCTGAACTGCTGGTGCAGTGCAGGGCACGGTCCCACCGACATTTCTCCACAAGTTCGATCTGCTACTGCGTGCGTTGACGTCTTGACCGCTACTAGTACGGGACCCGTCGGCGGCTGGAGGGTTTGCCTTCTGGGCCCAGCAGGGCCACACGGTCTTGTGCGATAACCCGGCCCATGCAAAAACAAGTTCAAATGTGGCCCATCTGTGTCAGCACAAGGGTTCAAGCTAACTAGGCCCACTCCCACCTCGCCATCAATTTTTTTTTTGCCTTGGCTAGTCTCCATCTTTTTTGGTGCAATTGGGGGACAGAAACAATCACTCATGCTAGGGCGTAATTATCCCGGAGGCCCCGACAAGCATGTCTGTTATTCTAGGGTTTCGCCTCCACTCCGACGATTGCGGCGATCTCTAATTACTTGACAAACTTTGGTGGGCGACACGATCTCCACGCCTCCACCTAATCATTTCCTTCCTCCGATCAGCACCCAATCGTCTCTCAGCCACCGGGATCGCTCGATCTCGGATGTCACACGCGAGTTTGGGACGATCAAGGGGTAGACCTAGTCTGCCACCCGTCGTTGGCTCTATGGGATATCTGGAAGGGGAGTATGAGGAAGGCCGATTTTCTTTCTATATGAAGATGAAAAAAGGATCAAGGTCAAACATTTCTTACTTTTGTTGAGTATGACCGAATGAGGAAGAGCTCCTTATGTGGTATCACTTTAGCAGTATGACGGGGAAGGAGAATCTAGCGGTGAAAGGAAAAATTGGCGTGTCTAGCGTTAGCCATAATATGGCGGCCCGATCCTTGGATCATCTAACACCTAGGAGTTTGGAGGACCCGGTGACTGGAAGTGCCGCGGGCGACGAAGACGTTTCCGAGATGCTGAGATGCTGGGATGTCTACGACTCACACCCCAGGAATCTACTACATTTGTCCTTGAGGAAAGAGATGACGATCTAGGTTGCCCCGAGTAGGCGATGATTGGGAAGGTAAGGGCTCAAAATACTCTACACATATCGACCATCTCATCGGCGCTGCGCCCGGCATGGGGTAACCCTAGAGGGATGGAGTTCCGTCCATATGGAGCCAATATTTTTCTCATGGAATTTTTTAAGGAGGCGAACAAAACTAGAATCAAGAATGGAGCCCCCTAGACAGTGAGGAGGAATACTGTAATTCTTAATATTTCAATCCTAGGCTGAAGCCGGGTGATCATGTTTTTGATAATTTAGCTATGTGGGCAAGAATTTTGAATGAATGATCAATGTGGCAAGGTTTTTGCAAGCAGACTTGGAACAATTGAGAAGATGTAGGTTGATGAGAAAGGACGTGCTTGGGGTGAATTTCTCCGTGTCAGAGTGCTTATTGATGTGAATCAACCCCTGATGCGATGTCTATCGGTTTTTTCTCAGAGTCGTCGGGCCACTAAATACTACATGATGATGTACGAATGACTACTGACCTTTTGCTTCTCTCAGAGTCGTCGGGCCACTGAATACTACACGATGATGTACGCATGACTACTGACCTTTTGCTTCTCATGTGGTTTGTTTGGGCATTCATTGCTCAGTTGTCCGACACTAGCCGATGGAGATGAGGAGGGGTGTTTACCTTACCATGGCCCGAAATTATGTGTTCCTAATGATAAGAAGAAGAATAAGCAGCCAGGGACAAATTCTGATCAGAGCTCCTTCTCTAGTGGACAGGAATCGTGGTCGGGTGATGCATGTAAAATGCATGCATGGACTTTGTAATTTATTGATACATATTCCCACATATTAACAACTTATATGATGCTATATCTATGGTTTATATTGATTTTTTGAGGATTTTGAGGCTTCGTTCGGTTCCTGCCGAACCATTCCCCACGTGGAACCCTCCCTCCTAGGGTTTGGGTGATCCCCCTCGTGTCACCCGAACCCGCTTAAGCCATTGCCCCAAATCCCCTATAATCCATGCACGAGTTTGGCTTGCTCGGTTAGACCCCACTTCCAAGGGAGCAGAAGCTAATGCCTAGGAGCTACTTTTATGCAAGATCGCCCAGCAACATATTACTTTTTTTACTGTGACATAAAAGATATATTACTCCCTCGGTCTCAAAAAAGATGTCAAAAACTTGTCTAAATTTAAATGTATCTAGATACTATTTATTACTAAATACATCTAAATTTGGAAAAAATTGCGACATCTATTTTAAGACGGAGGGAGTAACTTTTTATGATCAGAGTACATGAAAACAGAGCTCAGTAAAGAGCAAGAGCCAGTCATGCTAAGGGCGTGTACAATAGTCCAAATCATCTATCTGTAAAACCATCCAACTAGAAGATTTGCACGACGTGGAAGAGAGAGATCGATGAGAGAGAGGAGCACCGTCTGTAGAAATCCAGCCGGGCGATTCCCATAAAAATCGTTTCTTATCGACAGACTTTTTCTGTTGTTCGTAGACCGTCTGTTATATGTAGGATTTTCTTTTTTTTTTAACCTTATAACCAATCCATCGTTCCAGGTTCAGTTAGTTAGCAACGGAATATCCAAATCTTGCGGTACTTCCAGATAGCCTAAACTAAAAGACAGATCATTGTAAACGGTGTCTTTAATTTATTTTGTTACTTGTAGACGGAATTGTGGAGAATGCACAGCTCCTTATAGGGCCGGCTGTCTCATATATATAGAGAATTACAGGTACAATCCTGAGAATACAAGGAAACCTATACAGAGTACAATACGTGTCTCAACCCCCTCCCCCCCCCCCCCCTCCGCGCAGTCGAAGGGTCGGTACCGACACATAGACTGGAACAAAACTCGTCGAAGGTCTACGTCGGCAAACCCTTGGTCATGATGTCCGCAAATTGCTGAGAAGTCGGTACGTGAAGAACTCGAACGTGACCGAGAGCAACCTACTCACGAACAAAGTGAATGTCCAGCTCGATGTGCTTGGTGCGGCGATGATGAACGGGGTTGGCGGAGAGATAGACAGCCGAGACATTGTCACAGAACACCACCGTGGCCTTGTTGACAGGACAAGAGAGCTCGGAGAGAAGTTGACGAAGCCACGTACACTCGGCCACGGCGTTAGCCACAGCCCGATACTCGGCCTCGACACTAGAGCGAGAGACGGTGGGTTGTCGCTTGGAAGACCAAGAGACGAGCGATGAGCCGAGGTAGACACAGTAGCCTGAGGTAGACCACCGCGTGTCGGGGCAGCCAGCCCAGTCCGCGTCTGAGTAGGCGACGATGTCCGTCGATGGCGAGGCGTGCAGCGAGAGACCGAGGTCCATAGTACCACATATGTAGCGAAGTATCCGATTCACCGCTGTCCAGTGGGCATCCCGAGGAGCATGCATATGCAAGCACACCCGCTGCACGACATACTGCAACTCCGGACGTGTCAGCGTCAAGTACTGCAGGGCACCGACGATGGAGCGATAGAACGACGCGTCGGGAGCCAGGGACCCATCGCTAGACGAAAGCTTGGCCTTCGTGTCGACTGGAGTAGGCGCAGGGTTGCAGTTAAGCATCCTAGCACGCTCGATGAGCTCATGAGCATACTTCCGCTGATGAAGAAAGAACCCATCCGCGGACTACCTCAATGTCGAGGAAGTAGTGGAGCGGGCCAAGGTCCTTGAGTGCGAACTCAGCGCGAAGGCGGTCGGTGAGCTGTCAAAGGAGGCCAGCAGTGCATGCCGTTAAGATGATGTCGTCAACATAGAGCAGCAAGTAGGCAGTATCGGTGCCGTGGCGATAGACGAACAGCGACGCATCAGAGCGTGTAGAGCGGAAGCCAAGCTGATGTAGAAACGCAGCAATGCGTTGGTACCAGGCGCGCGGGGCCTGCTTCAGCCCATACAAGGACCGAGAGAGCAGGCACACGTGGTCCGGATGCTCAGCATCGACGAAACCGATGGGCTGCTGGCAGTACACCTGCTCGGAGAGGTGGCCGTGGAGGAAGGCGTTGGAGACGTCCATCTGGTGCACCGGCTAGGCACGAGAGACATCGAGGTGAAGGACGGTGCGAATCGTGCCCGACTTGACAACCGGGGAAAACGTATCCGTGAAGTCAACGCCTTCCCGTTGTCGAAAGCCCCGAACCACCCAGCGCGCCTTGTAGCGCTCCAGGGCACCATCAGGACCCATCTTGTGCTTGAAGACCCACTTGCCGGTGATGACGTTCGCGCGGGCGGGGCGAGGGACCAGCTCCCAAGTCATGTTGCTCCGTAGCGCGTCGAACTCCTCCTGCATCGCAGCGTGCCACTGTGGGTCGCACAAAGCGGCCCGGGCAGAGGTAGGCACTGGAGATATCGCGGACGTGGAGGCGGTGCAGACGTACTCGTCGGCGGGGTAGCGGGTGGAGGGCCGGCGCACACCCGCACGCGCACGAGTGATGACACCCGCAGGCGGGGCGGCATCCGCAACCGAAGCGGGTGATGGAGGCGGAGTCGAAGAAGAGGGTGCCGAGCTGGACGAGGTTGTCGCCGACGCGGGCGGGGACGGGGCCCGGCGGATGGAGACGGTGGCGCGGCGGGTGGAGACGAAGCCGTGGCAGGTGGCGACCCGGGCGGCGAGCCAGGCGGCGATCCGGACGGCGTGCCAGGCGGCGATCCGGACGGCGTGCCAGGCGGCGATCCGGACGGCGTGCGCGCGGCGTCTTGAGCGGCGCGAAGGGGCCGCCGCGGTCACTCGTCGGTGGGCAGGGCTGGCCTCAAGGGGGCCAGCGTGCGCCGAAGGAGTCGCCAGTAGTCCCTGCTGAAAAGGAAACACCAACTCGTCAAAGTAAACGTGTCGGGATGTGATAACACGATGGGAGACCGGATCATAGCAGCGGTAACCCTTGGTGTTGGCTGGGTAGCCAAGAAACACACAAGGGAGAGAGCGCGGCGCGAGCTTGTGTGCAGCGGTGGCGGCGGTGCTAGGATAGCAGCGGCAGCCGAAGACGCGAAGTGTGTCGTAGGCGGGAGGCACACCAAAGAGGAGGTGGTACAGCGCGTATTGCCAGCGGGAACGGCAGGGGCGGATGTTGACTAAAAGAGTAGACGTGGCGAGAGCATCTGGCCAGAACCACGGAGGCATGTATGCGTGGAACAAGAGGGTGCGGACGCAGTCGTTGAGAGTACGAAGGATGCGTTCGGCGCGACCGTTTTGTTGAGAAGTGTATGGACAAGTTAGACGGAAGATGGTGCCGTGAGAGGCGAGAAGGGTGCGGATGGTGATGTTGTCGAACTCTTTGCCGTTGTCAGTTTGTAAAGCATGGATGGGGCGACCGAACTGTGTGGAGACGTAGGAGAAGAAGGAGGTGAGGGTGGCGGCGACGTCGGATTTGCGGTGAAGGGGAAAAGTCCACACAAAATACGAGTAATCATCCAAAAGCACGAGATAATAAGTATATCCAGAATTACTCGGAACAGGCGAGGTCCAAACATCACTATGAATAAGTTGAAACGAAAAAGATGCAACTGTGGAAGAAGAACTAAACGGAAGGCGAACATGTTTGCCTAAGCGACATGCTTCACAGGAATGAGCATCCGTTTTATTACGAGAAAAGGAGAATCCTTGCATTATTTGGCGAAGAGCGGTGGAGCTAGGATGGCCGAGGCGGGCGTGCATAGGTCGACACCGGCGGAGAGAGCGAGATGGCGGCCGGTGGCGGAGGAAGACGACCAAACAGGGTACAAATCGCCAGTGCTGTCACATCGGTGGAGGAGCATCCGAGTATGACCATCCTTAACAGAGAAACCGGAAGCGTCAAATTCCACAATTATAGAATTATCATGAGTAAGAGAACGAACAAAGACTAGGTTCTGAATCAAGTTAGGGGAAACGACAACATTATTGAGAGTAAGAGGGGTGGAGGTGGAGAGAAAAGTGGCGGAGCCAGTGTGAGTGATGGGAAGAGCATGACCGTTACAAGCGATGATCACGAGAAGAAGTAGAGGTGGGGTGGAAGTGGAGAGATTACGGGGTGAGAGGCCATGCGCGGAGGCACGGTGTCCATGAACCAATCGCCACCACCGCCCGTCGTGCCAGCGGTGGGAGGCGGTCTGAAGAGCGATCGATGTTCGGGATCCCATGGGGCCAAAATCGAGGGCGCGGAGTAGTAGCCGGGGGGAGTCGAAGGCGTGGCGTGGACCGGCGCGGCGACCGGCTGAGGCGATGCGAAGAACGCATGGTGAGTGGCCGGTCGCGGCCCCAAGATGCTCGGGTGAGGCGCCCGCGGCACGGGCATCGTGTAGGCGTGGACGACCCCGGTCCAGGGGTTGTGGCCCGTGCTCCAAGGTGGCGTCGGCGCAGCCGGCTGATGTGGGCAAGGCTGGGGCGCGGGGACGTAGCTGGTGCCGCATGTGCCTCTGTTGCCGCCGGAGCGGCCGCGCCCGCACCGATGACGACCGCCACCATTGCCGCCACCATTGGATGGGGGCGGAGGCGCAGGTGGATGTGGCGCGTAGAACCCGGGAGGCGGGACGAAGGCGCGGGGCGGAGGGGCCGTAGGCGCACTGGCGGGAGTGCCCCGCGAAAGACCCACGACGAAGGCGGTGTGAGCCGCCCTAGCCCGGAGATGCTTCAGCCGCCGCTCCTCGAGACGTAGATAGGCAACGGCTTGCTCGAAGGAGGGCGTGGTGAGCAGCGTGAGATTGGCGGCGGCGTTGCTGAGGTCCTCGCCGAGACCTGCCGCCAGCGTGGAGAGGAGGATCTTGTCGTCGATCGGAAACTCCAGGTCACAGAGCTCGTCGGAGAGGCTCTTGAGGCGGAGGCAGTAGTCGTCGAGGGAGAGGTCGTTTTGATGAGTGCCGAAGAACTCCTGCTAGAGGAACGTGACGCGCTGGATCTTGTTGTCGGTGAAGAGGCCGGAGATCTTGGTCCAGACCGTGTACGCGGTGTCGCCGTCACAGACGACGGTGCGGAAGATCTCGGGGGAGACGGTCTGGAAGAACCAGCGGGTGATGGTGGCATCGATCGTCAACCAGTCGGGGTCGTGCGGCATGGCGAGGAGGTCGATGGTGCCGTCGACGTGATCAAGGAGATCATACTCGCGGAAGAGAAGGCCGAAGTACGTCTTCCACGGGAAGAAGTTGGCAGCGGTTTGAGAGAGCTTCACCGACACGCGCTCGAGGATGGGAACATCGCAGATGACGGCGACGGAGGGGCCGACGAAGGGATTGCTGCTCCCGGAGACGGAAGTGGTGTTGGACATGGTGGAGCGGAAGCGGTGGTGGAGATTGGATCGGCGGCGCCGAGGAGGATCTTGGCGGCGGCGAGGTGGGAGGTGGGCGGCGCCTAGGGAGGAAGGCGGCGGCTAGGGTTGGGTGGAGGGCCGGCGGCGCCTGGGGAGAGGGAGGCGGCGGCTAGGGTTTAGGAGTCGAGGTTAGGCTGATACCATGTAGACGGAATTGTGGAGAATGCACAACTCCTCATAGGGCCGACTGTCTCATATATATATAGACAATTATAGGTACAATCTCAACATTACTGATGTAGAGGCAAGTTAGAGACGGCAGCCGACTAAACCAATGGCCACGCCCTAAGCCTCACAGAACAGATTCTTGATGACCAAGATATGCATAGAAGATACCGATATTGCTTCGTTGAAACATTCAGACATAACAAACGCAAAGTTCAGTCAATAACCAAGTCAAGGTCTGTCGACAACAACATATTGCTTTGTACTCCCGCCACCAACGACTGTGTATACCTTCATAACATGCAACGTTCAGCAACATCTGTCAGCTGCCATTCTTCATAACATGCATCGTTCCCGCCACCAACGACTGTGTATACCTTTTTGCCATCCTTGACGAATAGGAAGGTCGGGCTTTGCCTCAGTGGCGAAGGAGAAAAAAAAATTGAGTTCGGACGAACTCTAAAGCATAATCAAAATTGATGCAAGAAATCAAAATTGCATAGATACATTTATAAAATTTATGATCCTAAACACAATTACTTCGTATAATGGTAATTGCAGCTTATTTAATTATAGTAGAACCTACAAATGTACTGATAATGAAGTTCTAATACCGTTTAGAAGTCGCAATGGCAAATCTCTATCTTTTTTTTTGAAAATCTTGATGTATCAGCATATTACCACTCTCATGTGTGATTGGTTTAGAGTTACTTCCACTAAAATTTGGCACAAAATACCTTGTATTCACGAATTGCAAATTCATCAATAACACACTAGTATTCTACCGAATTGCAAAAAAAAAAAGTGTACCTTTCCCTCCCTTTGGCTCCTTTCCCTTTCTGTCCATCTTCAATCTTGCTGAATTGCACAGGAAACAAAACCAATGCCGAAGTTTGGCCTCGCCCTCCTGCCGATTATGGTTCAGAAGGCCACTGCAGTCTACTACGAATTACGGTTTAGAATTTGAGAAACCGGGCGAGGTTCAGAATT
Source organism: Avena insularis (assembly GCA_023614405.1). Lineage (NCBI taxonomy): Eukaryota > Viridiplantae > Streptophyta > Magnoliopsida > Poales > Poaceae > Avena > Avena insularis. Next base: position 427,487,826 of record CM042684.1, read on the forward strand.
TGAGGAGCCAGTCGTGTGGCCTACCTGCGCCATTCGTCAGTTCCCTTCCCGGCCAGGTTCAAGCTCCTTCGATCCGGCGATCGGGCGCCTGAAAATCACGCCGCCGCGAGCGATCACCCTAGTCCGCGTCTGATCGATCGCAGGATGAGAGCAGTTCAGGTTTTGGAAGCTACGCGTCGGCTGCAGACTTTAGGCTGGCAGGTCCAAAACCGTACGGCCCATCCGGCCAGTTTCCTCTGTCCTTGTTTTTTCACGTCAAATAGATCGATCAGACATTATACGTACACCATACACACGACGCATACACGCGCTCGCCCGGCGGCCGTCGCTGCGTAGGTATAGCAATCTTTTTGTCGAGAGCCAAGGTAGGGCGGGCGCCATACCTCGCCCTACCGAGAGCCTCGCCACTGCTTTGCCTTGATTTTGTATGTTTCAGCAACATCCTGTAAAATTTCCAATCTAGTTATTGCAAGGTTGTACAAGCTCTAATTCAAAATGGACATTTCTTTTAAAAAATCAGACCACAGCCCATCTCTCCTTGAAGATCAGCATAACCCATTCTCAGTATGCAACTCATCCAGTAATAAGATCTTTGATCATGAGCTTTGACGACAAAAAATGTATAAGGTATATCTTCTAATTTTCTGAACAAATATTTAGTAACAAGGCAGATTAACTAGGCAAGACACGTGTTTCACAAACCTTAACCAAAAAACTATATTACTCCCTCCGTCTCAAAATAAATGTCGTGAATTTATCAAAATTTGGATGTATCTATATACTAAATAGTGTCTAGATCCATCTAAATTTTAACAAATCTGCCATATCTATTTTGAGACGGAGGGAGTGTATTTTATTCTGCTTGCATACAAATATGCTATCAAAGATCTGTGTAGAGGAAAACTATGAATTAGAAGGCCATATATCTACTATAGGGCACATATATAAACAAAGAACATTTCTACAAAAGAGCAAGTAGGTGACCAAACACGTGACTTTCAGACAAATAAGCATTGCTCTTGCAGTATGCCGGTGGTTAAAGGCCATAATATGTAACAAAAGAAGTGCTAAATCTTTACCTCCTATATCATAGAAAATGGGAACTCTTGGAGTAGACACTAGCTTATCTCACCAACAGAACAACATGGGTGCAGGTTTTCTTGGAGCCATTGAAGCTCAGTCCAGACTTAATTCGAGTCATTATTTCGATGGAAATTCGACTGATTTGACCGGTATGCCGTGAGCACTTGGAATTCGTTGCTAATTTGAGTGATTTGGTTGTAGCTTCTTGTGTTTTTTTTGAATTAGTAGCTTGTCCTAGTATCAAATCAGCAGTATTTCATTCCTGCTGAATACAAGAGGCAAGGAAGACCAGAGCCTAGGAAGGCCAGGTACGGTCGGGCTTTACATGAGCTACGCTGGGTAGAAAGAAAGCTCAAAAGAATGATCTTGGAACCTCCCTGAATGTTTTTGCGTTTTAGTGCTTATTAGGACAAGATGAATTCTGAATGTGGATAGTAAAAAATTCTCAAATGAATACGGATGACGGGAAGTAAATATCAGGAAAAGAAACACAAGTTAGGATGTGCAAGCAGCAGCATACCTGTACATGTACGCTAAAACATCAAGCGTTTACCTTTCTACTAAAAAAATTATCTGAATTGTCTGGTTCAGTATAGCTAGATGATTGCAGTAGCTAGATGAATTGTCGTTATGCATCACTCATTTTTGGTACCAAATGAATTATCTGAATCAATACATACACTTCTAAAAGATGCACTTCTAAAAGAACTTATCCGAGCCATCAATACCAAGTTCTGCAGAAAATTGGCCACAATAGGGCAGCAGTAATTTAGCACTGAAATTCTCAAATTAATAATTAGTGGCACTAATTTTCGTTATTGTTATTGCATTTCGCCTCATCAACATTTTCTGAAATTGACCAATCAGAATGGTATTAATGAGAACACAACAAATCACCAGGGAGAAGAGAAAGCAAAAATCTTCAATCTACCCGTATAGCAAAGAACCAGACCAAACAAGAACCCTAAAAATCCATAGTATAGGGGAGAGTAGAGGGGAAGGAAGAGAAGTAGTGTTCTACCGTCTAGCAGGCCGCCTTGAAGAGGAGAGGAATGCCGGTGATGTGTAGATTCAGTGGCCGCGAAGCCCGCACCGCTGCACCTCTAGGTCGGCTTCGAGCTCGCGTCGCCGCTCCAGTTCACATGAAGATGGCTTGAACTAATGCCGACAGCCGTGGATAAAAGGAGGAGGCACACATCCGTCTTCATCTCCTCCGGCCATTTGTGCCGCCGTAGATCCTTCCTTCCCCGCCGCTCACCGGCCGCTGTCACCTCCCAATGGCGAGAGGAAGGTGGGGGACGATGCGATTTTCCTTTTATGTCGTACCGATTCGGGGTAGATTCCACGGAGAGGAGACGATTGTTTTCCCCTGCACGAAAGGCCGGGTTTGGGAGGGTTTCGACGGGGATATAGCCCACATCGGGTGTAACCGAACGCATCAAAGAGCGTGGGCGGGGGAAAATCCCCGGATAGATCGATTGTGGGCGATACACGGGGTTTCGACTCAGATCCCCGCCGGGGTGGGATTAACCGAACGAAGCCTGAAATGGATTGTATGGGCACCTAGAGGGGGGTGAATAGGTGCTACTCTAAATTTTAATTCTTTTTCAATTTTAGGCTTGACACAACTGTAAATTCTCTAGATATGCAATTAGGAGAATTTTCCTATATGCCAACCTAACTACTAAGCGTGTAAAAAGGAGCGAGATAACCATAGTGGAGCACGTGGACACATGGGGATTTGTTTGACCGCAGTTCCTTCCTTATTAAGGGAAGTACATCTGCATTGGAGGGGTGAGGGGTTCTAAGACCACCACGCCATAATAGGCCTCACCCTATTCTTCGATGGATCTCCCCACCAAAGGCCTGATCCACCTTTCCACTATTGGTACCCTTCGAGGAGAGAACCGGTGCCTTTACAACGCTAGCGGGGCACACATCCATAACAGAATTAGAGGCTCCCGAGATGACAACAAGCTGCCACAAGAACAAGAATTATCAAATAATCAAAACTAGAATCTAGATATTTGCAAGAAATACTAGATCAAGAATCCCCCATGTGAATAGAGGGGAAGTTGAGTGCTTGATTGGTGTTGATGAAGATCGAGGCCTCCTCCTTGAATTCCCCAAAGATCGAAGCCTTTGGGTGGGTGAGGATGGAGATCTCACTTGGAACTTGAAGGACATGTCTGAGGTTTTTGAATGAATCGAGAGTTCGGACAGGAGGATCAATTGTGGTATTTATACCCCCCTGCTAAAACTCAACCGTTGGAGATTTTGGGGCCGGATTATCCGGCCGGGGAAAAAACTCCTCCCTAGAGTCGGATTTTCCGGTGGAAAATCCGCCCCTTACTGCATGACGCGCCTTAGCACCCTTTGCAAAAATTCCCCTCCCCCGGGGGGGGGGCGGATTATCCGGCCCGGGAAAAAGCTCCGGCCCTAGCCGGACAATCCGAGGGAAAGTCCACCCCCCATACTGCATGACACGCCTTGTCCACCTTTGTCGATTGAGCTAGGCCAGATTATCCACCTTTGTCAAAAACAACAGAATTCGAATTGGCAACCGTTTCCTTTCCATGCAGGACATGGAATTCCCACCTAATTCATTTCTTGAATTCAATTTTGTGCATCCAAATAGAGCACTATAGTTTTTACATATATTTTGTTACCTCACTAGGGATTAAGTGAATTCATGTGCTATAATTATCTAGTGACAGCTAAGATAATCTTGTTTGTTCAAGGTAGCATATTTATTATTCAAACATCATGTCAAAATAACTAAGACTATGCTCTATTAATTCTTAATTCTAGATTGTTAGGAGTTTTTCCTTTCTAGAAAAGTATAAGAGAGTTGTGTTGCATCATCTCTATGATAGGACGTGATGCCCATATACATGATAATCATACACATAATAAAGTTTCATCAATATTATATTGCTTATGAATTGTTTTATGTCCACCACACCTTACGAGAGAATAGACAAGTGAACCATGAACCCTGGTCCAATTTTAATCATTAGAAACAACTATCCAACACCATTGACATCCTTAATATTTTTCGTATTAATTAAATCCAAAAATACCAAAAATATTTTTACTACCAACAAACACAAACCAAAACACAAAAATACCTTTCTAGTATTGTTATTTATTTGCTTGCCTAGTCATAGATTGTTCTACTATTACTTATATACAAATTTATTTCCAGTTTACTAATATGAAACCTTGTGCTTGACAACCATACGGTAGAGTTGGGGACACGAGGCAATTACTTTTTTTGTAGGTTGTTTGAAAGGAAAAACAAAAGATACTCTAAGCCAATTCCTCGAGAGTTCGATATAAATCCTCAAGTCACCCTTGTGAGGAAAAGATGCTTGCTACAACACTCTGCACCTGTAGTACCAACGAGTTGGTACACACCGAGTTGTTGCCATCAAGAACATTTTTTGGCGCCGTTGCCGGGGAATTGGAAGAGCATCTCACAATGGTTGAAGTGTGGTTAAACTCCCACAACAACTTCTAGAACATTTTCTGGAGCCATCATCACCAACTTTGTGCAAAGACATAAGCTTAGAGAGGTTGCACCAATGTGAGATTTCATTTTCCTTTAGACTTACAAAGCATTTTTAGCTGTCTTCTTCTTATCTTGCATTTGTATATCATCTAAACATAAAAAATTAGTGTAAACTTTAAAATTGCAAACATACCTCGCTTGTTATTTGGGTGCTGCGGTGTATCCTCAATTTGTTGCATCTGCTGCTTTTGCGTTACACACCTCCTGCATTTTTAAGAAAGTACGACAGTCCTTCATGAGGTGGTTCGGTCGCCTCCTTCCTACGGATTTGAGGTAGTAGTGCATGTTGCAGGGTCCTTCCAACATTTGTAATGGAGACATGGGTGGATCCCGAATCCTCTATTGGTACCGTTGTGTTGATTGGGTTCCTCCATTGATATCTCTGTGAACACGATATTCGTCGTTACGATCGTCGCTTCTTTGGTTATCTTCTCCCGAAAATCCGGCCGCAACATAGCTTGGTCCACTATGTCCATCATTGTTGAGTCTTATTCTGTCATTATTGCGTCTGTCCTGGCCTTCTTCGGGTGAGAGACCTCGCTTGTTATTTACTACGCCTTTTCCATCTGCCCAGCGATTGGCCATGTCCATTAATTGCGAAATTGTTTTTGGCTTAACTTGCCCCAGCTCTTCTATAAATTCACATCGTCGAAGACCGTCTTGAAGGCGTCAATCGCCCTTTCATCGGATATAGCTTCAGCTGAGTTTTTGATGATGTTCCACCACTGGTTGAAGGATCGTATTGGCTCGCCCGACTTCTTTTTGCACCCCTGCAGTTGATCCAAGGACGCATGTCGCTTGAAAGTGGATGTGAAATTTTGGATAAACTTGTCTTCAAGATCGTTCTAACTGCTGATGGATTCTTCGGGTAGTTGTTTTAACCATGACCGTACAACGCCACTTAAGTGTAGCTACAGGCTTTGCATTATGGTAGCCTTGGAGCCACACTATAATTTGATGGTTGCCAGGTAGTCTACTATCCAAGCTTCGGGTTCCTGGAGACCATCGTATTTTTGGCGATCGTGAGGAAGTTTAAAATCTTTGGGCACCGGTGTTTTGCGAACCCGTTGGATAAAGCAACTAGCTCCACATAGTTCATTCTCGTCCTCACTTTCCCCATTGTAGTATCTTCGGTTGCTGCTCTCCTTCCTGGATCTATCAATCATGCGCTGTGTGATGTTGTTTCTTGCATCATCTCGTGGCCTAGTGTTTGAAAAGTGCACCCGATGTGGTGATTCCAATCGTCGTGTGTGCCCCACATGCCGAGGGCTACTGCGACAGTGTGGGGATCTGTCGGGTGGTTGTGTGACTATTTGTTCTCCTTGTGCGAGGGATGCTCCCACCATGCCGAGTTTCATGAGAGTGGATCGATGGAGGGCCGCACGGGGATCATCGGGTGCGGGTTGAGTTGTAATTAGGTAGGCCTGGGCGGCGACGATTGCGGCCTATGCTGTTTTTGCTCTTATGTGTCCCTCTTGGTCTACCGACATAAATGATAGATCGAGGTTTCGGGCCATCTCGTTTGTTTCTTCTTCGGGGATATTCTACAGCCATGAAGTTCCTCTCTTTGGTGGATGATGCATGTAAAATGCATACATGAACTTTGTAGTTTGTTAACATGTTTTCCCACATATTTTCATCATATATAATGTTATATCCATGTTTTACATTGATTTTTGGTGATTTATCAATGATCCCCTTTATTTTGGCTATAACCCTACAGGGCAGAAAAACCCTGTTTTCAATGTTTTTGATGTTTCGGGACATATACGAAGTCAAATGGATCTAAACTTTTGGAAATGTCAATATTCATCCACGAGAAGCATCTAGAGCACAAGAATCTCACACGGAGGGCCCTAGGGCCAAATGAGCCCAGGTGGCGCGCCTAGGCCTGGTGGGCGCGCCACCCATGCTCGTTTCCTCCTCGGTTGTTCGATCGCTTTGATTTCTTTCTCCCATGGAGTTCTCTTGACCTAAAACCCCTATATAAGGACCCTCGGGGCGTCCTCGAAGAGGGAGAGACGAGAAGCCACCAGAGACGAAAACACCACCAAACAGAGTCAGATCCAACAAACATTGGAGGGGGAAACTCCGCCTGTCGTGGAAATGGCCACGGCAGTCGCTGCTACTAGCAGCGATTGATTATAACGTGAGGAAGAGTTGGCGGCCATCTGCGGTGCGAGATGGGGGTGGATGCACATGGCTTTACCCAGGTTCGGCCTCCGGAGGGTAAAGACCTACTCCTGCTAGATTAGATTATTGGAGAGTGAGTTATAGGGGTGGCGAGCTCGGCGTCTAAGCAGCGAGTCGCTTGAGGGGGTGTATGATGGAACGTAAGTCCTTAGGATACCCTAGGGAGGTTTATATAGGAGTCACCTCGCTAGGGTTTACAAGTTACAACCGAGCCAGATATGGACTCGGAGGCTTTTTGACCTAATCCTACTGGGCTTCAGGTACGCTTCTAGGCCTTGTTTCGGTCGCCAGCTTCTCCTTCGATCGTAGTCCGCCGTAGTCCTTCGTGCCCACTCATGAGCCCTTCGTCCAATCGAACGTCTGCTGGGCATACCCCCTTTGGCATATCCCCATCAGTAGTCCCTGAGGCCATCATTGATTCAGGTGCAGGTGTCCCTTTGGCGATCAAAGTAGGCGAGCCTAATTTGGATGCCCAGTCGAGTCGGCGATGGACTCCATTAGAACCGAGGAAAATTTCCCCAGGCTTCCACTCGCCACCCCGACGAATGTTACTACTGCCAAGTCGTCGCTTCGGCGAGTGGAGAAGACTAGCGGGTAGCGGGTGGAATGGAGGAGTTGGACCATCAATTCTGGTCAAACTATCCGTTGGAATTTCCAACGGTAACTTCGGTGCAATTACCATAAGTAACGGCTACCCCGAATTTGGCGGGTGGCGTTCCCATATAAGGGGGGTGATGATTCAGTTCTGCAAATCCTTCCCCGCATTCTTCATTCTCCCATATTCATTCTTCCTGTCTTTAATCTTCCTGCCTTCAACCTTCCGATTCGACCTTTCCGCATCGTGCGATTCCACGTCCTACCTAATGGCACCTCCCAAAGGCTCATGGGGAAAATCCAAATGCACCACAGCCCAACTCAAGTCCTTCGAGGACGCCGGAGTCCTCCGCAAGGGGAATTGGCGGGTTCCCCCCTCCTCCGAGACCGAGCCAAAGCTGCGAGCCGGCAAATTCATTTGCTTCCCCAGCCATCTAGAAAGGGGTCTGGGATTCCCCACCTCGCTTTTCTTCTGGCGCTTCTGCGCGTATTACGTGATCAAGTCGTCGGATCTCGGCCCGCACAGCATCGAGTAGCTGGCGATCTTCATCGCCTTCTATGAATGCTACCTTGGCTGCAGACCATATTTCCCGCTATGGTTGGAGCTCTTCCACGGCCGCATCGGGCGCGAGGCGTCCGGTGGCTTGATATTGGCTGCAGGCGGCATCACGTTCCAATTGAAGCCGAAGGCTAACTTCGTCAAGCTCCTTCTGCCAAACAAAGCCGCCAACGAGTGGAAGAAGAGTTGGTTCTACGTAAAAGAATCCACTCCCCCCGGCGAGGTGGCACTTCCCGAGTTTGTCGCCGAGAGGAGCGAGCCTCGCCGGTTGGCACCAAAGAAGCTTCCCGAAGACCATAGGATGGTCGTCGCGGAGATGATGGACCAGATCCAGAAGCTAAAGGACCGGGGGTTGACTTCGATCAACCTTTACAGCTGCTGGCTCAGGCGGCGCCTGGTTCCACTAGCGACTCGACCGCATTGGATGTACGAATATAGCGGGAAGCACGACCCCTCCCGAACCAGCAAATAATCGTGGGAGGCCGAGGACTACAAGGTCGCCCTGAAGAAGATCACTGATGCGGAGTTCACCAGCGTGCCGGTCGGGCTCGCCACGTACTCTCCCGTGAAGAATGAAGCCTCCACAGTAAGTTTTCTCCCTGGTCGCTATTTCCGCACCTCAATTCTCAGTCGCTGCATTTGGTGCTTACTCGTGGTGGTTCTCAGTTGTTTCAGGTGTTGGAGGGCTGGCTTCCTCCGCTCGATGAAGATGTTCCCCAGGAGCTCGAGGAGGCCTCCGAAGGAGACTCTTCCGACAGCGACGGGGAGGAGGAGGAGGTACCTCCCCCAGCACTTGTGGCTCGCAAGACTCGCATGCAGAAATAGCGCAAGTTCGAGGCAAGTCGCAGCCTCGATGAACACGAAGGAGGCGACGAGGTCGCGCAGGAGCACACCTCCCGGCGTACGGCCACACCATCGAAGCCCGCGCGCAACCCCAAGTCACCAGCGAAGAAGCCAATGTTGCCGGCCAAGTCGGCGGTGGTGTTCGAGTCAGATAACAACTCTGACGATGAAGACTCCCCCGAAATCTCGCGCAAAGCTCCAGAGGGTGCGATCCCGACGATGGGGTTGGAGGGCGAGGACACCGAGGCGGCAGTAGAGGTTCCCCTGGCGGTGATCGCGCCAACGGTTTCAGGGGTCCCGAGTCAGGAAGCGATTGAGGCGGCGGCGTCTAAGTCGCCACAGCCATCGAGAGCGGCCGCGTCTGCGGAGGCGGAAATTCTGGCAGCCGCGGCTTCATCGTCGAGGAAGCCTGCGGTGTCATGGGCTTCAGACGTCTTTGAGAAGGGGCTCACTTGCAAGCTGGGTCCAGAATTGGATAAGCCTGCCCACATCAGCACCGGGCTGCGTGTTCTCCCGGTTGCTAGGTAAGTATTGGTTCTTCATTCCGACTCGCCTCTTGTTTTTGTATAGTTGTTATATTGATTGTGGGAATTCGGGCAGATCTGGAGCCAAGAAGATTGGCCGTCCTTCGGTGGCGAAGATTCCGCCGGCCGCCACCATGGGAGAGGGCGACCTTCCCAAGAAGAGAAAACCCGCCAGAGATGTGGCGACCACGGAAGGCGCGAAGAAGCAGAAGGGGGGTGCCGACGACGCCACAGCCATGGACGGCGCCGCGAAGCCCGATTTTGCGACAGTTGCTGAAGAAGTGGTGGCGGTGCGATCGGATCCAGTCTTGGTTGCGGCCACGTCGGAGGCGTCCGCCCCGACAACCAGTGCTCCCGCTAGAGCGTCAGCGACGTTCCCGCGCTTCATGGCTAGGGGGTTTCTAGGCGTGGCGGACACCCAGTCTCCACAGAGTCCGGAGATCGTGGACATTGGGTCCCGTCGTGGGCGCACTTCCTTCATGATCCTGTCAACTGACGCCGGAGAACTCCACAGGATGCTTGGCGCCGCTATTCAGGTATGTCTAGTCCCCAAGTTCTTAGTCGCTGAATTTCAGCGGCTAGGAACTGAACTTCTTTCTACTCTCCAGTCCCCGAGTTCTTAGTCGCTGAATTTCAGCGGCTAGGAATTGAACTTTTTCCTACTCTCCAGTCCCCGAGTTCTTAGTCGCTGAATTTCAGCGGCTAGGAACTGGATGTTGATTTTGGTAAGTGCTGAGTTGTATTGTTTGTTTGCAGGGTTTGCAAAGGGAATCGACCGATCGGCAGGCCGCAAGGGAGCGCTTGGAGCAGGATCTGCGCGAAGTGCAGGAGGCGAATCAGCGGCTTCAGGAAACTATTGGTAAGTATCTGCCTTTCTGTCCTTTCCTCTATCAAGTGTGAACTGTTGGTGTATGGCATGCTGATGGTTTCTCTTTCAGATGGTCTCCCGACTGCGATTTCCAAGGCCCGCGAAGGGTATGTTCCAGTCTCCGAGCTGGACGCGGCGAATGGGCGAATTGCCTCGCTGATCCAAGACTTGGAGGAGGCAAAAGCGGCCTCAGTTTCTTCGGAGGACCGAGCGAAGGCTGTTGTCGCTGCGGCTGAGGAGGAACGCAAGGCCACGGATTCGATCATCGTGGGGCTGCACAATGATCAAGCCGCCTTGGAGAAGCATGTCTCGGAGAACTGCCGCAAACTCCTTGGTGAGTCTCTGTCCTTGCCTGACTTGTTTGGCGAGTCCCTGATTGGGGAGGTCCGTAGTTTCACTGACTTCTAATTTTGCAGCTATGATAGGCCAAAGCGACCCGGTGGTTCAGACCTTCAATGCTTCGTAGTGCGTGACTGCCGTGGTGAACGCGGCCACAGCTTCGGCGTTATGTGTCCAAGCGGTTCTTCAAGGCATGTCCCCCACCGAGGTTATTCCTGGGGGGGCTTACGGAGGTGTGGCGCTATCTGGAGGAGGTGCCTGTCATTGTGGAGTGGACGGCATGCTCGGTGTTCAGGCGCGGGGCCACCACGGCATTGAGCTTGGGTCTCGCCCACTTCCCCGACGAGTTCGACCTTGACGACGTGACGAGTGGCTACCCATCAGCGACCGGCACGGTGGAGATGTCGAATCTTGAAGCTATTGAAGGCCGCCCCTTATGCCGATCGGGTCCTGGCTATGGGGGATCTTCTTCCATACCAGGAGACGGTGTTGGCGCCTGGCGACCCCGAGCCGGAGCATCGCGATATGAAGTTGGAGCAGCCCTTCCGGTCGGCGTTGTTGAAGTAACTGATGACGTACCCGATGAACCCGTGGCAGCCATTTGTTCGTGTCAAGGCGGTGGTGGTGCTTCTTCATCAGGACCTGTGGAATAAACAATGTAGTTGGGCAGTTGTGATGTATGCCAAGTGGCGACTACTGTAATGTGTTTTGTAATATATTCCAAGGGGAGTCAATCGACTCGTATTGCGACCAGGATTGTGTGGTGTGTTTATTTTTGATTGAGCGAGTCCCCGAGCGCGTCCGCCCTTTAATGGGGTATAACTCGATTGTATACTTTTGTGTTTTGTTTTGGTTGTGCATTGTTTTATATCTCATGTTTTCTGAGTGGCAAGTCCCCGAGCGCGAGTGGGATTGTTTTGTAGGCGAGTCCTCGAGCGTGGTGCTCAAACATATTGGTCGCGTTCCTGTTGTAGGTTGTTAATGCGTTGTTTGTAACGCGTCTCCTCCCCAGCCCAGAGCGATCGCTGAGTCAAGGCAGCTCTCTTACTTGGTGTGTTCGAGCAGCGTGGGGGTTCCGTTATGAGTCCCGTGCATGGTACTTAACCGTTCGAGTCGCTTTGCGCGAGGATGGGAGGGACAGGTCGCTGTGAGAAGCGTATACCGGTTGTCTTGGCCCGGTGGGCCAGTCGGGCTAGGCGACTCCAATGGCGGCTCCGGGTTGGCGTTTTCGTGGATGACCCAAGGCCCGAGTATTTTCGGTGCCCTTGTGCCGCACTACTTAGCCGTGCCGGTCGCTCGACCAAAGGTTGACTTCCGTGAGTGGCATATTGCTAATATGTACGAGTGCGAGTGGCACAAGAATATGGCGAGTAGACACAATTTGTGTGATCCGAATGAATTTAATTATATATGCCGGCTGAGTACAATCTGAGGTTCTATGTATAGAACTTTCTGAGGAGGTTTACGTTCCATGGCCTCCCGACCTCGAGCTGGCCGTCACCCCGTATGTCGATGAGGTAGTAGGCGTCATTGCCGAGGACTCGTCCTATGGCGAATGTCCCCTCCCATGGGGGGGAGAGTTTGTGCATGCCTTTCTTGTCTTGGCCCAGTCGTAGGACCAGGTTGCCTTCCTGGAAGGTGCGAGTCCGTACTCGGCGGCTGTGGTAGCAGCGGAGTCCTTGCTGGTAGATGGTGGTGCGAGAGCGAGCCAGGTCGCATGCCTCGTCGAGTTGATCAATGTTGTCTTGGCAGGCGACCTTGTTGGTCGCCTCGACGTAGTTGGCGACTCGAGGTGAATCATTTTCTAGGTCAGTTGGCATTACGGCCTCGGCGCCGTACACCATGAAGAAGGGTGTGAACCCGGTGGAGTGATTGACGGAAGTGCGGATCCCCCATATTACGAAGGGGAGCTCATCGACCCAGCATCCTGGGGTACGCTCGAGGGGCACCTGGAGTCGCGGCTTGAGCCCGTGGAGGACGCTCTGGTTGGCACGTTCTGCTTGGCCGTTCGACTCCGGGTGGGCGACTGAAGCGAGGTCGAGTCGTACGCCATGTTCTTCACAGAATTCCGCCATGGCCCCCTTGGCGAAGTTGGTGTCGTTGTCTGTTATGATGTTGTGCGAGTAGCTGTATCAGTAGATGAGCTTGCGTAAGAACTTGGTGGCCGTCTTGCCGTCGCACTTTTTTATTGGCTTGGCCTCGACCCATTTGGTGAACTTGTTGACCGCGACCAGGAGATGGGTGAAGCCAGATGGGGCCTTCTTGAACGGGCCTACCATGTCCATGCCCCATACGGTGAATGGCAATGTAATGGGGATGGTCTTGAGTGCCGAACCGGGGAGGTGCGTCTGGTGGGCGTACTTCTGGCAGCCGATGCATCGCTGGACGATGTTGGTGGCGTCGGCGTGTGTGGTGAGCCAGTAGAAACCGTGTCGCATGGCCTTGGCGACTAGCGATTTGGCGCCGGAGTGATGGCCGCAGTCGTCGGCGTGAATGTCTTGGAGGATTTTGCGGCCTTCTTCTAGATGTACGCAGCGCTGGAACACGTCGGTCACACTGCGTCTATGGAGCTCGCCGTTGATGATGACGAAGGATTTACAGCAGCGCACGATCATTCGCGCCTCAGTCTCGTTGCTTGGTAGGACTTGTGCTCCAGGAAGGCGACGTATGGTGCTGTCCAGTCGCTAGGCTCCACAACCATGGCGACTAGGGCCGGCTCTGGTTGCAGCAGTATCCCGACGTCGATCTCCTTTGGTGGGCTGGCCGAAGGTTTGTGGATGATGTCGAGGAAGACACCTGCTGGTGGCGCTTGTCGGGCCGACCCGATACGGGAAAGGGCGTCTGCCTCCTCATTCTTGCGTCTGTCAATCCACTCGATGGAATAGTCGTCAAAGTGCCCTCTCAGCTGGTCTACCGCTTGGCGGTATGCGATCATTGTTGGAGAGACGGCGTCGCATGTCCCGGCGACCTGGCCAGCGACTAGGTCGGAGTCGCCATAGCATCGTAAGCGGTTGATGTTCATCTCCTTAGCGGCTCTCATGCCGTGAAGGAGGGCCTCGTATTCTGCCATGTTGTTGGTGCAGGGCTTGAAGTTGAGGTGGAGCACGTAGCGGAGCTTGTCTCCTTTGGGAGAGGTCAGTATGACCCCTGCCCCTACGCTGTCGGCGTTCTTGGCGCCGTCAAAATGGAGCGACCAGTAGTGGAGGTAAGGGAGCTTCTCCGGCTGTTGTGCTTCTTCCCAATCTGCGAGGAAATCAGCTAGGGCTTGTGACTTGATCGCTTTGCGGGGCTCGTATTTGATGTTGTGGACACCGATTTCGACGGCCCACTTGGCGACTCGCCCGGTCACCTCGCGGTTGCGTATTATGTCCTGCAGAGGTGCGGAGGAGACCACCGTGATCGGGTGCTCCTGGAAATAGTGTGGGAGTCGCCGCTGAGCTCGGAATACCGCGTACACCAGTTTTTGGTACTGTGGATAGCGTTGTCATGAATCTGTCAGGACTTCGCTGATGTAGTAGACAGGGCGCTATATGAGGCGCTCCTTGCCCTCCTCCGGTTGTTCGACAACCATCACGGCGCTAACGACTCGAGTGGAGGCCGCGACATAGACGAGCATTGGCTCTTTGTCGAGTGGAGCCGCGAGGAGTGGAGCCGCGAGTAGCACTTCTTTGAGCGCTTTGAGTGCATCGTCGGCTTCCGCGTCCCATTGGAACGTGGGGTTCTTGCGCATCAGGCGGTAGAGGGGCATTGCCTTCTCGCCTAGTCGGGGGATGAAGCGACTGAGGGCCGCGACTCGCCCTGCCAACTTCTGGACGTCGTGCAGGCACTCGGGTTTCCTGAGTCGCGCGATGGTGTCGATCTTGGTAGGGTTGGCTTTGATGCCTCGCTTGGAGACTACATATCCCAGGAGCTGTCCGGTGGGGACGCCGAAGGTGCATTTTACGGGGTTCAGCTTGATGTTGTACCTCCGCAGGTTTGCGAAGGTTTCGGCTAGGTCATCGAGCAGGTCATCCTGGTAGGTGGATTTTACCACCACGTCGTCGATGTAGACGTGAATGTTGCGGCCAATTTGGCTCGTTAGGCACTCCTGCATGCATATCTGGTATGTGGCGTCGGCGTTCTTGAGGCCAAACGTCATGGCCGTGTAGCAGAAGGCGCCGAATGGCGTGATGAACGCCGTCTTCTCCTCATCCTCGACCGCCATCTTGATCTGGTTATAACCAGAGTAAGCGTCGAGGAAGCATAGAGACTCCGATCCTGCGGTCGAGTCGATGATCTGATTGATGCGCGGTAGGATGAACTCCTCCTTCGGGCAGGCGCTGTTAAGGTTGGTGTAGTCGATACACATTCTCCATGTGTTGTTCTTTTTTAGAACCAGGACTGGGTTTGCCAGCCACTTGGAGTATTTGATTAGCCAAATGAAGCCTGCGGCTAGCAGGCGCTATACTTCTTCGGCGATTGCTCGACGGCGCTCTTCATTGAAGGGCCGTAGCGACTGCTTTACTGGTCGCACTTTGGGGTCGGCATTGAGTTTGTGCTCAGCGAGTTCCCTCGGGACACCTGGCATGTCAGATGGCTTCCATGCGAAGATGTCGCGGTTCTCACGGAGGAACCCGATGAGCGCGCTTTCCTATGCGGGGCTCATGTGCGCCCCGATGGTGACTGTCTGGCTGGAGTCACCTGGGACAAGCTCGACGGTGCGGGTGTGCGTGGTCGCCTCGAATGTGGAGTTCGCGGTGGTTGGTTTCTTCAGGATGGTGGGGTTGTCCTTGTTGATGTTGCCTGCGTATTTCACGAGCTCCTCCGCATGGTCGGTCTCCGCGGCGATGACGGTGTCGGTGAGCTCGGCTCCTTTGTCCTCGCATTCCATGGCCATGTCGGGGTCGCCGTGGACGGTGATGATGCCGCTTGGCCCTGGGAGCTTCATCATGTTGTACGCGTAGTGGGGGGTCACCATGAATTTGGAAAACGTCTGGTGTCCCAGCACGCAGTGGTAGGGGCTGCGGAAGTTCACCAGCTTGAACTCGATTCGCTCGGTGCGGTAGTTCGCCGGTGTGCCGAAGGTGACAAGTAGCATCACTTTTCCGATCGGGTATGCCTTCCGACCAGGGACGATACCGTGGAAGGTTGTCCGGGTCGGCTGGATTGCTGACTCCGGGAGCTGTAGCCTCTTGAACGTGTCCAGGTACATGATGTTGATGGAGCTCCCGCCGTCCATCAATGTCTTGGGTAGCCAGTAATCGGCCACTTTGGGCCTGACTACCAGGGCGACTCGCCCTGGGTACTCGATTCTGGGGGCATGGTCCTGGCGACCAGTTGAGGAAGCATGGGATGTCGACCTGTGTCACCGGATTAACGGCGACCGCATGGGCGAGCACCTTCCTCTCGCGCTTGGTGCCAAGTCCGGTGAAGGTGTGTAGCGAGCCGACGGTGTTACTGAAGCCGCCAGCGTTCCCGTTGTCCCAGGGTGGGTTGTTGTTGGGGTCCTCCCTTGCTCGCCTCGCCTTTTCAAAATCTTTGAGAGAGTGGCAATCCGTGGTGGTGTGGGTGGCGGGTTTTCCCTCCCTGCTATGGTAGATGCAGGGCTGATTGAGCAGGGCAGCAGGGTTGAATTTTGGCCTCACTGTATTGTTGGAGCGGTAGTTTCCGTTGTCGCGGTAATTTCCTCCGTCGCGGCAGTAGCTCTTGGGGTCGCGCTGGTCGTAGCCGGCATTGGCGACGAAGTCGACTCGCCCATCCGTGCGGCGCTTGCCGGTGATGCGGGTGTTGCTGTAGCGCATGTTACGTAGGCGCCCGCTATCGTGGATGTTGGTTCGGCGTCTTCCTCCCGACTCGTCGTCGGAGTCTTGGTTGGGGTCCTCCTCTGCGTAGCGCTTGGTGATCTCGAGGAGGTCGGGTATGTTGTCGAGCGTCCGGTAGACCCTCTTGATCTTAGCGACCAGGGGTTCATACCGGCACACGTTCTTCAAGCAATGTATCGCATCGCCGTATCTGGGTGGATGCCAGAGGCATTGATCCACAGTCCTTGCCATCTTTGAATCCAGTGGCGAGTCGACTCGCGTTGTCCCTGGATGCATCGCTCCAGGTCTTCTATGGTGGTGGCACGGGTGTAGGAGCCCTCGAAGTGTCTGATGAAGGCGTCCTGCATTTCTTCCCAAGAATCGATGCTGTCAGCGGGGAGGGTGTTGATCCATTGCCGAGTCGCACCCTCCATCATTAGGGGGAGGTAGCGAGCGGCGAGCAGGTCGGTGTGGCCGGCGATTCCCATTGCCATGAGGTATGTGTCCAGCCAGACAGCGGGATCCTACGTCGGATCGTACTTTTCGATCTCTTTGGGAGCCTTGAAGTCGGTGGGGTATTTTTTCCCCACGGATCGTGGGCCCGAAGGATTGCGGTCTGACTCGACTGAGCGAGCCTCTTGGTTCGGGGTCGCCGCGGTTGGTGAGGGTGTGCCTCAAGTCGTTGGGCTGGCGCGCCCTCCATGCCTGGTTGTTGATGATGTTCGTTCGGGCATCAATGGGCTGCCTGTTGGCGGCGACCGTGTTATTCGCCGGTCGCGGCTCATTGGTGGACAGCGCGGGGTTGGCGGCCCGTGGCTGGTTCGCCAGGGGCTGTGGTGGAGGGCAAGTCAATGTGTTGGCGACGGTGGGGTGACCGCTTGACGCTGCTCTACTTGCTGAGGAACGGGAATACATCCGCCCCCGTGGGTCGACTCCCGCAGCTTGTTGTTCGACGGCCCTGACAAGTAGGGCCTTGGCATACTGGATCTGTAGCGCGCCGTCTCCTTGGACGTCGAGGTTGGCGATCGCGGCGTCAGCCGCGACGACGTTGTCCATCAGGGTGGAGTAGAGTGGTAGTCCGTTGGCATCGCGGGCTTGAGGCGAGATGATGATCTGCGGTTGGTCCGGCGGGGGCGTGCGGCCGATGGGTGGTGGAGGGGCTCTGGTCGCCGGTGCGCCAGGTGGTGGTCTCGCGGGATTGCTTCCGCCTGGCGGCGCGTTCTCGTAGTATTCGCGCTCGGCCGCGCGTGTGGGGTCGCTTTCGTCGTTGAAGTTCAGGACGCGGCCCTGGACGTTGGAGTTCAGGCGGGTCCTGATGCGGCACTGGTGGTAGAGCGATAACTCCCGTGCCGTTTCCCGCTCGTGGCGGTATTTCTCACGCTCGGCGAGTTCGTTGCGTTGCGCCTCCATGAGCTGTAGGCGGGCTTCCTCCACCTCTGTGGCCGTCGCAGTCGGCAGGATCGGCGTGGCGAAAAGATCTGGCGGGGCGGCCATGCTTCCCACCATGTAGATCGCGTTGAAGCGATTAGATCTGGCACGGAGTCTTCAGGCGATTCCGAGCCGGAGTCGGAGTCGAAGATCCCGAGGATGGAGGGGTCCTCGAAATCCTCCGGGTTGGAGACTCACGTGATGGAGTCCTCTCGTGATGCGGCGGTGATAGATCCGTCGACCGAGGCAGGGGTCGCGGAGTCGGCGTCGTCGTTTAGGGCCTCGTCGTTGGTGGCGGCGTTGGTCTTGGCCGTGCCGCTGGCGGCCGAGTTGTACTTGGTGACGAGGCTCCTGATGGAGCGGACCTGCTCTTCCGAGAGCAGGTCGCAGTGTGGCGGCGATCCACCGACGATCATCGTTGTAGCTGGGTCAACCGCGCCAGTGAAGTCGACGAAGAGGTTGATGGAGTCGACCGGCATCACCGTGCCATGAGTGACCGGGCGTGACGCCGGGATGTAGCTGCTTGGCAGGATCTGTAAGGTCCTGCCAATGGCGATCATGCGGCCGGTGGCGAGCGTCCGATCGATCGGCGAGTAGGGTATCGCCGCAGAACTCAGGCCAGTCCCGCTATACCCCACGGTGGGCGCCACTGTCGTGGAAATGGCCACGGCAGTCGCTGCTACTGGCAGCGATTGATTGTAACGTGAGGAAGAGTTGGCGGCCATCTGCGGTGCGAGATGGGGCGGATGCACATGGGTTTACCCAGGTTCGCCCCCGGAGGGTAAAGACCTACTCCTGCTAGATTAGATTATTGGAGAGTGATTTACAGGGGTGGCGAGCTCGGCGTCTAAGCAGCGAGTCGCTTGAGGGGGTGTATGATGGAACGTAAGTCCTTAGGATACCCTAGGGAGGTTTATATAGGAGTCACCTCGCTAGGGTTTACAAGTTACAACCGAGCCAGGTATGGACTCGGAGGCTTTTTGACCTCATTCGACTGGGCTTCAAATAAACCGGGCCTTCAGTTTCGATCGTGAGCTTCTCCTTGATCGTAGTCCGATTCGTCCTTGAGACCCACTCACAGGCCCTTCGCCCACCCACGTCTGTCGCTGGCATACCCCCTTTGGCATATCCCCATCACCGCCAGAGATTTACCTTTGCTAAGGAGTATAAGAGAGAGATGTATTCCATCTCAATATTAGAATGTGATGCCCATATTAATTCCTTTTATCAAGCACTTATAGAATTTTGATGAATCTTTATCATTGATGAATTGTTTTATGATCACTACAACCTAAAATGAGAGTAGACAAGTAAACCCATGAACCCCGGTCCATTTGTTTCATAAGAAACACCTTTCCATTGCATCTACTATCATTTATAATTTCTGCAATTTATTATTTCTAAAATACAAAAATACTTTCTCTACTTGCAATCACTAATAAAAACCCAAAAACAATTCTACTATCTTCTATATCATCTAGTTTATATTGCTTTACTTTATTTATTTCGTTTTATATTTTATTTCATATTACTAATATGAAACCTTATGCTTGACAACCACTTGGTGGAGTTGGGGACACAAGACAAATTATTTTTACTTTACAGGTTGCTTGAATAGGAGAAGACAAATATCTGCACAATTCCCCAAGAGTTCGATACAAACCCTCGAGTCACCCTTGTGGGGAAAAGAACCTTGCTACAACACTCTGCACTTGGAGTCCCAACGAAAAGTGGTTGCGTTTGTTTCCATCAGTGGCACGTCTCTAGTCATGCTTCCTAATCCATGGGTAGAGATTAGCTACGCCCATTGGAGACTGGATTCGTCGGCTAGTCTTTTCCTTTCATCGAGTTGCCTCTGCATTATGAGTAGGTCCCTTTTCTTGTGATGGAGTAAGTATTGGTAGGCCATTAGGTCCTCGGGTGTTGCTTCTGCTGTCATCGGGACTGCACCTAATATTGGATCCCTTGCTCTTTGCCATGCTTCAGCGGATAGCCAAAGAGTTTGTCATCCGCCTTCGCATGGTTCTTCTCTTCTTGGTATGACTCAGTCATTGTTGGGCAGGTCTCCTTTGATTCCGTGGTTCTCTACATCATCACCTGATAAAATATCGTTAGGGTCAAGTAATGGGTTACCGTTGGAGTCGCGTGGTGTTGTTGTTGGTTCGCCAATGATCACGCACACTGGGTGGTGCGTGAGGTGCTACTGTTATTTTTACTAGACCCGCAAGAGACACTGTCCATGAAATCATGTGGGTTTTGATCTAGATAGATTTTGGCCATCCTGATTCCGAAGTTGATGTCTTCATCGCTTTCTTCGGGTTCATTATTTGCAGGACTTGAGCCATGTGGTGGTGTTACTTGGACATCTGATCCGAAGGAGATACCATCGTATAGATCGGCCAGATCCCCTAGATCTGCTGAGTTTCTAGAGTTTTCTTCACCGTTTACCGGCTGGGGTGCGACTTCATGAAATGAGCCGACAGAAGTCTCAGGAACCACGTGGGTGCTGTTGTTGGAGCCGACAAACCGAATAAAAGCAGGGCTGATAGGCAGATTCTTCGAGTTCCTCCATGCAAAAGTGGAAACTTCTGAAGATGAGATCAGATCCGCCATTGAAGTCGACGGGGACCGAGATAGGGGTGGGCGAGAGTGGTGCCGCTACCATTGGACTGTTGCGTCCAGATTTCCCACAGACGATGCCAATTGATGAGGGGTAACCTCGACAATGTCCATGTTTATGGACTTAGGGTTTCATGGAAAAGATAATGTTGGGGATTTTGTCGGCTGATCAGACAAACAAGGGAGTCGAAGTCATCTGATTGATTATGGTCAAATCGATTATAGATCGCTCAAGGCTTTTTTGGTGCCTCTCCGTTGGCTCCTCCTAGCCTATTTATAATAGGCTGGGTCCTGAGGTCGTATATGTATAGGTTACAATCTTATAATTACAACACTAATGCAATGTCGATTTCTATTTCCTTATCTAGCTAGCTATACTTTCCATCGGATGCTTCTTGGGCCTTCTTCTTGGGCTTCGTGGGGTATGAGCCACCATGTAACTGGGGTAACTAATCATAAGAACCTGAGTAGTCATACCCATGTCATGGAGAAAAGAACTTATTGGCCCTTTAGTGTGAATTTTTTTCCGCAAAGAGATGATATTTCGTTGGAACCTTTTGAAATTGATCCTGCCATAACCAAATAAATTTAGGAAAATTATTTTCATGGAAAACCAAAAGAGGATTCTATGTCACACTTAAGGAAATGTAATGAAAGAGTAAAGCTTTGAAAATAAGTAACACCAATAATAATATAATTAAGTCTACACTTTTTCCCTACTCACTTGCTGGGAAAGCATTAGATTGGATATTAGAATACAACTAGAAATTTTAGTTCTTGGTTTAATATTAAAGCTGCATTTGTTGAAAGGTTTGGCACCCCTGAAATCATAAGTCATCTTAGGGAAATAATCTTGTCTTTTAAGCAAAACAAATATGAACGGCTAATTAAATCTTGGGAAAGATTTAGAGGACTTGCTTATGGAACGAAACATTGGCTTAGAGATTGGATGTTAATACATATATTCTATAGGGGGTTAACCAGCACCTCTATGTCTTATTTGGATAAAGAATGTGGAAGTTCCTTCATGAATATTACCACTTCAAATGCTTATATGTCTTACTAGATGGTTTACTTCTAGAAGTTTAAATCATGGAAACTTTGGGAAAGGCTAAAGTACCTCAAGAGGTGTTTGATGATCGATATAAAAATTTAACTTACAAAATAGAGAGAAGAAAGTAGAGGAAGATAAAATGCTTAATGAAGAAAATGAACCTTTACTAGAACTTGATAGATGTAGCTTGCATGAACTCATTAATATATTGCAAAAAAATTCAAATAATCCTTCTGTTAATGTTCATCAAGAAGGATTTGGTTCATACATAGCAAACTATTTCAAGTAAAGATAGCAAGATGCAACAATGAAGCTATGATACCACCAAAGCTTGGGGATGTTTGGATCCCCAAGATATTAATCGCAATTGGCAAACAAACTCACCATGCGATGTTAGATCTAGTATCTAGTGTCTCAGTTTTCTCAAAACAATCATATGACTTGCTTAAAGTTAAAACCATGGAAAAATGCTCAATAGATCTTTTATTTGCTGATGATTCTACCAAACATGCTTTAGGTAAAGTAAATGATATCATGGTTGAATTGCATATGACTTTTGTTCCTATTGATTTTGTTATCATGGACATGGGGAGTAAGACCTCTAGTCCTATAATATTGGGAAGACCCTTTTTGAGAACTACAGAGGCCATCTTAGATGCAAGGGAAGGGAATCTGAATTTTTAATTCCCTCATAAGAAGTGTATTGAGAAATTTCCAAGGAAAAAGGAGGTAGCACCAAGGTACAAACTACCACATGATCTCCACCTATCTTAACTCAAGTAAGTAAAGCCTAGCTATATGGCTATAAAGAAATCTTTGCGGGAGGCAACCCGGTTAGTTTATCTTTTGGATTTTCTTTATGCACTCTTTATGTAGAAAGGGAGTTATATTTTAGTTTACCTACAAAAGGTTTCAGTAAAGTACCAAGTTTAACCCATTTGGATGATATAAATTGATAAAACATATGGAGTAGCAAAATTCCTGCATGAACACTATTTAGTAGAAATATTCTCTGATTTTTTCTGTAACTCCGATTTTGCTCAAATTTATCGTGTAATTACAGCTTTTAATACTCTATATGCAAAAAATGTCTAAAAATCCTGACATGTTTAAGTGGGCGAAAGAATTACATTCTGCGGCTGCTATTTTTATGGATAGATTCTATCAACTTTTGTTTAGTGCATGCTTTTGAGTTTCAAATTGATTATTTTCGAGCCTTTTTGAGATTTAGGTAATGTATACAACATAATAAACCTACTAGAAAAATAAAATGTATTTTTTAAGGTTTTTATGGCAGCTAGCATCATATCTTTGTACCCACTAATGTCACCCCATAGAAAAAATGGGAGAAAAAGTTTTGTGTTGAAGTTTTTTGACAGGGAATGGAGGAACACCACACCATGAGATATCCAAGAATGGTGAAGACCATAAGCTTGGGGATTCCCAAGTCACCCCACTGGACCTATTACACTCTTGTTTGGCAAATCTCTAAAAAAATTGAGCAACATATGATAGTCGCATAAACTTGGAGCATCTTTGTCTAGTTTTATATTCACCTTGCATGCTATCTTTGGAATAATTGAGATCACCATGATTAAATGATTAATATGTTTATCAAAGATCTACTTAAATAAAATGAAGATAAGTTTGGATGCTAAGAAAAGGGAAGTAAAAGTTGAAATACAAGTATGCATAAGTGTTACATGTTTCATATGCTTTAATGAATGATAATTTGTAAGTGCCTTATTTCATGATGTATTTATCCACATGCATAGATGGTTAACTTTATGTTTGCTTGTGTAATTAATAAATGATTAACACTATGGACATGTGTGCATGTTTGTGGATGGTCAGCATTCTTTTTGCTAGCCCAAAATGATCATGCATGCAAAGACTGGTATATTCAGATCCCTTGAACCAATCTATTACAACAGTATCCACCATACCTACCTATGTGGAATTTGCTACTCCAAGTATAATATATATGTTATGCCTTTGAATGTTTCAAAATCATCCCTTTTGTGTAGATTAAAGCTCATGGGAAAGTAAGATGTGGGGTAAGACCATTAATCCATTGTAATTGAAATTATGTAAGTTATGTGATTGATAAATTATGAGTTGATTGTTAGCAGAACCATGTTGTCATGGGGAAAACTTTCAAAAATTGCACTATTATTGTTGATGTCATGTTATTTTGGCTGTGGATACCTATCGGTGTTAAATAAAGAGGGAAATGAACAATTTTTTTGAGTATGCATATGTGTCAGAGAGAATCCTGGGCCGCTAACTTAAGCCATGCTATGCATCATGAAGGAAATTTATAGCATTAACATTTCATGAAGCATTCTAATAAAAACTATGCAAATGGTAAATCAAAAGAATTGTTGAGGGGTTCATTTGTCTGATTATCTTATCATTTGAATATGGATAGACCCTTCTCACAAAAGGGTCAAATCCTCACACAAAGGGATGATAGGTACCTTGGTTGAATCTCTCGTTTGGAACTGTATGCATATGAGGACGAACACTTGCGATCTTAAAGTTGAGTAGCATGAGGACTGGGTACTTGTCGTCAATGGGCATGAGACATTCAACTTGTAAGGGTTCAATCATATAAACCATACTTGATTTCACTTTAGATTACTTGGAGACCCATTTTTATGATTACCTTTGACATGAGCTACATATCCCAAACTTTGTTTTATGATAACCTTTTAATGTTTAAGAGAAAGCACATATGTTCCCTACTTACTTTCTATTATTTCAAGTGTCCAAGAAAGAAAAGAAATTAAAGGGAGTTTCTAAGACTGAATAAGATGCGCTACATGCTTAATTGTCCATAGTACTTGTATTTGTTTTTATACAAAATGGCTTATTGTCAAGCATAGATGTAGAGCATAAGAGATATCACTTTACAACTCATTTTCTTTTTTCTATTCTTTAAAGAATGAACCATTTAACTTTATGTAGCAATAATTATTATGAATGATATCTAACATAGCAAAAAACTCCAAAGTCTATGTTTGATTTTATCACCTTTATGCTCGAGGACGAGCATAGGTTAAGTTGGAGATGTTGAATCACGTAATATGCATACATGGACTTTGTATTTTATTGATACATATTCCCATATATTAGTAACTTATATAATGTTATATCCCTGATTTATATTGATTTTTTGGGATTTACCAGTGATCCCGTTTATTTTGGTTATAACTCTATAGAATAGGAATTCCCTGTTTTATGTATTTTTATATTTCAGGGACCTAAACAAAGTCAAACGGAGCTAGGTTTT
Organism: Avena insularis; assembly: GCA_023614405.1. Taxonomy (NCBI): domain Eukaryota; kingdom Viridiplantae; phylum Streptophyta; class Magnoliopsida; order Poales; family Poaceae; genus Avena; species Avena insularis. Next base: position 427,512,579 of record CM042684.1, read on the forward strand.
TGGACCGCCATTTTTTCATGAAGAGAAGGACCTGGAGAACTTGGACCTCACTAGGGGAGCCCGGAGGCCCAAACGAGGGCAGCTGGTGTGGCCCCACCCTAGGTTATGCCACCATGCCTCTTTCCCTCCTCGAGTGTCATCATTCGTCTGTCTTCATCTCCATATCACCGTCTTGACCAAAAACGCCTACATAAAGGTCCCTAGACACGTACCTAGAGGAGAGAATGGTAGAAACACCAAAACACAGACATAACCAACAAAGATTGGAGGGGAAACTCCGTTGTAGCCGCCACCGGAGGGATATCTACCTTCTCCAACATATCCACCATCATCACCATGGTGAAGAGGGAGTATTCCACTTCTAGACTATGGGTTTGTGGCAGGAGCTTGCTCTATTTCTCTCTTGTTTTATCATTGATCTAGTACCATATGAGCTGCCCAACATGATTATGGTCATATATGTAATTCCTATGTGGTGGATTTTTATTCTATGAGTTGATATTTGAGATTGGAATCCATTTATGTGTAAGATGTATGAGTATATGCATATCATGTACCCCACTCTTAAGTGCTTGTTTTGATCCAACTTGTATGAGATAACATGTGTGGGGAACGTGTGTATTAGTTGGAGTAACATGGTGGTAGTGATTGAATAATGACAATAAATTTAAGATCTACTATGGTTTTTACCTATCTTTTGTTATCTCACTAGGGATTAAGTGAATTCATGTGCTACAATTATCTAGTGACACCTAAGATAATCTTGTTTGTTCAAGGTAGCATATTTGTTATTCAAACATCGTGTCAAAATATCTAAGGCTATGTGATGACTGCAAGTGCATAGATCGTTTGTAGCTAGTTTCGAAATAAAGATATCGATCCCACAAGGAGCAGGAGTTTGAAGTCTAATAACTCTTTGAACTAAATACTGAAATAGTAATGCTAAATAACATTCTAAGTAACAAGATAAAATGCGAGTTTTGTGTAGAAGATATTTTTTGGGTTTTCAAATAAGAGAACAATAAGTAAATTAAAGTTGTAAGTAAACAAGAGTATGCAAGTATGATTACGAAAGTCTGCAAGATGATGGAACGAGTTCTCAGGGCGTAGTGGCCACCACTAGTAATTAGAAAGAGTGATCAAAATTATGATAATGAATAAGACCATTTATGATATGTGTGCGAGGAGCTCCATATATGGACGAATAGGCAGCAACCACTGCTCACATCATCCGTCATAACCACAACAGACAGCAATCGAATTACTGCGCTATTAAGGGACTTTACCCCGTAGGATATATCCCATGGCATGGACAATGTTCCATGAGTACTCCTCGATTCCCAAGTTGATACATAAGGAATGACAACAGCTTTATAATCACCATAAGTGCTATCATCCCTCCGTCTACCAACAAGTAGTTTCCTCCATCTCGTCCTTAGTGAGGCAAATATTGAGTGGCTCGCTTCACCCAACATCAAGATGAAGGAAATCTAACACAGACACATAATGAACAATATCACATAATAATCTTTATCTCAATTCAATCTCATACTAGGGTTTCTCCATCTTCCCAAGAACAAAGGAAACTACTCACACATGAAGGCAATCAATATCATGGATAGAATATGCATGAAGTATGATGATACAATTGAAGACAAGTGCAAATCCAAGATTCAATCTAGAATTACAACAAGTACCCAAAGGGGATCGGTGATGGAGACGTTGTTGATGAAGATGACGATGTAGATCGATGTGGAGGCCTTTAAGATCCTAGTCCCTTCTCCTCCTGTGTGATGGAGATGGTGTAGATCTGATTGGAGGCGGCTATGGCGGTGGCACGGTGGCAGGGCTCCGCCGTGGTGGAGGATATGGCTTGGTGGCTCTCTCTTGGGTCCCCCTTCTTTATATAGGCCTTGGGGTGCCCTAGGGTTCCCCCAATACCGTCATATGACTTAGGTAAGTGATGGCTCAGTGTTGATGTAGAGCTCGTTGGGAACCCCAAGACGAAGGTATGATGAGCACAGCAGCAAGTTTCCCTCAGTTATGAAACCAAGGTTTAATCGAACCAGTAGGAGCGAGGAAACACCCCAAAGGTGTTGCTAGCTGAGCCTTGGCAGGGCACACTACCGGTGCTAGTAGCAACGTGGAGACCTGCACAACACAACCACAGAACTTTGTCCCCAACTTGCGATGAGGTTGTAAATCTCACTGTGTTTTGCTGAAAACAAAGGATTAAACGTATCGAATGGAAGGAAGTAAAATTTTGCAGAAAGTAAACACAAAGCAGTAAAAGATTGTAGATTGTATGTAAAGAGAAAGGACTGGGATCCATAGTTCACTAGAGGTGGCTCTCCTTAGATAGATAACATGTTGGGTGAACAAATTACATCAGGGCAATTGACAAACACCGAGAAAGCAATACATGCATATACTAATCATCTTGACTCCTTTAAGACTTGATTGGGCATTACAACATAATACATAGACCGCCATCCAACTGCATCTATGACTAATAATCCACCTTCAGGTTATCATCCGAACCCCCTCCAGTATTAAGTTGCAAGCAACAGATTATTGCTTCTGAAGCGCATGTAAAGTAAACAATACGATTGTTCTATGAACAAAGGATTGTTGTTTTCTCCCTAGTAGCAACAACACATCTAGTACCTTAGAGATTTCTGTCACTTCCCCAGATTACCAGAGGCATGAACCCACTATCGAGCATAAATACTAACTCTTGGAGTTGCTAGCATCTACTTGGCCAAGATAGCTACTAACAACGGAAAGCATGCAAGATCACAAATAACAAAGACATGATAGAATTAATAATCAATCTGAAATAGCATCTCAATATCCATCGGATCCCCGCAAACACAACATGCATGAATTACAAATAGATGATCTTGATCATGAACGGAGCTCACAAGATCTAGACATGAAAGCACAAAGGAGGAGAACCAGCCATCTAGCTACTACATGGATCCGTAGTCCAAGGATGAACTACTCACGCATCACACCGGAGGCTTGCATGGTGATGAAGAAGGCCTCCGGTGAATTCCCTCTCCGGAGTCTTTGGGAAGAGCTTTAGATCCCTCCCGATCTAGGGATGGAGATGACGGAGGCTACAGACTCTTTCGTGGATTTTTTATGGGGTACTAAGGGTTTTCGTCCCGAGGGCAATATATAGGCGGAAGGAGAGGCCGAGGGGGTGCCGGGAGCGGCCACACCACCCCCTGGCACGGGCCAGGCCTGGCCGCGCGACCAGGTGTTGTGGTGGCTCCCTGGCCCTTCTCCGTCTCGTATTCTGGCACTTGATCCCTTCCGGAAAAATAGGCACTTTGGCTTTTGTCCCGTCCAATTCCGAGAATATTCATTTTTGACTTTCTTGGAACCAAAAACAGCAGAAAATAGGCAGCTGGCACTGTGGCTCTTGTTAATAGGTTAGTCCAAGAAATCATATGAAAAGTACTCCAAAGTTGGAACAAAACACAAGAAAGTGGATAAAACCAAGCATGGAACATCAAAAATTATAGATACATTTGCAATGTATCAACATCCCCAAGCTTAACTCCTGCTCGTCCTCGAGTAGGTAAGTGATAAAACAAAAGAATATTTTTTTAGGTGACATGCACCATCATAAACTTGATCAAAGTATTTGCAAAACATTCAAAGCTGGGATCATAGTACTTCAATCATAACATGAAAGACAAAGTTCTAGCAATAAGCAAAGAAACTATGATGCAACATGAAAAGGCACAAACAAAATATTCATGAATAAAAATGCTTTGCAAGACGTTTGTTTGTTTCACATAAAGAAAACATAGCATAATAGTATTCAGCTTGTCCCTCAATAGAGTAGCAAATATAAATGCATAGGACACCTTCAAAGTTCATAAGAGTGACTAGATACAATAGTTTAAAACAAGCAATATCAAGTTATGCATCAATCAACTAGTCTTAGGACAATGCACATAGAACTAAGAATGGCCACTATGCTCTCAAAGTAAGTGCATAAATATAGAAGGTGGCGACTCAATATAATGGTGGAAGAAAGGCCTTTGTAAAAGGAAGAAGGGATTCAAGTCTCATAAAGAGCTTCCAAAAATTATGGTACTTATAGCTTTCAGCTCTCATTGCCCCTATCATAAGCATCTTGAAGGTGATTAAGGTTAAAGTGACACAACTAAGAGGATATGCTTGACAAGTTATAAACTGAAATCTCATGCCCCTTACTTACGAAGACCGATCCTCATGCTACTCAACTTCAGTCACGAGTAAGCTCTTGTCATTGTAAGTATATGTGTATCATTAAGAACCACCAACGGGGTACCCCTTGCACATGATACGGGAGCTTTCCCATAATCAAAATGACAAGGCAAGCAGACAATGAGCATCTCAGCGATCTTTTTATTTGCTATTTGCATAGGTTTTTATTGAGGATGCTTCATAGAGTGCTCATTATGGTGATGCTGCAAGTTTCCACCATGATTAGGCATGGCTTAGGCTAGCGGCCCAGGCGTTTCTCTCACACACATACAAACTCCATGATCTTACAAGTTCCACTTTTATTTCACACCGCTGGGATCCGTAAGCAAAAGAACATGATATCAACGGGGTACGAAGTACAAGTGCAATGTTGAAAGCGTTCCCCATGAAACATGGTTCTGCTAATTTCAACTTATAAAGCGCAAGCATATACGCAACAAAGAAGGACCCAATGGTTCAAGTTTATTAGAGGCAAAAAGTAAAGTATGCCATCAAGTTCGTGAGAGCTTTAATCACTAGTTTTCTCATAACAAGTTTAATTTGGAAGGTCAACAAAAACATGAATATACTTGGAATAGCATAAGCTAATAGGTAGGTATGGTGGACTCTTTGGAATAACTTGGTTTAGGGAGTTGGATGCATGAGTGGAACTCATACTTGGTTGTGGAGGCTAGCAAAAGACTGGGAACGACAAACTAAGAGAGCAATAATGGCCATAATCATGCAGAGCGACAAAACATCATTGATCAAAGCATAAAGTGATACTACAAGTTGAAAACTGTTGGGTCCGCAGCATAGAAAACAAAAAAAATCCTACGGTGTGAACTATACGCCAAGATCTATCTACTAGGTATAAAGCAACGGGTGGAGATACATCCAACGAGAACTTACCCTCGAAGACAACGAGTTTTGTTAACAAGTAGGAACTCGTGGTTGATGTAGTCGTACACTTGCCGATCTCAAGATCGTGAGGAAGTCCGAGCGCCGCAACTCAGCAGCGATCCGCATCCGCACACACACGTTCAAGCCACCGGACAACCTCCACCTCCTCGCTCCAGCGATCCAGCGGAAGCAGCAACTCCTTCCAGACTAAATGCCACCGGGAACATGTATCTCGCTAATCCGAGACCATGGGGAAATAATGCTAGAGAGGGAGAGAGATCCTTCACAAGGAGGTGTGAGGATGAAGGAGGGAATGGGTGGCCTTTTATAGGAGGAGGGGGGTGCCCCTCCTCTCCATGGCCGGCGCATGGGGGGTGACCCCTCACCTCCCCCATTCATGTGGTGGTAACCCCTCCACATTAAAATGCCTCTTCACATTCCCTTTTAAAGTCTCCACTTTAAATGCATTAAAATTCTCCAAGTTTAATGCTCTCTCATTTAATAAAAATCTTTTATTAAATTTATTCAGAATTTTTTTAATTACTTTAATTAACAAACATTCACATATAGCCCCTTGCAATATTTCAATATCACATGCAGAACCACTTTCTACAATTTCACCCGAAACAATTTCCGGTCTCTATTGAAACAATTCCTGCGCTTTGCAATTCTTTCGTCTGAAACATATGTGCTCCTAAATGGTGTCCGGTAACTCTTAAGTGTGTCACCCTACGGTTCTTGAATAATGCAGACATGATCGAGACCCTTCTCCGATCAATAATCAGCAACGGGACCTGGAGATCCGTACTGACTCCTACACATTCAACGATGACTTCTGTGATCGTGAGAACCTTTAATGCTTGTAACTAAATCCCTTTGTCTCGTGATATATTACATGTCCGAGATTCGATCATCGGTATCTCCATACCTAGTTTGATCTCGTTATCGACATGCACTCTTTTCTCGTTCCCGTGATATAACATTCTAGTGATCACATCACTTGCTTGCAAGCTATCTCAATGTGATATCACCGAGAGGGCCCAGAGTATATCTATCCGTCATCGGGATTGAAAAATTCCACTCTTGATCCATGAGCCTCAACATAACACCTTCGTAGTACTGAACCCATCTTTATAGTCACCCTGTTATGGTGTGACGTTTGATGTTATCAAGATACTCTTCCGGTGTTAGCAATTAACATGATCTCATGGTCTAAGGATAAAGATTACTTCGTATGATGTTATAGCAATATAAACATAATGACTTGATCGTAATGCTATACTTCGGATGAATGTTCATCACATCATTCCACCAATGGTGTGACCTTGTTATTAACAACATCCAATGTCCATGATCAGGAAACCTTGATCATCTTGTTAATCAACAAGCTAGTCTATAAGAGAGGCATAACTAGGAACCCTTTTTGTTTATTAAACACACATGTATTGATGTTTCCGATCAATACAATTCTAGCATGTAAAATAAACATCTATCATATATAAGGAATACATAATAACAACGTTATTATTGCCTCTGAGGGCATATTTCCTTCAGTCTCCCACTTGCACTAGAGACAATAATCTAGTTCACATAGTGATAAATCTAACACCCATGGAGTTCTGGTGTTGATCATGTTTTGCCCTAGGGAGAACTTTGGGCAATGGATCTGCTACATTTTGGTCCGTGTGTATTTTACAAATCTTTATATCTCCATCCTTGACATGCTCGCGGACGGAGTGAAACCGGTGCTTAATATGCTTGGAATTCTTGTGAGACCTCGGTTCCTTTGCATTGGCTATGGCTCCATTGTTGTCACAATAGATCACCACTGGGTCCAATGCACTAGGAACCACACCTAGTTCCATAATGAACTCTTTCATCCAAACCGCTTCCTGCGCTACTTCTGAAGTAGCAACATATTCCGCCTCCATCGTTGATCCAGCCACCACAGGTTGTTTGGAACTCCTCCAACTAACAGCTGCTCCGTTCAAGAGAAATACATATTCGGATAGAGACTTAGAGTCATCCGGATCGGTGTCAAAGCTAGCATCGACATAACACTTAGCGACTAGCTCTTCTTCACCTCCGTATATAAGAAACATATCCCTAGTTCTTCTCAAGTACTTGAGGATGTTCTTTACCGCTATACAATGTTCCGAACCTGGATCAGATTGGTACCTACTAGTCAAACTAATAGCATGTGCCACATCCGGTCTTGTACATAGCATGGCATACATAATAGAGCCTATGGCCGAGGCATAGGGGATCTTATCCATCATCTCTCTTTCTTCCGCCGTAGCCGGACCTTGAGTCTTACTCAATGTCTTGCCTTGCAACATAGGTAAGAACCCCTTCTTACTTTCGTCCATATTAAACTTCTTTAATATCTTATCAAGGTATGTACTCTGCGATAGCCCAATTAGGTGCCTTGATCTATCTCTATAGATTTTAATGCCTAATATATATGACGCTTCACCAAGGTCTTTCATCAAAAATTTGTTGTTTATATAACTTTTAACACTGTTTAAAAGATCTATATCATTTCCAATCAATAATATGTCATCCACATATAATATTAGAAATGCCACATTGCTCCCACTCACTTTCTTGTAAATACAAGCCTCTCCATAAGTTTGGACAAATCCAAACTCTTTGATCACCTCATCAAAGCGGAGATTCCAACTCCGGGATGCTTGCTTCAGTCCATAGATGGATCGCTGAAGTTTGCATACCTTATTAGAATCCTTAGGATCGACAAAACCCTTAGGTTGTATCATATACAACTCTTCTCCAATATTACCATTGAGGAATGCAGTTTTGACATCCATCTGCCATATTTCATAATCGAAATATGCAGCAATTGCTAACATAATCCTAACTAACTTAAGCATCACTACGGGAGAGAATGTCTCATCGTAGTCAACTCCTTGAATTTGTTGAAACCCATTTGCGACAAGTCAAGCCTTATAGATGGTCACATTACATCAGCATCAGTTTTTCTTTTGAAAATCCATTTATTCTCAACGGCCTTTCGATCGTGAGGTAAGTCCACCAAGGTCCAAACTTGGTTCTCGTACATGGATTCCATCTCGGATTTCATGGCTTCTAGCCATTTGTTGGAATCCGGGCTCATCATCGCTTCTTCATACGTCGCAGGGTCATCCATTTCATCAACCATGAAATTCACAATAGGATTGCCGTACAGTTCAGGAGCTGCACGTGTCCTGGTTGACCTGCGAGGTTCGGTAGTGTCCTCTTTCGGAGTTTCATGATCAATATCATTAGCTCTCTCTTCATTAGGTGAAGTCAACTCCGAAACAACTTTCGGTGTTGTGCTACTCGCCATTTCATGAAGAGAAGGTTCAATAACCTCTCCGAGTTCTACCTTCCAACTACTCACACCTTTCACGAGAAACTCCTTCTCAAGAAAGGATCCATTCTTGGCAACAAAGACCTTGCCCTCGGATCTGTGATAGAAGGTATACCCAATCGTTTCCTTAGGGTATCCTATGAAGACGCATTTTTCCGCTTTGGGTTCGAGTTTATCTGGTTGAAGTTTCTTCACATAAACATCGCATCCCCAAACTTTAAGAAATGACAACTTAGGTTTGTTTCCAAACCATAATTCATACGGTGTCGTTTCAGCGGATTTAGATGGTGCCCGATTTAAAGTGAATGCAGCTGTTTCCAGTGCATAACCCCAAAATGACAGTGGCAAGTCAGTCAGAGACATCATAGATCGAACCATATCCAATAAGGTACGATTACGATGTTCCGACACACCATTACGTTGTGGTGTTCCGGCAGGCGTGAGTTGTAAAACTATTCCACACCCTTTCATGTGTGTGCTAAACTCGTAACTTAGATACTCTCCTCCACGGTTAAACCGTAGAAATTTGATCTTTCTATTACAATGATTTTCCACTTCATTCTAAAATTCCTTGAAATTTTCAAAAGTTTCAGACTTGTGTTTCATCAAATAGATATACCCGTATCTACTCAAATCATCCGTGAAAGTAACAAAATAACGATATCCAACACTAGTCGACACACTCATTGGTCCACACACATCAGTATGTATGATTTCCAATAGATCTGTCGCCCGTTCCATTGAATCAGAAAACGGCGTTCTAGTCATCTTGCCCATAAGGCATGGCTCACATGTATCAAATGATTCAAAATCAAGTGATTCCAAAAGTCCATCAGAATGGAGTTTCTTCATGCATTTAACGCCAATATGACCTAGACGGCAGTGCCACATATATGCAGATATATCATCATCAAGTTTAATCTTTTTAGCATTAACATTATGAATGTGCGTAATATTACTATCGAGATCCATCAGAAATAAACCATTCAACATAGGTGCATGACCATAAAAGATATTATCCATATAAATCGAACAACCATTGTTTTTAGATTTAAAAGAATAACCACTTTGCATCAAACATGATCCGGATACAATGTTCATGCTAAGTGCAGGCACCAAATAACAATTATTTAGGTTTATGACTAATCCCGATGGCATATGGAGAGGCAGCGTTCCGACGGCGATCACATCAACTCTTGATCCATTGCCGACCCGCATTGTGACCTCATCCCTTGCTAGTTGTCGCTTGTTCCGCAGCCCCTGAATCGAGTTACATATATTAGCAATCGATCCCGTATCAAATACCTGGTGCTCTGAGTACTAGTTAAGTACACATCAATAACATGTATATCACATATACCTTTGTTTGCCTTGCTGGACTTCTTGTCCGCCAAATACTTGGGGCGATTATGCCCAATGGCCAGTCCCCTTGCAATAGTAGCACTCAGTATCGGACTTAGGCCCAGCTTGGGGTTTCTTTTCAGGCGCGGCAACAGATTTGCCACCCTTCTTTCCCTTGTGCTTGCCTTTCTTGTCCTTCTTGAAACCGGTGGTCCTATTGATCATCAATACTTGATGTTCTTTCCTAATCTCCACTTCTGCAGTCTTAAGCATTGACAGAAGCTCGGGAAGAGTCTTCTTCATTCCCTGCATATTATAGTTCATCACGAAGCTCTTGTAGCTAGGTGGTAGAGATTGGAGAACATGATGTATGCCCAAGTCAATGGGAATCGTTATTCCCAAGGACACAAGCTTATCGGCGTACCTAGACATTTTGAGTACATGCTCACTAACGGAGCTGTTCTCCTCCATCATGCAGCTAAAGAACTTTTTAGTAGCATTATAACTCTCTACGGCAGCATGGGTATCGAAAATCATTTTCAATTCTCCCATGGTATCAAAGGCATTGCCATTTTCGAAACGCTTTCGAAGTTCTGGCTCTAGCCCATACAGTATGCCGCAATGAACTAAGTTGTAATCCTCCTGACGAGTCACATATACATTCTTTTCCTTGTCAGGGGCATCAGGAGCTGGTGGGGGGCCTAGCGGCGCATCTAGCACATATTGCTTTTGTGTGCAGCAGTGAGGAGAATCCTCAAATTCATAGCCCAGTTGGTGAAGTTGCTACCATTCGCAGCAAGTTTCTCTTTCTCCGTGAACACATTGAAATTAAAAGCAAGTGGTGCCATCTACAACAGAATTTGTAAAGTTTATTTAGATTAAGTTTATGATAGATTGAGTTCAACTAATCCAAATTACTAATGAACTCCCACTCAAAAACGACATCCCTCGTGCCTTTTTAGTGATTACATGAACCAAATCCACTACACCAAGTCCGATCATCACGTGAGTCGGTGTATTTTCAAAGGCGAGCATCTATATGGGCATCATATCAACCATATGACTCATGCTTAACCTTTTGGTCCATGTTCCGAGGCCATGTCTGTACATGCTAGGCTCACCAAGTAAGAACCTTAGTACTCGCGTGTGTAAAACTGTCTTACACCCGTTGTATGAAAGCGTAGAGTCGAGTACACCCGATCATCACGTGATGTCTCGAAACACGATCCATAGAACAGTGCATACTCAAGGAAGAACACATTTTATCTTGATATCTAAATGAGGGATCATCTTATAATGCTACCAAAAATGCCAAACTAGCAGTATAAGATGCTAACATCCAATGTGTAAAGTGATATGATATGGTCCATGCATTTGATCTCTATCATTTGCATCGTGGTATGATCTCTATCATTCCTTTGTGTGTAAGGCCAAGGTCTATGGAACTTACACGTTGAATGTGTTGTAAGAGTATCTATAATACATCTACTTACAACAATACCATATCAATACACTAGCCCATCAATGATCTAAACTAGACGCCTCTAATTTATCAATTGCAAGTTTTACGTGGCTTAGGGCTTTCGGAGATAGAACCGTTCTTACCTACGAACATAAACCACAACAAGGATAACTAAGTTATTAGCAACTCGTTGTAAATCAGATATTGACTATAGTAGGAGATACAGACACCCGCCAGCCACTTATGCAAAACAAGTTGCATGTCAGACGTGGAACCGGTCTCATGTACGATGACATGTAAGGTTAGTACGGGCCGCTTCATCCCACTATGCCACCAATATCCAAAATACATAGAAGATGCAATAACATGATCATCATCGCCCACATATAAACATATGCGTACTACCCGTGCAAAGCACCTACGCATAGATCAGGCTTTGATACCACTATTGGGTCTGCAGCATAGAAAACAAAAAAATTCCCTATCTACTAGGTACAAAGCAACGGGTGGACATACATCCAACGAGAACTTACCCTCGAAGACAACGAGTTTTGTTAACGAGTAGGAACTCGTGGTTGATGTAGTCGTACACTTGCCGATCTCAAGATCATGAGGAAGTCCGAGCGCCGCAACTCAGCAGCGCATCCTGCATTCAAGCCACCGGACAACCTCCACCTCCTCGCTCTAGCGATCCAGCGGAAACAGTAACTCCTTCCAGACGAAATGCCACCGGGAACATGTATCTCGCTAATCTGAGACCATGGGGAAATAATTCTAGAGGGGGAGAGAGATCCTTCACAAGGAGGTGTGAGGATGAATGAGGGAATGGGTGGCCTTTTATAGGAGGAGGGGGTTGCCCCTCCTCTCCATGGCTGGCGCATGGGGGGGTGACCCCTCACCTCCCCCATTCATGTGGTGGTAACCCCTCCACATTAAAATGCCTCTTCACATCCTTTTTAAAGTCTCCACTTTAAATGCATTAAAATTCTCCAAGTTTAATGCTCTCTCATTTAATAAAACTATTTTATTAAATTTATTCATAATTTTGTTAATTACTTTAATTAACAAACATTCACATATAGACCCTTGCAATATTTCAATATCACATGCAGAACCACTTTCTGCAATTTCACCTGAAACAATTTCCGGTTTCTATTGAAACAATTCCTGCGCTTTGCAATTCTTTTGTCTGAAACATATGTGCTCCAAAATGGTGTCCGGTAACTATTAAGTGTGCCACCCTACGGTTCGCGAATAATGTAGACATGATCGAGACCCTTCTCCGATCAATAATCAGCAGCGGGACCTGGAGATCCGTACTGACTCCTACACATTCAACGATGACTTCTGTGATCGTGAGAACCTTTAACGCTTGTAACTAAATCCCTTTGTCTCTCGATGTATTACATGTCCGAGATTCAATCATCGGTATCTCCATACCTAGTTTGATCTCGTTACCGACATGCACTCTTTTCTCGTTCCCCTGATATAACATTCTAGTGATCACATCACTTGCTTGCAAACTATCTTAATGTGATATCACCGAGAGGGCCTAGAGTATATCTATCCATCATCGTGATTGACAAATTCCACTCTTGATCCATGAGCCTCAACATAACACCTTCGTAGTACTGAACCCATCTTTATAGTCACCTGTTACGGTGTGACGTTTGATGTTATCAAGATACTCTTCCGGTGTTAGCAATTAACATGATCTCATGGTCTAAGGATAAAGATTACTTCGTATGATGTTATATCAATATAAACATAATGACTTGATCGTAATGCTATACTTCGGATGAATGTTCATCACATCATTCCACCAATGGTGTGACCTTGTTATTAACAACATCCAATGTCCATGATCAGGAAACCTTGATCATCTTGTTAATCAACAAGCTAGTATATAAGAGAGGCATAACTAGGAACCCTTTTTGTTTATTAAACACACATGTATTGATGTTTCCGATCAATACAATTCTAGCATGTAAAATAAACATCTATAATATATAAGGAATACATAATAACAACTTTATTATTGCCTCTCAGGGCATATTTCCTTCAAAAACTAAAGGATCATAAAGGCTATCGTGACTTGTGACAGTCATAACATGGTGTGAGCATGCGCCAAGTCAACCCAAATAAAGGATCAAAGGAGAATACCACTACACTATGCTTTAATATGCTAAAACAACGCATGATTCATCCAAGGCACATTAAGCAATCTCAATTGTTTATAACAAGTCATGCTACAGAAAATAATACTAAGCATAAATCCAAAACAATATCAAGCATGGCATGACAAAGCACAGGCCACAGTCAAAAACAAGCTCTTTTTTACCACATAAGTATGAACTTTCCTACTCTTTTCCAGACCAAACCAAACTACTTGCAAACCAATGTATGAAAGAGGGGGTCCAACCAATTTATTCAGAAAACTAAGCAAACTAAAAACCAAAACGAAAACGAAAAAGAAGACGCTCGAAGAACAACACAACTATGCATGAAACAATAAAAATGAAGTCTTTGGAAGAAACCTGCGATTTTTAGTGATGAAGAAGGGGATGCCTTGGGCATCCCCAAGCTTTAACGCTTGTACTTCTTGGATATTTCTTGGGGTGACATGCGTGGCATCCCCAAGCTTGAGCTTTAGTCCATCCTTCATCTCATTACTCATTCCTTCCATACACCTGAAAATTTTCCTTCATACAAAACTTCACACAATCTTTATTAGCAACATTAGTGCACTCAAGATAAATAAGTCTTAAGGTTCAGTTCTAACACCAAATAAACTTCCATTAGAACACTAGCTATTGTAGCACTTCCCTCAAAAAGCTCAATTCCCCCAAAAAACTCAAAAAGGAACACACAAGAAGCAAATGCAGAAAATGGCAGAAATCTGTCAAAACAGACCAGCAGGTAAAGACGAATTTTTTCGAAGACCTTCTGTTGCTCAAATCAAAACGTGTTGAACTAAAGAAAGTTAGATAAAAACCTGGGGCAGAAGCACAAAAATTCACGCCTCAAAAGGACGTTCAGAGATTTTACACGAATTTTTACGGTGAAGCATAGAAATCTGTTTCGGGACAGCAACTTTCCCAATCATTACTTCTCTCTCATTAGAGGTTACTCTTGGCACAAAAAGCAAATAAAAAGGATAAGGAGAGGTTATTACAGAGGTAATAACTTCCAAGTCTCATCTAAAACTTTTGGGTTATCTCCCAATAAGTACTTTTCTTTAACGCCTTTAAGTTAGGCATAAGAAGCAAGAAAAAAATCAAGTGTTCTCAAATGAAGAAGCATTAAAACCAAATTACTTGCCCTTACCTCTCTTACTTTTATTCTTAACCTTGGGGAAAATATGATTGTTTGGTGGAGAAGAAAGGTGCATGGTCCCCTTTCCCACATCTATTATTGCTCCAAGGAGTTCTAATAGGGACCTTCCAAGTGTAATTTGTCCTTTTCCTGCACATTCAATAACAAGATAATCAGTAGAAATTATTTTCCCAAGGATCTTTGTAAACACTCCTTCAGCTAGTCCAAGAGGTAATATGGTAGTATTATTAGCAAGAGATATTTCTTTTCCTCCTTCAGTGAGCCCCCAAGTATTCAGAGATTTATAAATATCTTTGGGCATAAGACAAAATTCAGACATGATATCACAACGAGCTTGAAAAGTTTTAGTGTTCATCTCAATCTTTACTATAGGGAACCACTTTGATGGTTCAGAGTTTATTGGAACATAATTGTGATGCTCTCTAAGCGTATTATAGCAACTTTCTAAGCTAGTAGTGCTAGTCTCAAGAGTGTTCAACCTAACAAATATTTTTGCGAAAGAAATATCAGTTCGGCTAGGCATGTTATAAGTGAGGATCAATTTCTTTATAGCATTAATAGCATCATCCTCATTACATTGGAGGAAATCTCCTCCCACAACAGCATCTAAAGCATATCTATAGCAAAGAGCAATCCCAAGGTAAAAACTGCTAAGGAACAAACTTTGAGTCATTTTAGGCTCAGTTTTTTCATGTAGATCAGAGATTCTAGACCAAGCTTCTTTAAAAATTTCCTCAATTCCTTGTTTAAAAGTGAAAATCATTTCCTCGGGTGACATAGTGACTGGAGCAAGGCTAGACATAATGAGATAGGAACTAAATTTTTTTGTGTTTTTGAAATAAGAAAGCAAACTAGTAAAACTATTTTTGTGTGTTTTTGAATAACAAAACAAGCAAACAAAGCAAAAAGAAACTAAGCAAAACAAAAATAACAAAGTAAAGAGATTGGTTATGAGGGACTCCCCTTGTGAAGATGTCCTTGACTCCCCGGCAATAGTGCCAGAAAAGATCTTGATGTGCTCATCGTTCGACGTAGAGCTCGTTGGGAACCCCAAGAGGAAGGTATGATGAGCACCGCAACAAGTTTTCCCTTAGTTATGAAACCAAGGTTTAATCGAACCAGTAGGAGCAAGAAAACACCCCAAAGGTATTACTAGCTGAGCTTTGGCAGGGCGCACTACCGGTGCTAGTAGCAACGTGGAGACCTGCACAACACAACCACAGAACTTTGTCCCCAACTTGCGATGAGGTTGTCAATCTCACCGTGGTTTGCGGAAAACAAAGGATTAAACGTATCGAATGGAAAGAAGTAAAAGTTTGCAGAAAGTAAACACAAAGCAGTAAAAGATTGTAGATTGTATGTAAAGAGAAAGGACCGGGATCCATAGTTCACTAGAGGTGGCTCTCCTTAGATAGATAACATGTTGGGTGAACAAATTACATCGGGGCAATTGACAAACACCGAGAAAGCAATACATGCATATACTAATCATCTTGACTCCTTTGAGACTTGATTGGGCATTACAACATAATACATAGACTGCCATCCAACTGCATCTATGACTAATAATCCACCTTCAGGTTATCATCCGAACCCCCTCTAGTATTAAGTTGCAAACAACAGATTATTGCTTTACGAACTGCGTGTAAAGTAAACAATACGATTGTTCTATGAACAAAGGATTGTTGTTTTCTCCCTAGTATAAACAACACATCTAGTACCTTAGAGATTTCTGTCACTTCCCCAGATTACCAGAGGCATGAACCCACTATCGAGCATAAATACTAACTCTTGGAGTTGCTAGCATCTACTTGGCCAAGATAGCTACTAACAACGGAAAGCATGCAAGATCACAGATAACAAAGACATGATAGAATTAATAATCAATCTGAAATAGCATCTCAATATCCATCGGATCCCCGCAAACACAACATGCATGAATTACAAATAGATGATCTTGATCATGAACGAAGCTCACAAGATCTAGACATGAAAGCACAAAGGAGGAGAACCAGCCATCTAGCTACTACATGGATCCGTAGTCCAAGGATGAACTACTCACGCATCACACCGGAGGCTTGCATGGTGATGAAGAAGGCCTCCAGGGTGAATTCCCTCTCCGTGAGTCTTTGGGAAGAGCTCAGATCCCTCCGATCTAGGGATGGAGATGACGATGGCTCTGAACTCTTTCATGGATTTTGATGGTACTTAGGGTTTTCGTCCCGAGGGCAATATATAGGCGGAAGGAGAGGCCGAGGGGTGCCGGGAGCCCACACCACCTGGCCTGGCGCAGCCCCTGGCTGACCAGGTGGTGTGGTGGCTCCATGGCCCATCTCCGTCTCGTATTCTGGCACTTGATCCCTTTCTGAAAAATAGGCACTTTGGCTTTTGTCCCGTCCAATTCCGAGAATATTCATTTTCTGACTTTCTTGGAACCAAAAACAGCAGAAAACAGGCAGCTGGCACTGTGGCTCTTGTTAATAAGTTAGTCCAAGAAATCATATGAAAAGTACTCCAAAGTTGGAACAAAACACAAGAAAGTGGATAGAACCAAGCATGGAACATCAAAAATTATAGATACATTTGCAATGTATCACGCACTACCGGTGCTACTAGCAATGTGGAGACCTGCACAACACAACCACAGAACTCTGCCCCCAACTTGCGATGAGGTTGTCAATCTCACCGTGTTTTGCTGAAAACAAAGGATTAAACGTATCGAATGGAAGGAAGTAAAAGTTTGTAGAAAGTAAACACAAAGCAGTAACAGTTTGTAGATTGTATGTAAAGAAAAGAGGACCGGGATCCATAGTTCACTAGAGGTGGCTCTCCTTAAGATAGATAACATGCTGGGTGAACAAATTACAGCGGGGCAATTGACAAACATCGAGAAAGCAATACATGCATATACTAATCATCTTGACTCCTTTGGAACTTGATTGGGCATTACAAAATTATACATAGACCGCCATCCAACTACATCTATGACTAATAATCCACCTTCAGGTTATCATCCAAACCCCCTCCAGTATTAAGTTGCAAGCAACAGATTATTGCTTTATGAATTGCGTGTAATGTAAACAATACGATTGTTCTATGAACAAAGGATTGTTGTTTTCTCCCTAATAGCAACAGGACATCTAGTACCTTAGAGATTTCTGTCACTTCCCCAGATTACCAGAGGCATGAACCCACTATCGAGCATAAATACTAACTCTTGGAGTTGCTAGCATCTACTTGGCCAAGATAGCTACTAACAAATGTAAAGCATGCAAGATCACAAATAACAAAGACATGATAGAATCAATAATCAATCTGAAATAGCATCTCAATATCCATCGATCCCATAAACACAACATGCAGAATTACAAATAGATGATCTTGATCATGAACGGAGCTCACAAGATCTAAACATGAAAGCACAAAGGAGGAGAACCAGCCATCTAGCTACTACATGGATCCGTAGTCCAAGGATGAACTACTCACGCATCACACCGGAGGCTTGCATGGTGATGATGAAGGACTCCAGGGTAAATTCCCCTCTCCGGCAGGGTGTCGGGAAGAGCTTTAGATCCCTCACGATCTAGGGATGGAGATGACGGCGGCTACAGACTCTTTCGTGGATTTTTTCATCGGGTACTTAGGGTTTTCGTCCCGAGGGAATCTTATAGGCGGAAGGAGAGGCCGAGGGGGTGCCTGGGCTGGCCAAACCACCCTGGCGCGGGCCAAGCCTGGCTGCGTGGCCAGGTGGTGTGGCCGCCCTCTGGCCCTTCTCCGTCTCGTATTCTGGCATATGATGACTTCCGAAAAAATAGGCACTTTGGCTTTTGTCCCGTCCAATTCCGAGAATATTCATTTTCTGACTTTCCTGGAACCAAAACAGCAAAATGCACTGTGGCTCTTGTTAATAGGTTAGTCCAAGAAATCATATGAAAAGTACTCCAAAGTGTGGACAAAACACAAGAAAGTGGATAAAACCAAGCATGGAACATCAAAAATTATAGATACATTTGCAATGTATCCGTAAGGTTTTGGGGCTTCTCTGGGGCAAAATCCCGTCGTTTGCGACCTTTTTCGCAACTATACGGGCAGAAAAATGCTTCCAGTCGTATATTTGCGCGTCAAACCTTTGGTACCCCACAGTGTTTTGGCTACCATTTCTTCATATGAACTCCGTTTTGGGTGTTCTTGGGCTCGTTGAGTTCGTCTCATCGAGTCCTACAACCCCAAAGTCTTGGATATTTATTTTGAGAAGTTATAAAAATTCACTTTTCCAACCTCTCAAATGGCTAAGTCTGGTCCCTGCAGCTCCTCCATACTATGATCTCTTTGTTCCTTTTGCCTTTATTTTATCCATAATCATCATCAGCACCTACACACATGTCATATACAAGGAAAGTGATAAAATTCTACCTAAACTACTAAATGTGCAAAGCTCATATAGAAGTAAATGAGAACTAGAAATCATGCATATAAGGCATAGCTATAGCTGGAAGAAACATGATATGAGAGATAAATGGCTCATTTTATATGGATAAAATAGGTGGTATTTCATAGCCATCAACTTCCCCAAGCTAGACCTTGCTCGTCCTCGAGCAGGAAGGGTCGATAATAAATTAATGGTTGTGAAAAATAGCTTATCATTGGAATCAATGCCTTGCATCCTTATTTTTCTACAAGCCTGAAGAGAGAAAACATGTATTCATACAAGGCAACACAAGCTCAGTTATAAATACCACTAAAGATTCATCAAAACTTATATGCTCCATGTCAATAGTGAGTCTACTTGTAGACAAACTTGTGATCCTCTTATTGCACCTTTTGTATAACTTTTCATATCATTATTTTTCTTATGAGGCAAAACTTAGCCACAAATATATGTCAAGCATAAATAGGAATAAAGTCTACCCAATCATGTCATCTAGTTAAGGCTATCAAGTGCAAACATCATTTATTGGGCTTTCAGAAAGTTTATCTCTTAGTAACGAGATTTATGCCAAAAGGAAATGTGAAAACATGTCAAAAGAAGCATAGTATTAGAGTGTCTCTTTTGGTCATCCACATCAATGAATCATGGCTATCAAGCACTCATTTTCTATTCTTTGTCTTTCTAAAACTTCAGTTCATCAGTAGTGAGATCATGCCAAAACTTAGTGTGTTTATTCAGACTGTGCAGGCTAAGAATGGATACTCGTGACCATTACCAAGGTTTCCCTTTTCAGTATAATGATTTCTCATAACGGTCAGAGTAGTATTCCATCTTTTGCTTTAAACGCAGGCCCATGAGAATACCAATGCATACCCAAATCTAGTATTTCTGCTACATATGTTGGGCAACTCATAGCCAAACTCTAAGAGTTTCCTCTTTTTTGGATTGTTTAAAGGCTAGCGGAGTTGTTAGCATCCCATGTTGTGCGACGGTGGTGCAGACACGCATAAAGCAATATCATACTTTAATCAACAGGTTAAGATTTGGCATGCATCTCAATTACCGCTAAATATTAGTTTCTTCAAACAAATCCTTTCAAAGAGTACTATCAAGTCGATCATCACATCTATGGTGTTGAGTATCTTTAAGGATAAACTTTTAAGACAATTAAACAACACCTTATTTAGCACAGAACTCAAAACTTCGAAATATCATTTCCAGTCGACAACTCCTTCCGTAAGCAAATTATCAAGTCTATTGTTTTGACATTATGGGGTCGAGCATAACCTATTCATTTAAGACAACGCTATTTAGTGACAACCAACAAATTTCAAAAGATCTTGATCAAGTATTCATTCTTTCCAAGTGTAGAGATTGTGGCAGTGTTTTCTAGAGGATCATAAATAGTGTCACAAGCTTGATAAACAATTTGGCAAGATGCATACAAGCTCTAAGTCAACTCCTATGGTGCCTATAATGAGAAAGTGTATCCCCATATGAATACAGAACTAAACTCACTTAAACAAGCATTCAAAAATAGTGGGATACATGATTGCATTAAACCTTCATCAAATACGAACATTGCACAAGACTCTACACATGCAGAAGTAACCTCCCCAAGCTTAGAACTTTGAAAGAACCAAACTTGAGTATATCAGCAAAAGAAAAGAGAAAATACAGTTTCCAAAAGAGAGTGTGATAAGTGGTTACCTCCCCAAGCTTAGTTGAAAACAAGGGTGACACACTTTACCGTTGAGGTACAAGTAACCTCTCTTTTGATGGAAAGAGAACCTTTGCTTCAACATGTATTTATTGATATGGCCCGGTGTGCCTTCCTTGAGGACCTGCTTAAAAACTAAAAAGAAAACAAAATAATTTTGTGTTTCTAAAGACACGGGTTTAGCTTACAAGTGATACAAGTCCCACTGAGTCGGTTCATCAACCAAAGCACCATGCTTAAGTCAACAAACTAGTTCTAGAAGATGCCTCTCCTAGATTGTGATGAGGTGCAAGCGAAACATGATACGAGACACGAGTGTGCAGCCCCTATGCGCTTATTAAAAGAGGTTCGAGTTGGAAGGTTTTACCAGACACTGATTGTCGAAGCATTAAATTGAAGCAACCACGTGGCTCATGTGAGTGTTTGCACGGTTGGAACTACCGTACACGTCGTCACACAAGGTTCAAGTCCCTGCGAAAATAACACAAAAAATAAAATGCATTGGTTTGGTATATGAACATAGTTTGTTTACCCCACCGATAAAAGGAAAGTAAAAAAGAAAACATGAACTTCTATAGAGAATTATAGTCTAGGAGGTTTTTGAGGTAGAAATTAATTTCTTACATATGCTCGGCTTCTCTAGATCATGGGAGAAGCTCCCAGGTGGTGTTTCGAGGTTTTTAAAAGAATAAAGAAGAAGAAAGAATAAAATTCCGAGCAATGGTTACCTTTCAGTTGGCGTTTGAGGGGTTTTCTCAACTATACGGGCGCAACTATATGGCTGGAACAATGTGTTCCCGCCGTATAGTTGGCTTGCTGTCAAAATTTTAGGGTCTCCACCTGGCGGTGCAGCTATATGACCAGAACTATACGCCCGGAACAATTTGTTCCCGTCGTATAGTTGGTCGTCAAAACCTCTGTACCTGGAAAAAAATTGTACGAAAGCATCAATATCTATACGATCGGAACTATACGGCCAAAAAATTTATTCCCATCGTATAGTTGGTCGTTAAACCGTCAGTACTTATGAAATAAAAATTAGCAATGGCAAAAATATCTATACGACCGGAACTATACGGCCGAAATTTTTATTCCCGCCGTATAGTTGGTCGTTACATAAAAAAAATCGAATTCTTCGAGAATTCTTTCTTATCCCTAAACTTAGAAAACACCTTGTTTTGACAGTAAAATAACAACTTTAATTTTCGACCAACAATAGCATGTATAAAACAGGATTTAAGTACAACCGAGTTATGCAACATATAGTAACAATAAAATTCTATCTTTTGAAAACTACAACAAGATAACTCTAATAGCAAATCATGCAAAGAATAAAAATGCCAATGCAACATGAATGCATCAAGACTCTAGACACGAAACTAAGAAAGACACATAATGACTTCCCGGTTGCCTCCCAGGAAGCGCTTTCTTATAACCAAGTAGCCAGGATTTTCTCCAATATGATTTTAATAGATAGGAGCCAGAGAATTATTTATTCTTACCTCCAAAAGAGGTTTGGATCACTTACTATTATAGCCTGGTCGAAGTCTCACCCGCTTGCAGTGCATTGGAGTCTTGTAGATAAATGTATTATTGCTCACAAATGATGATTTATGCGCCATGTGTGGTGAGCATACCTCCCTAGATAGCTTAAAAAAAGGATTAGATATTTACATGTAAAGTCAAACATTTTACCTTTGATAGCATCATCATGATACAATTCATAGTACTCTTCTTGGGCTACACTATCATGAGGAAACACTTCACAATACGCATCTTTAGCAGCAGGGAAAAATTCAAAAATGTCTATATTCTCTAGTTCCTCACCCTTGCTATCAAGTTCATCAGTTCTAGAGTTATCAATCTAATCACAAAAAGAAGCATCATCAACAAATGTTTCATCAAAGATGTGCTCTCCCAAAGCTTGTTCATTAATACTACAAGAATTTATCTCCAGTTCATCATTATTAGTGTTCTCCAAATGAGTATCTAGGCATAAAGCTTCCATAGATAAATTATCTTCAGTTTTAACACAATAAGAATTATTACTAGAGACTGAGGCATCACAAACAAACTTATTATTAGTAGAATGATGTTTGTCTTGAACTTCACCTTTTTGGTGTTCCTCCTCGTTATCAGTGGTTCCTGCAAAATGTTAGTTTCGGTAACTATTGTTTTACACAGCTCCTTACTCTTTATCACAAGTGCATTCCCACTAAAATGTCCTTGACAATAATTGACAATATAATCCATAATATTATGATACCTTGCTAAATCCTCATTATCTCTACTTTTCATAATAATACCAATTTTCCTAAGCAGCTCATGAGACCCTTCATAAACTATGTATTCCAAGAGTTTTACATTATTACTATTTATGTGAGTATTGGTTGATAAAAAATTATTTAAAGAGAGGCATGCATTCATAATCATAGAGCTTGTTAGGCTTACCATTATACTGTTGCATCCCTTCGAATAAATTTAACAAATTACCAGAATAGTAATCCACCTGCTTCCAGACGTGTAGTAGTTGCATACACTCAAGGATTAGTAGTTCTTCTTCGTGTTCATCCTCTTCTTGGGAAGGAACTTCATTCTTATCCAATGAGATTTCCTGTCCCATGTTAATAGCATCACAATATTCATAGAAAGATTCATTCTCTAGTTCCTCACCAAAGTCCCCAAAATCACTGTCTAGGCACGAATCCTCCTCAGAACAATCATCATAAGATTGGGACTTATAGAAATCATTACTAGATAATGATAGATCGTTTGCATGCATACTATTTCTATGTGGAAAGTTATTTTCAGAAGTAGGATATTCAAGTGGTTGATCAAGTTGCTCCTCTTCATTCTTACTAAGATAATTCGTGAGTAGCTCAGTGATAGTCTTACCTTCGGGCTTACCTTCCACTAGTTGAGAGGGTGCAACATCAAGTGCCACCTCTTTATTAGCAATGTGTTCATGAGGTTTCAGTGGAGGTTCTTCATATGATGTTTCCTTCTCTTCAGCTTTTTTGATCCTGCAAAAGGCTAGGCTTTTCCATGCGGGCTGAAATCCGCTCATAAACAGTGCAAGCTAAAACATTATCCATAAAGTACTCACAACAACATGAAAATATGTGATAAACTTCTTGAATTATTTCATCAATCTCCTGGCATCTTTCTCAAATATTTTTTATAGAAGAAAGCAAATCTGAATAACCAGTATAAAGCACAAATTCTAGAACTTCCATATCAACTAAGCTTTTAAACTCATTTCTATTATAAGATTCTAATGCTGGATCAATGTTATACTTACATTGGTAGGCGATATGATCTTTGGATCCGCAGAATCTACAAGCAAACCGGTATGAGGCACATAGGATGGATGAATAATCATTCACCAGAGTCAGCCATTGATTCAGTATTTCTTGCAACTTCTCCTACCTTGCGAGCTTCTCCTGTTCAAGAGTAGTCTTCTTGGAAGACATGCTTAGTAACAAATATTTTTATGGGTTTTTGGTTTATAAACAAAAGCAAAAATACAAACATAGCAAATAAAGAAAGCTTAAAACAAAATCTAGCAAAACTAAAATAAATAAACAAAAGCTAAAAGACCTACAACGCTTAGCTCCCTAGCAACGGCGCCGGAAAATAGCTTGATGACTGCAAGTGCACAAATCATTTGTAGCTAGTTTAGAAATAAAGGTATCGATCCCATAGGGAGGAGGAGTCTGAAGTGTAATAATTCTTTGAACTAAATACTGAAATAGTAATGCTAAATAACATTTTAAGTAACAAGATAAAATGCGAGTTTTGTGTAAAAGATATTTTTGGGTTTTCAAATAAGAGAACAATAAGTAAACTAAAGTTGTAAGTAAACAAGATCATGCAAATATGATTATGAAAGTCTACAAGATGATGGAAAGAGTTCTCAGGGAGTAGTGGATCCACCACAGTAATTAGAAAGAGTGATCAAAATTATTATAATGAATAAGACCATTTATGATATGTGTGGGAGGAGCTTCATATATGGACAAATAGGCAGCAACCACAACTCACATCATCCGTCATAACCACAATAGACAGCAATCGAATTACGGCGCTATTAAGAGACTTTACCCCGTAGGATGTATCCCATGCCATGGACAATGTTCCGTGAGTTCTCCTTGGTTCCCGAGTTGATATGTAAGAAATGACAACAACTTTATAGTCACCGTAAGTGCTATCACCCCTCCGTCTACCAACAAGTAGTTCCCTCCATCTAGTCCTCAATGAGGCAAATATTGAGTGACGCGCTTCATCCAACATCAAGATGAAGGAAATCTAACACAGACACATAATGAACAATATCACATAATAATCTTTATCTCAATTCAATCTCATACTAGGGTTTCTCCATCTCCCCAAGGACAAAGGAAACTACTCACACACGAAGGCAATCAACATCATGGATGGAATATGGATGAAGTATGATGATACAATTTAAGACAAGTGCAAATCCAAGATTCAATCTAGAATTACAACAAGTAACCAAAGGGGATCAGTGATGGAGACATTGTTGATGAAGATGACGATGTAGATCGATGTGGAGGCCTTCAAGATCCTAGTCCCTTCTCCTCTTGTGTGATGGTGATGGTGTAGATCTGATTGGAGGCGGCTATGGCGGTGGCACGGCGGCAGGGCTCCGCCGTGGTGGAGGATATGGCTTGGTGTCTCTCTCTTGGATCCTCCCTCCTTTATATAGGCCTTGGGGGTGCCCTAGGATTCCCCCAATACCGTCATATGACTTAGGTAAGGTTCTAGGGCTTCTCTGGAGCGAAATCCCGTCGTTTGCGACCTTTTTTGCAACTATACGGGCGCAACTATATGGCCAGAAAAATTCTTCTGGTCGTTTATTTGCTCGTCAAACCTTCGGTATCCCGTAGTGTTTTGGCCGCCATTTCTTCATATGAACTCCGTTTTGGGTGTTCTTGGGCTCGTTGAGTTCGTCTCGTCGAGGGATACAACCCCACAGTCTTGGATATTTATTTTGAGAAGTTAGAAAAAAATCACTTTTCCATCCTCTCAAATGGCTAAGTCTGGTCCCTGCAGCTCCTCCATACTATGCTCTCTTTGTTCCTTTTGCCTTTGTTTTATCCATAATCATCATCAACACCTAAACACATGTCATAGATAGGGAAAGTGATAAAATTCTACCTAAACTACTAAATGTGCAAAGCTCATATAGAAGTAAATGAGAACTAGAAATCATGCATATAAGGCATAGCTATAGCTGGAAGAAACATGATATGAGAGATAAATGGCTCATTTTATATGGCTAAAAGAGGTGGTATTTCACAGCCATCACTACGCTCTATTAATTTTTAATTCTAGATTGCTTGGAGTTTTCCCTTTCTATAAGAGCATAAGTGAGTTGTGTTGCATCATCTCTATGATAGGACATGATGCCCATATGAATTCTAATGATACACATAATGAGGTTTCATAAATATTATATTGCTGATGAATTTTTTATATCCACTGCACCTTATGAGAGAATAGAAAAGTTAACCATGAACCCTAGTCCAATTTTAATAATAAGAAACAATCCAACGCCATTACCATCATCAATATTTTCCACATTAATTAAATACAAAACACCAAAAATAATTTCACTATTAGCAAACACAAACCAAAACCCAAAACATAACTTTCTAGTATTGTTATTTCTTTGCTTGCCAAGTCATAGATTATTTTGCTATTATTTATTTACAAATTTATTTCAAGTTTACAAATATGAAACCCTGTGCTTAACAATCACACGGTGGAAATTGGGACACAAGGCAATTACTTTGTTTTGTAGGTTTCTTGAAAAGGAAAAACAAAAAAAATACTCTAAGCCAATTCTTCCAGAGTTCCATATAAACCCTCGAGTCATCCTTGTGGGGAAAATATGTTTGATACAACACTCTGCACTTGGAGTCCCAACGAGTTGGTACACACAGAGTTGTTGCGATCAACCATCATGTAGTCATGGAAGCTCTCCATAGTATATAGTTCACTACCAGCATCTACTACACCGAGCTTAGCATCTACTGCCCCCAGAGCTCTTTTCTATTTATGATGTGCATGTACACATCAATCAGTTTGTTGTCAAGAACACTTATAACGCACCCCACAAAGGCAGTATTGGTTTCCTCAAACTTGTTATGATCCTCTTCGGATATAGTTCCTTCAGGTAAGTCTTTACTAGCCTCGAATACTTTTAAATCTCACAGCTAGAGCTTGGCCTTGTACTGCCACCTAAAGTGCACTCGGTAAACTTATCCGGCTTTAGTGTATCGACCAAATGTCCCATCTTTAACTCAAGAAATTGTCTATAATAAGGTTTTGGATTATTGGATTATTAGTCAATATTTTCATGATTAATTCCAGAATACGAAACATGACAACAACATTTTCGATCACGTGAAACTCTAATATACTAGATGTATTAATCAACACCAACAGTAGCTGAGTACATGCAATAACAACCATATTATAACAACAAGCTAATAGTAGCCATTGTTGTAGTGGTGACGTTGTTGATGGCAATGTTTGTGAAGACCGGCCAAAGGAGATAGCGACAAAGATGGCGGTACAGAGCATCACCCGGCTTGGACGGTAGATGACTCGTGAGGAAGAAGCGAGCAGTTACAATGAGCACTTCTCAAAAACCTTATTCACCCTATCCCGTCTAGGATCGCAAAGGCAAGTGGTTCTGGAGACCTGCTCTCCCGTTTGCCAGTGCACGTTGATGCTCAGTATGGAGTAGACTACAATGGCAAAGCAAGTAGAGAGATGGTAAAACCCTAGATTGTTTTCCGTGTGTTGTGTGGTGGAAGACGCACATGCTTATATACAACAGATCCGAAAATTTTGTAGAGGACACAACGTGGGCCAAGTCCACATCGCGCATGTTTGGGTTGGTTGTAGTAGTCTATGACCTGGGAATGACCCGAACCGAATAACTGTTGACACTTCTATCAAAACCGCAATTGTTTTCCTGAGCAACAAAAAGATAAGCTCGGATCATGACTCATTCCATAAACCGCAGCGCGCGTGTCGTGACGAGACAAGAGGACGAGCGTGTGTGTACCACTCCTATTCTCACTCACTTACAAAGTGGTGAGACACCCCACCTTATAAGGCGGTGTAACTCTCCTCCAACTTTTTATTTGGAAATAAACTTTAGCTCCACTCCTCTTGCCACACACATGTGAGATACCAC
Organism: Avena insularis; assembly: GCA_023614405.1. Classification (NCBI taxonomy): domain Eukaryota; kingdom Viridiplantae; phylum Streptophyta; class Magnoliopsida; order Poales; family Poaceae; genus Avena; species Avena insularis. The sequence goes on from CM042684.1 coordinate 427,540,619, forward strand.
CAACTTGGACTGCTTCACATATGGACTTCCACATACATGGATTTTAAGATTTAGGAAAATCTAAAATCACACATGGGCCAATTGATTTAGCCCATTATTTCTAACACTTTGTTTAGGTCTTTTCAGTGTCTTCTTTGGGGTTGTCAAGGGGAGGCAACATTCTAAAATTCCTATAATGTCCTCCCATCATATCCTTACTCTAGGGTTGCCCCTAGCGCTCACGGGGGCGCGTGGAGTTGCGTGTCTACCTGTTCTCCTAGATCTAGTCGTTTTTTAATTTTCATTGGTGTAGTTCCAGGTTCGGCTCTTTCAATTTAAGGGTCTCATCTTTTGACGATGGTTACGGCTCTGGGGTGTTGGTCCATTGGGGTCTTTATACGGTGGTTTTCCGTTTGCTTAGTACAACAAGATCTGCTACGACAAGATTTCTCAAGTACGGTGATGGAGGAACGAGGATGCAACGCGCCTTCGGCTCACGCTAGTGTCTGTTTTCGTTGCTAGGTGGTCTAAGGACCTATTTATAATTTTTATTGTTTTTAGCCCTTTGTACTACTATTGTTGATTATTAATAGATCTGTGGAACTTGTTGCAAGAAAATAACCTGGCCGCCACCTAGATCCAATATCCATTCCCCTCCTCCTCCAACCACCTTTCCAGTGTCGTGGGCAGCAGGGAGAGGATTTATGTCTCTCTAGTGTAGCAAGATTTTATTCATTTGGTTTGGGTGTTGCGGCCAGTCAGCGAGGGCAATGCTATCTTAAATAAAAGTTCTCCAACTAGAATCTCGTATCAATGACGCTTGGTTTGGCATTGTCGAGGAGCATCGTAGTTTTTGTCCCCGTCGAGCGAGGGGTTTGTTCTTTTTATTGTCCGTTGGCGTGGCTCCATCGGCTTTGGCACCGCCATCGACAAGCGTTGTCTTCAACAATCCCGTCCTGCGAGCATTTGTGCGCAAGATCGTCGGCCTAGTGATGCTAGCGCGGATGTCCACCTATTTCGTGGCGGTGCCCCCGCCGATATGCTTGCCGCTATTGCCAACATGCATTTAGCCTGTTTGATAAGCCTATGTATTTTGCGGTAAAATTATTTCCAATAGAGAAGACGATTACACGTTTAGGCTAGACAAATGGGAAGACACTAGACGTGGGTAATCGGGGGCGCAACTATTTAGAGTAGATTAAATAGTGCGTTAACCGGGGTTTAAACTTGAGACCTCCTGGCTCTGATACCATATTAAATTGATGCACTAGCCAATTGAGCCAAAAGTCTGAACTGATAGAAAGGGCTAGGTCTTAACACTCCCCCTCACGTCTAGGCTATTTTTGTCCTTAGTGTGGATTCGGTGCATGCAGCAGAATTTTTTTTTAACTGCATGAGTAGGGTCTTAAACTTATGATCTATTGGCTTTGATAACATATTGAATCGATACATTAGCTATCTGAATCAAAAGTCCGGACCGATGATAGGACTAGGCTAGGCTATATATTTTAACAAACTAATCGTGCGATAGTGTACTTCGGAGTTCAGAGGTAAGAGATGAGAAGATGACATTTTTTTACATGAGCAGATGACATTTCAGTAAAACTAGTTTTGTCTGAACAAATGTATGGCTAGGGCACTAGTACAACCACGGAACCAGCACTCGGCGGAAGTAACTATGGCGGCAAAAACAGCCCATCACTTTTCCATCAAACATCAAGCAAAGGCATCACAGGTTCACTCCCTTGATCTTTTCACATATTTGCTATTGATCCGTTCCACCAGAGAGACGTCAATCCTGCACCAAAGGTAGCGACATTTGTGTCAGTAAATGAGATCCACTAGACACAACTCTGATATGTGTATATGATGGAATATCGTCGATCGCCGTGAGAATATCGATGTTGCAATATGCATGGTAGAAAATGAAACGATTTCTAACAGCAAACTAACGATGCTCAAAATGTTATGCATCATGAAGACGCACGGATCCGTGAATGCTAACGAAGTTTACCTGAGGCAAGAACGGCCAAGAACAGAGACGCAGCGGCGGTGCCAGGCGCCGCGGCGCTCGACCGCGCCGAGTCCGACGAGGAGTCGCAGTTGGAGGTGGAGTTCCAGTCGCCGCAGAGGCACAGGTCGGCGTGGCTCCCCTCGTCGTGCCCGCACACCCCGCCCGTGGCGCGGCACGCGCCGCAGAACCCCCGGTTGGCCTCCGGCAGCTCCCACGCCACCCTGATGCCGTACGCCCACCCGCCAGCCCCCTCCGCCGTGCGCACTGGCGCGAGGCTGTACGCGCTGCTGTACCCCTCGCACTGGAGCCGGCTCACGTTCACCGCCCGGATCGCGCCCCACGACACCGCGCAGCACTCTGGCGGCACGGCCGTCCCGTACGCCGCGCCCGACGGCCTCCGCCGCCCGTCGTAGTAGTCGTCCCACGCGGGGCAGCCGTAATAGTCGCCGCACCCCATCCCGGACACGTTCCGGCACGGCAGGTGACGGTCGGGGAAGCCCTGGAAGAGCGGCGAGCTGGCGCGGCAGCCGAGGAGGAGGAACACGTTGTCCGGGTCCGGGGCCAGGAACGGCGCGCGCCAGGGCTCGACGACGAACCCGTTGCCGCGCCCGCCAGGGGATCGGTCGATGGCGCGGCAGTCGGACATGGCCGGGTCGTGCAGGGTGAGGCCGCGGTAGGCGTAGTCGATGTCGAGGACGCGGTAGGAGCCCGAAGGGAGGTGCAGCATGAGCACGCGGTCGATGCAGAAGAGCAGGTCGCGGAACCCCGCGTGGCCGCACCCCGGGCGCAGCGCGAACGGGTAGTCCACCGTGATGTTGCCGCAGAAGGACCGGCACGTCGTGATCGACACGTTGGCGCCGACGGCCGGCCGCGCCATGGCGCATGCACACAGAGCGAGCAGGGCGGCTAGGAGCGGACGCGGTAGCGCCATTACCCTGTTACAAGAAGTGAGGAAGTGTGTGGAAGCTTATACAACGGACCTAGAGTGGCAACAACGCTTGCATTGTAATTAATGGAGTGCTGCTAGAGATGAGCTGAGGAGACAAAGCAACCCGGATCGATTCCTTGCTTGCTTTTGATGAAGAGCTGGGAGGCATCATTTGCTTTTCTTTTCGGGCCTTTGGCTTTTGCTTTCTTTTGATTTTTATGCCATTAGTCTTCATGTCTACTGATTTCAAATTTGTGCTCTCTTTTGCATCTTGTAAGACAAGTGAACGTTGCAACAATTTAGCCTCACCAAAACCAAAATAATCTTAATCCCGAACTCCTTAAAGCATTTTTATATCCGGTTTTGCTAACTAAATCTCAATAGACTCTCGAAGGATTGCGTCGTGATTCATGTTGCATGTGAATTGCACATAAGTTGTAACTAAAGTTTCCTAGTCGCACATATGTTGCAACTGAGAAAAGAACGACGGAACAATATGATTTGGATCATGACTCATACTAGGTCTATGAGTTGCAACCAATGTCTGGGTGACGTCACTCTTAAAGTGTGATCTAAATTAAATTAAGAAGGCTAACTTCTGACTTGCGAAGCGAGGCCTGTCGCCGGGATGTTTGGACTGGTGATAGTACTGACGGTGAATGTTTAGCCGTTTTTGCTGCTTGTGCTTCTGGTGATAAAAAAATAAATAATTGATACTGCATGTTTGTTTTATATTTGTTATAATAAAGATTGATTCAGTTTATATGAGTCTGTACAAACTGGAGATTTTGTGCGTATGGGAAATAATAACCCATATCATATCATCGGCGTTGGATCTGTTAAGATCAGGACACATGATGATGTGGCACGTACGTTGATTAAGGTGAAGCACATACCAAGCATGACCAAAAATTTGACCTCTCTGAGTACCATGGATGTTGTTGTATACAAGTAAGCCGATGGACATAGATTGTTAAAGGTATCAAAAGGTTCTCTTATTTACAGGATAGATGGTATGAGTTCTGCTAAATTATATGTTCTTACAAGTAGCACTCTGCCTAGTATTGCTACTGTTGTTACTTCTAATGATTCTGATGATTGTGGTAAAACTAATCTATGGCATATGCGTCTTGGACATTCGAGTGAACATGGCATGGTAGAATTGATAAAGAGAGAGCTAATTGATGGTTGCAACTTGAGTAACTTGAATAAGAGTTAAATTTAATGTTTCCGTTCATACCACCAAAAGCATATTAGATTATGTGCATGCTGATGTATAAGACCCCTAAGATTTCTATTGCTGGTGCTAATTACATGCTTACTATTATTGATGACTATTCAAGAGAAGTGTGGCCATATTTCTAAAATATAAATCTGCTGTTTTTGATGCCTTTAATAAGTAGAAAGTAATAGTGGAAAAGCAAACTGAAAGAAATGTAAAAGTACTACATACTGATAATGGTACGGAATTTTCTTCTAATGAGTTTGAAGAGTTTTATAGTAACGATGCTATGATTAGGCACCACGTCACCCCTTGCACTCCTTAGCAGAACAGCGTGGCTGAGCGTATAAACAGAACCATCATCTCGAGGGCTCGTTGTATGATGTCCAATGCAGGTATGGACAGGCGTTTCTAGGCTAAAGCAGCCAACACAACATGTTACGTCATCAATAGGTCACCTTCTATTTCACTTGAGAAGAAAACTCCCATTAAGGTATGGTCAGGTTCGTCTGCTGATTATTCCCAGTTGAGAGTTTTTGGTTGCACTGCATATGCTCACGTTGATAATGGAAAGTTAGAGACTAGAACCGTTAAGCACATATTCCTTGGTTATGGTTCGACAGTTAAAGCATATAAATTATGGAATCCTGAAACTAAAAAGGTTATGTTGATAGGAATGTTATTTTCAATGAATCCATTATGTATCATGATAGCTTGCCATCAGATCCCTCTCTTGTTGTTGTTGGAGAGGAGGGAGTTAGTGTGCAGGTGGAGCACCTATAGAAAATTGTTGATAATAATGTTGTGGTTGATGATACACATGAGAAAAACGTTGATGATCATGTTGTTCAGTACTCACCTACTGTTTTGCAGTAATCATATGAGTCTATTGCTGCTAATAGACTGAGGCGTAATGTCAGGGGGATGATCCTCGGATACCCCACCCGAATAAGAAACAGGACAGTCGGATCTCGGCCGGCTGACCAGAGGCAGCCGGACAAGGTAAGATGGACCGGCTACCGGCCGGTAGCCGGACCATGGAGAGGTGGCCGGATACGACGACATAGCCGGATCCAATCAGAGGGACAGGACGACGCGCGTGTCAGTGCACGGTACGCCCTGTACGACGACAAGACGGGCAACCACCCGCCCATACCGAAGACTTGGCGGATGGCATGTGCTCGAGACGACGGCTGTGCGACGGCGCCATCGTGCTTCACGACAGCCATACCGCTCATACACCGATGTGACATACCATGCCGGGTACTGTAGATGACTAGTCGGCTGGGACCCGCCTGTGGGGCCCGCCAGTCGGACTAGCCAGTAAGACCCTTGCCTCTCTTCCTATATAAGGAGAGGGAAGGCCTCAGTAGAAAGGGTTGGTTTCAGTTCATTTAAGACAATAGCTAAAGAATACAGCTCGAGGAGCACTTGTAGCTCGTATATTCCACATAGTCAGATCAGGCAGGAGTAGGGGCTTTACCTCACCACGAGGGCCCCAAACCTGGGTACTTCTTGCGTCCCGCTATGCTCGTCAGATTCAATCTACGCTGGACGCCGCCGATAGCTTCCTGCTAGTCCCCACAACTCTATCTAACCTTTTTAGGTCGCTGTTCCCAATACAACGGCTTGGCGCCACCGTGGGGCTAATGGCTTCGACCGAGTCACGTTCGCACGGGACCCGCACTTCAGCCGGTGAGCGCGTGGCCTCCGCCTGGTGCTCACGCCGCAAGTTCGACTGCGTCATCGACAACGCCTCCTGCTTCGCCGGAACTTCCTTCCCGGCAAACGGCACCGTTCTGCTATTCGGCGATCTCCCCGTCTACATCGCCACCGTCCCGGAGTGTTTCCCTAGGGAAATTGTCTCTGTCACGGGGCCACCATGCTCAAGAGGCGGCACCTCTGCCGCACCTTGTGGCGTGGAGGTCATGATGGCCGGATCCAGCCAGCCCGGGCCGCCGGGAGCGAGGCGGACGAGGTCGGAACTTCCGCTCTCGCAGCCTCGAACCCGGTCGAGATGCCATTGATCGGCTCGACGCGGTTACCCTCGGGACAACCCGGAGGAGAAGGAGGCCAACTTCACCATGGAGAGATCCTCCTCTAGGAGGCCATGGAGCTGGCAACTCAGCCAGATCGCCTGGAGATCGCCAGTATGACCGTGCACGGCCTCACCCGGCTACGCGAGCCGAGCCGGCGGCCAGGTACGACTGGGCGGTGAGCTAGGCGGCAGGATGGAGAAGGGCGGAGAACCGGATCCCGCGCTTGCCCTACGGCCCACCTACAGACGCCCATCAAGAACTTGCCTTGCAAGGCGGCGCAGAGAAGAACTACCCAGCACGAGGGCGAGGAGCGAGCCCGCCAGACGCTCGCGTTCAGAGCTCCTCCGCGTGACGAGCAGGCCGGGCGCCAACCGCGACGCAGGAGGACCTTAGCTACTCCAGAGGAAGCAGGCTACCCGCCAACAGCAGGGGCGCACCACGTGACACGCAGCAGGCGTCCTCCCCTCAGCCGGCTAGGGCCCGCAGCAGGCGTCGCAGCTCCGGCAACAGGGGCCAACCGCGCCAGGAGCAGACGGTCAACAACAACCCGCCACCTCCACCCCCACCAGCCGGAGCACCCAGACCAGCCGGTTCCCGCCTCTCGGGCCGGGTGGGCGCGCCCAACCCAGATTGTCCGGATGCCCGCGACCGCATCGAGCTGCTCGCTCAAGCGCGCATCATGGAGGAGGAAGATTCTATCGGACCAGTTTGTTTCGGACCCTGCATCCGGAACGAGCCGTTTCCATATAAATTCTCCCTGCCCAGGGACACCCCCAAGTACGACAACAGCATGAAGCCGGAAGACCGGTTGACCGACTACGCCACGGCAGTCGGCATCGCCCACGGGAATAAGCGCACAGCCGTGCGTTACGTCCCTCTCATGCTAACCGGGTCGGCAAGGACCTGGCTCAATAGCCTCGCGCCCAATAGCATCAACGCCTGGCCCGATTTCGAGAAGGTTTTCATCCGCAACTTCAACGGCACGTACAAGCGCCCAGGGCGCCCACGCGACCTGGCCTTGTGCGTCCAGGGCGACCGCGAGACCGACCGCGAGTACCTCGCCAAGTGGACGGAGCTCCGCAACACTTGCGAGGGCATCCTGGAGAGCCAAGCCATCGGTTTCTTCATCGGCGATGCCGAGAGGGCACCATGCCGCCACCGACTCGTGTGACGAGCCAAAAACCATGGCGGAGCTCATGATGGTTGCCGACCAGTACGCCATGGCGGATGCCGCCATGAAGAAGCCCCTCCGAGTAAACGCGGAAGGCCGTCCGACTCCCACGGAGCCGGCTCGCGACCGTCCGAGCAATCCGGCTGGTGAAGCCGGATCCTCCAGACGCCACGGCAACGACAACCGGTTCCACGGGGACCGCCAGGACAGGCAACAGAAGCCTCGCTACCACGTGCGGCAGGTCAATGCCGTAGAGGGTGCGCCCGACGCACCGGATAGCGACACAAGAAGGCAGAAGCCCCGGCTCACCTTCGACCAGATGATTGACGGCCCGTGCAAGTGGCATGGCGGTCCCTTCAAACCGGCTACGCACACCACCCGGAACTGCAGCTGGACTCGCCAGCTAAAGGACCAGGGCAACCAGCCTCGTCTCCCGCCTCCCCCACCGGGTGGACCCCCACCACCGGCTAGGGGAGCCGGTAATGATGGTAACGGCAGCAACAACAACAACGGCTACCCCCAGCCGCACGCCGCCTACCACATCTTCGAGACGGAGCAGGACGACAAGCACAGCCGCAGGCGACGCTCCAAGGAGGTCAACGCCATCGTTTCTCCGGTCCCCCAATACCTAAACTGGTCGGAAACCCCCATCACCTGGAGCCGGGCAGATCAACCTGAGCATCTGTCGACTCCCGGGGGCTACGCCATGGTGCTCGACCCCCTCATCGTCTCCAACGCGCGCACCTGTCGATTTTCGCGCGTCCTCATTGACGGAGGCAGTAGCCTCAACCTCCTCTACCAGTCCTCGCTGGAGAAGCTAGGCATTCGCGAAAGCGACCTACGCCTGACTACCACGACGTTCCACGGTGTACTGCCGGGGCCAGCCTGCGCTCCGCTGGAAAAATCCAGCTGGACGTCATCTTCGGGACCGAGGAGAACTTCCGCCGCGAACCAATCTGGTTCGAGGTGGTAAATTTGACGAGCTCCTACCACGCTCTCCTCGGGCGCCCCGCCCTCGCCAAGTTCATGGCCGTCCCCCACTACGCATACCTCAAGATGAAGATGCCAGGACCCCACGGCGTGATCACTGTTGTCGGCTGCTTCAAGCGATCGTTGGAGTGCGCCTCAGCCGGTTCCAAACTAGCAGAGGCCCTCATCATAGCCGAAGAAAAGCGCGCGATCATGCGCAATGTGGCCATGGCCCAGTAGGACATCCCGGCTAGTAGCAAACCGGTTGGAGAAGGAGCATTCCAACCGGCAAAGGAGACGAAGAGGATCCTGCTCGACCCCTCCGACCCGACTAAGTTCGTCACCATTGGTGCCGGCTTAGACAGCAAATAGGAAGGCGTGCTCGTCGACTTCCTCCGTGAGAATCGGGACATCTTCGCATGGTCTCCCAAAGACATGTCGGGTGTGTCGAGGGAGTTCGCCGAGCACTCACTTCATGTGCGTCCGGATGCCAAGCCGGTCAAGCAACCTTTGCGCCGGTTCACAGAAGAAAAGAGAAAGATAATCGGTGACGAGATCACCCGGCTCCTCGCAGCCGGGTTCATCATGGAAGTGTACCACCCGGACTGGCTGGCGAACCCAGTCCTGGTGTTGAAAAAGAACAAGACCTGGCGCATGTGTATCGACTACACCAGCCTGAACAAGGCGTGCGAAGACCTTCGCCTTGCCCCGTATCGATCATGTCATCGATTCCACGGCCGCTGCGATTTGTTGTCTTTTAGATTGTTATTCGGATACAATCAGATCCGGCTAAACCCGCTGATCAGATTAAGACATCATTTATCACCCCACGGGCTTTACGCTATGTAACCATGCCTTTCGCCTAAAGAACGCAGCGCCACCTATCAGCGATGTATGCAGAAATGCTTGCACTCGCAGATAGGCCGAAACATGCACGCTTACGTGGATGACGTGGTCATCAAGACCAAGGAAAAGCGCACCCTCCTCGAGGATCTGCGAGAAACATTTGGCAACCTCCGCAGGTACCAGATGAAGCTGAACCCGGAAAAATGCGTCTTCGGAGTACCATCCGGCCAGCTACTTGGTTTCCCCGTATCTCAGCGAGGCATCGAGGCAAATCCGGAGAAGATCGTGGCCATCGAAAGGATGCAACCGCCCAAGAACCTGCTTGGAGTCCAGAAGTTCACCGGATGCCTGGCTTCCCTCAGTCGTTTCGTCAGCCGGCTGGGGGAGAAGGCACTTCCGTTGTACCAGCTGATGAAAAAGACGGACAAGTTCTCCTGGACTTCGCAGGCTGACACCGCGTTTCACGACCTCAAGCGCATGCTGTCCACAGCGCCGGTTCTAGCCACGCCGGCTAGCAAGGAGCCGATGTTGCTCTATATAGCAGCCACCAGCCGGGTCGTCAGCGTCGTCCTGATGGTGGAGCGCCCCGAGGAAGGCAAGGCTCAGCAAGTTCAGAGACCCGTCTACTACCTCAGCGAGGTTCTCTCCCTCTCCAAGCAGAACTACCCCTACTACCAAAAGATGTGCTACGGCGTGTACCTAGCATGCAAGAAGCTCAAGCACTACTTCCAGGAGCACCCGATCAAGGTCGCGTGCACTGCACCCCTTTCGGAAATCATCGGCAACAAGGACGCCACCGGCCGGGTCGCCAAATGGGCCATCGAGCTCGCCGCCTACTCCATCCAGTACGAACCTTGACTCACGATCAAGTCACAGGCGATGGCGGACTTCCTCGTCGACTGGGCCGAGACCTAGTATCTCCCACCGGTTCCAGATTCGGACCACTAGAGGATGCACTTCGACGGGTCGAAGATGCTCGGGGGCTTGGGAGCCGGCATCGTGCTCACCTCGCCCAAGGGAGACCGGCTGGAGTACGTGTTGTAGATCCACTTCAAGGCCTCCAACAATGTAGCCGAATACGAGGCACTGGTGCACGGGCTCCGGCTGGCCAAGGAAATCAGCGTCAACCGGATCCTGTGCTTCGGCGATTCGGACTTGGTGGTACAACAGGTATCCGGGGAATGGGACGCCAGAGATGCCAACATGGCCCTCTACCGGTTCCACATCCAGAAGCTCAGCTCCTCCTTTGACGGGTGCGAATTTCATCACGTCCCCTGCACCAACAACGAGGCAGCCAACACGCTCTCCAAGATAGGGTCCACCAGGCAGGCCATCCCACCAGGGGTCTCCCTGGAGCACCTGCGCAGGCCATCCATCAACCCGTCGTCGGAATCAGATTCCATCATCTGGGCGGGGAGCGTCCCGGCAGCCGGGGCAGCGAAGGCGGAGCCGACGGAGCCACCAAAGAAGAAAACTCGTGCCAACTCCGGCCAGGCGGTGCCCTCCGGCTCGCAGGACCAGGGCTGGCTCGCCTAGTGGCTCAGGGGCTGCCGCCCCGGATATCCCACCCGGACGGCCCACCGACACCCGACAGCCGGAGGACAGGGGCGTCCTCGTCATCCAGGAAGTGCCATCCTGGGCACAGCCCTTCATGAACTACATCGCCAACAGCGAACTCCCAGATGACGAGGTGGAGGCCAGACAAATCCGACGCCGCGTGCATACATACACCATCATAAACGGCGAGCTATACAAGCGCAGCGTATCCGGTATCTTCCAAAGATGTGTCGACGTAGACACAGGCTATCGGCTACTCAAGGACATCCACCAGGGCGAGTGTGGGCACCACGCTTCGTCAAGGGCGATAGTCGCCAAGGCGTTTCGCCACGGCTTCTATTGGCCCACCGCCCTCGAGGATGCCGAAGCTTGGTCGCGCATGCAATGGGTGCCAACGCCGGGCAGCTCGGCACATGCCAACCTCGGTGCTCAAGACCATACCGATCACCGCTTCAGCGGTTTGGGGCCTCGACATGGTCGGGCCCTTCAAGCGAGCTCGCGCGAGAATGACCCACCTGCTGGTAGCGGTGGACAAGTTCACAAAGTGGATCGAGGCCAAGCCTATCCGGAAGCTGGACGAGGCGACGATGGTTACCTTCTTCACCGACATCATCAACCGCTTCGGCTACCCCAATAGCATCATCACCGACAACGGCACGAACTTCGCCAAGGGGGCCTTCGCCCGGTTCTGCAGCAACAAGGGCATCCGGCTAGACCTCGCCTCCATCACACATCCCTAGTCCAATGGGCGGGTCGAACGAGCAAACAACTTGGTGCTAGCCGGCATCAAACCACGTCTCATCGAGCCGTTGGAGCGGTCACCCGGATGCTGGATCGAAGAACTTTCGGCTGTGCTGTGGAGCCTCTGCACCACACCGAATAGGTCAACTGGCTACACGCCATTCTTCCTGGTCTACGGATCGGCCGTCCTCTCCGCCGACATCGAATTCGACTCCCCAAGCTCCTCTACGAGCAGGCCAACAAGGAAGGCGGAGGACGGGGTAGATCTCTGAGGAGGCCCAGCTGTAGCCTGTCCAGATCTGCCCTGTACCAGCAGCGACTACGCCGCTACCATTCCAGCCGGATTCGCCCAGTCGCATTCCGCGAGGGTGACCTGGTTCTCCGGCTGGTGCAAGACACGAAGGGCATGCACAAGCTATCACCACCCTGGGAGGGCCGCTTCATCATCAGCCGAGCGTTGCCCAACGACTCTTACTACCTCATCGACGCACAGCAGCCGCGCAAGAACAAGATAGACAAATCGGACGAGGAGACTGAACGTCCTTGGAACGCGGCCCTGCTACGCCCGTTTTACACCTAGTCGCCAAACAGTGTATGTATCCCGAAAACCTCATAAATGAAAATGCGGACTCCCACGAAAATCTCGGGGGCTCCTTCTGGAAATGTGTGCGTACCTGTTCTCCGATTAAAATTTTTCGGGCTCCGGCTACCCCTACCCGGGGGCTCGCCGGCTGGCCTACGTTAAACCAACAAACCGCTGAGTAGTGTGCGATGTCGAGGCCCACTCTTCGTCTCAGCTACACACCAACCCTGTCCGCTCATCCCACATGAAAACAGGGAAGAGGCGTGATGACGGCCCGGCCCCGCAACTAGCTCAAACCAATCCAGCCGCTAAGCCGCTAGTACCGTGCGTAATATACTGTCAGCTCCCTTCGATTCCGGCTGCAGACCGCAACCCGGTTGTCCGGCAAGGACGCAGCGAAAACAGCAGAACACACGAGAAAGCGACTAAGTGCCTAGAAAGGAGCAAGCCAGTTTTTGAAAAATAAGCCGTTTCCCGGCTACGATTTGACGGACTAACCTATTAACCTATGAAGATGTATGTGTATGCATATGTGCGTTCTTGTCCGACTACTTCGAGTCAGAATTCAGGAGAAGGAAAGAAGATTCGAAGCCCTTTCCTTCATCAAGCGCTCCGAATCTCGGGGGCTACACCCACTGGGTGCGCTCGCGTGCCCCTAGTGGAATCTTGTAGTTCCTGGCCGACTAAGGGCGTTTAGTCGGCAGTTCGGAGCCCAGGTGAGGGCAAGGGCGGGAGCAATAAAAGACAAGAAAGATTCGAAGCACCTAGCTACGCCAGCTACTCCGAATCTCGAGGGCTACACCCAGTGGGTGTGCTCGCGCGCCCCCACTGGAATGTTGGTTCCCCCGGCTGAAGGCGTCCAGCCGAAGAAAGCAGCCGACTAGGGCGAGGCCAGTCAGATAAAGTTAGAAGAACGGGGAAGAACAAGGAAGATTCGAAGCACCTGGCTACGCCAGCTACTCCGAATCTCGGCTACACCGAGCCACGCGCCAATCTGGAGGTGTAGTTCGTCCGACTAAAAGTGTGTAGCCGGGCTAGGTCAGCCGGGCGAAGTGGGCCGGCAAAGATATCAAAAGAAAATCCAAGACACAAGCAAAGGAAGACTCAAGAATTCAATATTAACAAGCAAAAGGGAGACAAAGCTCCCGAGAGTTACCCGGCATCAAAGATAGCCGGTACAGACAGACAAGTTCCACGATAACCTAAAAACAAGACAAATACACCCGGCATCCTGGGGCAACAGCTAAACGGCAGGGCCTTTGCCGTGGGGGGGTTCCTGGCTGGCAGATGCTAGAGGCGGGGGGAGCCGCAGTGCTCGTTCTGGCTCCGGCGCTGGCAGGCGGCGGCACCGAGGACTCCGCGTCCGGAGTGTCGGGGGACTCTGAGTCGGTGAGCACCTCGTCCAGATCCACGTAGTTGGCGATCTTGATGGCAGACCCGTGAAGCTCCGGATGGGCTTGGCGGATGGCGGCAAGATCGGCTCCGGCGCGGAAGCCCCCATAGATCTTCTCGACACGAGCATCCTTGTACCAGGAAAGCATCAGCGCCAAGGCCATCTCCACTCCACCCCGTGCCACCAGATCCCGCAGCCGGTCCACCGCAGCCGGCACCTCTCCCACCTTCGCCGCCAACTGCGCCATCGTCTCTGGAACCGGAGCCTCCGGCCACATAAAGGAGAAGATGTCCCGCGCCGCCTGACGAAGCTTCACGGCCTCCTCGCCAAGAAGGACGACGAGCTCCTGAGCCGTCGGCTGCGCTCCCGGCCAGTTCTCCTGCAGCCGGTTGTAGGCCAGCAGGTCTATGCCGGGGTAAAAGGCTGTCAGAAAAGAGGAGTCAAATCCGGCTACCGGATCCGGAAAGAAAAGAAGACAGAATAAAGAACTCACCTTTGGCAGTGTGGCCGACTTGCATCAGCTCCTCCACCAGCGCCTTCTCCTTGACCGCTAGCCATTTTATCTCCTTCTCTTGGTCCTTGTTCTAGGCCTCGAGAAGGGAGAAGGCTTCGGCCCGGCTAGCGAGCAAGGCGTCGTGCTCCTTGACGGTAGCCTCCAAGCCGTCTACTCGCGCGTGCCAGTCCTTGTTCTGCAAGCGTGGAGTTGGACCTGCTCAGCCGGTCGTTCGCTTTCTTCAAGCGATCGATCTCGCGCTGGGCGCACACGAGGACAGCTGCAACGAAGCCGACTATTAAAAAAGAGCCAGATGGGTAAGGTGGACTTACTCTGGGAGGTCCCGTTGGCAGCAGCAAGCTTCTGCTCCAGCGTCCGGTTCCCACCAGCTGTGGCCTCAAGCAGCCGGATCTCCTTCACCGCCAGCTCGAGCGTGGCGGCAAGATCCGACAATGGCCAGCGGAAGAAGCGTCGTCGTCCACGGCGTTGACGGCCAAGACTCGACTCTTCGCGAGCACATTTGTCGCCACCTCCCCGAGCGCCTTGTCGGAGTCGTCGTTGCCAACCACGACAAGCTCCTTGCCAGTAGCCCCTCGCGCGCCCGCGGAGGAACCTTCCGGCTGGGAGCGATTCGCTTCCGGCTGGGGACCCTCCGGCTGGGAAGGGGCAGCCAGCTCGGCTTGAGGAGGAGAAGGAGTCTGCGCCTCAGATGAAGGGGAGGCGCCGGTCGGATCAGTCGGGGCGCGAGGCGGCGACCCGGCTGGCATCCGAGCCGGGCTCACGGCGCCGAAAGAAACCAGTGCGCTAAAGGGAAAGAGGAAAAGACAAGAGCAAAACAGGCTAAAGTCAGAAAAACAAGGACAAGGAAAAACAAACAGAAAGCACCGAGAGGGGGAGGGAGAAAAATGTATCCCGGCACAACCGGGCGGCCTTTCTTCCGCCAAGGCGGCTTAGTCCGCCCTCTTCGAGCCGGCCTCCGTCGCAGGCGGCGGAGCCGGAATGGCCGAGCCGCTCCGCTGCTTCCATTGCCGCCGTGAGCGCCGCCGCCGCTCCATCGGCCCGCCTCCTCCTCGTGCACCTCCGCGTCGGGTCGGCCGATCGCTCGTCGTTCCGGGGGAAGGCATCGCCGCCCCATCCGATTCTCGCGGATCGCCCGAGCTGCTCGCAAGTCCGACGTGAACACCTCGAGAGGGCACGCCTCCTCGTGAAGGATGCAGGGAAGATCGGCGAATGCAAAAGGTCACCAGTAACAAGGAGATAACAGAGGAATAAGCAAAAATTCGGCTACAAGAACTTACGGGCGCGGTTCTCCCTGTAGGGCGCCAGTTGAACTTCGATTCTCCGGCAGCCTCCTTGCTGATCATCCATAACCACTCCTTCAAATTGTGGTAGCGGGATCACGGCGCGACAACCGGTCGGGTCCACCGGCCGAGTAGAAGCACATCTTGTCGCCCGCTTTGGAGCGGCATCATCAGCCGGGACATCCAGCTAAGGGTGATGTCCCGACCGTTAGGCGGCAGGTGACAAGGGAGCGCATGCGTTAGCATCGCATCCGTCTCCGCCTTTGTCGCCAGAGACTTTCAGGTCCCGATTTGCGGCTGGACTCGACATCTTGGAAGGCCGGCAGTTTATCCGTCGATGTCGGTGGCGTTCTTGACATAAAAATACGATCGCCACAGCCGCATCGCGTCTCCGGAGCAAGAACTTCGGGTAGCCGGATTGGGAGCGGGAGTATATGGAGGCGCCGCCGCAGACGACTAGGGGCCCTTCGTGTACTAGACCTGTAGCCGAACTCGGAAGAGCCCAAGATCCGGCTGGATCCCGAGGTAACTCTCGCAGAACGCCATGAAGTGCGCCAGCGTTCCGATGGCGTTGGCGCCGAGGTGGTGGAGGCGGAGGTCGAAGAAGGCCAGAAAGGTCAGAAAGAAGGGGTAGAGCGGCAGCGCAAACCCGTGCGCCAGATGCGAGAGGAAGATAACACGCTCCCCCTCCGCCGGATGCGGCAACACTTCCCCCACCGGCGCCAACCGCACCGCCACCTCCTCCGCCGGCGGGAGGACGCGGGTCGCGCGATACTTCACGATCTGATCCTCGGTGATGGAGGAGCCGCACCAGGCTCCACGGTCAGCGGCCATTTCCGGCTGAGGAGAAGGGGCGGCAACGGAGGAGTGATGGTGGCCCGTAACGTCGACGGCGGCGAGCGGGCGGCGCAGAAGGAAAGAGCACAGGAGCAGCAGCACGCGAGGGAGAAGGAGATTGCAGCGGGGGAGCGAAGAAAAAGAACTGCCTCCCTCGCGGCGTCCCTTTAAAGGACCGGAAGGGCAACCGTCGGCAGGGCCACGTGGCACGCATCCGGGCAACCCATATCTCAACCGCCTCCCAGATCCCGTGTGCCGGGACAGGATGCGCAGAAGATCCTGGAACGAGAACCGAAGCGCCGGACAAGCAGTTCCCCGAGGCGACGTGCGACGGGACGTTATGCTGCCCGCCGCAGAGCAATGATGGCGCGTGCGTGTGTGGCCGACGTCAGCACTGACGTCACGGGTAGCGCAACCGCCAGGCTCAGCCAGATCAAAATTCAAAAAGCAAAAGGGAGCGTGCGCGCATTTCACCCAAGGGCGGAATCCACACGCGCTCGGGGGCTAGTGTCAGGGGGATGATCCCCGAATACCCCACCCGAATAAGAAACAGGACAGTCGGATCTCGGCCGGCTGACCAGAGGCAGCCGGACAAGGTAAGATGGACCGGCTACCGCCGGTAGCCGGACCATGGAGAGGTGGCCGGATACGACGACGTAGCCGGATCCAATCAGAGGGACAGGACGACGCACGTATTAGTGCACGGTACGCCCTGTACGACGACAAGACGGGCAACCACCCGCCCATACCGAAGACTTGGCGTGGATGACGCGGGAACAATGGCCTGTGCTGACGACGGGCTCGCACGGCGTCCACTGTGCCTACGACAGCCATACCGCTCATACATCGATGTGACATACCATGCCGGGTACTGTAGATGACTAGTCGGCTGGGACCCGCCTATGGGGCCCGCCAGTCGGACTAGCCAGTGAGACCCTTGCCTCTCTTCCTATATAAGGAGAGGGAAGGCCTCAGTAGAAAGGGTTGGTCTCAGTTCATTTAAGGCAGTAGCTAAAGAATACAGCTCGAGGAGCACTTGTAGCTCGTATATTCCACATAGTCAGATCAGGCAGGAGTAGGGGCTTTACCTCACCACGAGGGCCCCGAACCTGGGTACTTCTTGCGTCCTGCTACGCTCGCTCGTATCCAATCTCGCATGCGGACGCCGTCGATAGCTTCCCTGCTAGTCCCCACACCTCTATCTAACCTTTTTAGGTACTGCCGTTCCCAATACAACGACACGTAACATAGTTCCACCTCCTCATTTAATTGGAGAGTGTAATCTGGCTCATTATGCGTTGAGTTGTGTTGAACAGGTGGAGCATTACTCTGAACCTGCTACATACAATGAAGTTGTTGCATCCGTTGACCGTGAGAAGTGGATTTCTGCTATGAAAGAAGAGATGCAATCGCCTGAAAAGAATGGCACATGGGATATACAAAATAAGGTTGCCCACTGTAAGTGGATATACAAAAAGAAGAAAGGTTTGTCTCCTAATGAGCCTCCAAGGTTTAAGGAAAGTTTAGTAGCAAAAGGTTTTAGCCCGATTCCAGGTATTGACTATAATGATGTTTTCTCTCTGGTTATGAAGCATAGTTCTATTCATGCTTTGTTGCTATGCAAGATCTTGAGCTTCAGCAGCTAGACGTGAATACTGCTTTTCTGCATGGTGAACTGGAGGAGGAGATTTACATGGACCAACCTGAAGGGTTCATAGCTCTTGAAATAGAGGATTTTGTATGAAAATTGAAGAGATCGCTTTATGGTTTGAAGCAATCTCCAAGACAGTGGTACAAAAGGTTTGATTCATTATGATCTCACAAGGTTTTAAGAGGTATCAGTTTGATAGCTGTGTTTACATAAAATTTGTTAATGGATCACCTATATACTTGTTGTTATATGTTGATGATATGTTAATTACTGCCAAGAGTATGAAAGAAATCACTACTTTGGAGGCACACATAAGTAGTGAATTTGAGGTGAAAGATATTGTTGCTGCTAAGAAAATTCTAGGTATGGAAATTAAACGGGACAGAAAATCTAGGTTGCTATTTCTTAGTCAGTAGCGTTACGTTGAGAAAGTTCTCCAACATTTTAATATGCATAGTGCAAAGTCTGTTAGTACTCCTATTGCTTATTACTTTAAATTGTCAGCATTGCAATGTCCTAGTTCTGATGAAGATTTTGAGTACATGTCACGAGTTCCTTATTCTAGTGTTGTTGGTTCCATGATGTATGCCATGGTTTATTCTCGTCCTGATTTATCATATGCTATGAGTTTGGTGAGTCGTTACATGGCAATCCTAGTAAAGAACATCGGAAAGTTGTTCAGTGGATTTTCAGGTACCTCTATGGCACATCGAATGCTTGCTTCAAGTTTGGCAAGACTCGTGAGGGACTCGCAGGCTATATGGATTCAGATTTTTCCGCCGACTTGGATAATAGGAGATCCCTCATAGGTTATGTGTTCATGGTAGGTGGATGTGTCGTGACTTGGAAGGCAACACTGCAACCAGTCATTGCTCAATCTACAATTGATACAAAATATATGGCTATTGCTGAAGCTTGCAAAGAGTCTATTTGGTGAAAAGGTTTGTATGCTAAGTTTTGTCAGAAATTATTTTGCATTAATTTGTTATGTGATAGTCAAAGTGTCATATACCTTACTAAGGATCCGATGTTCCATGAGAGAACTAAGCATATTGATGTCAAGTACCATTATGCTCGTGATGTTGTTGCACAAGGTAAACTAAATGTATGCAAGATAAGAACTCATGATAATCCTATTGATATGATGACAAAGCATGTTCCTATTGCTAAGTTTGAGCTATTCTCAAGCTTAGTTGGTATAACTGTTTAGCTCAACTGGTTGTTGGCGCCGAAAGTGTTTTCCTCGTTTGTTCAGGGAGATGATTGTTGTTGATGCTACAAGAAGGAATTTGTCTCAATGTAGAGTTTGTTGAAGTACGATCCAAATTCAATTAAAGAGGCTAACTTTAGACTCCCTTCACTTCGGTCCAAGCCGGTACGGATTGTTGAAGACCTAGGTTTCCATTGTTATATATACCTCTTGTGAGCCGTCAGTTGGGATAAGTAGCATCTGTGAAAATCCCCGGTGTTGTGTAAACACTCCCCGTTATAGTGAAGCTTCGTTGGCTGGTGCCCGCGGTTTTTTCCTCTCTTTGTTGGAAAGGTTTTTCCACATTAAATTTGTGTCCCCTTGCTGCGATTTCCTTTTCATTCTTCGTTATTTTCTTGTCGTGATTCTAACATTCACCTTATCAATATAGTTGTAGGCATGACTTTTTGTATTTCACCCTTTAATACATATTTTTCCAATGTGTGCACCCTTTCTCATGGTGGTGCTTGTTGCTGCCCGTGTAGTAGCTCAACAGTTTTTCAAGAAATGAGCTTCAAGTAAATAAGTTGTTGTAGGATTAAAATATACAAGAAAATCTAAACTATTTAAAATGGACATGAGGAGAAAAGACTCTGCCATACAAGTTCGCACGTGGCCCCCCATCTATTTTTCCTCCTTCCTTATCTCTTCTAACCCATCTCCCTCATCCTCACGTCCACGTCACTGCTCTACATCCGGTAACAAGCCAAACATCTCCTACTTCTGGATATTTGGTTATAAGTGTTTCTTTCTTATTAAAGGAGTCCGTCTATCTAAATTCGAGTCCAAGGCCTTAGAAGGCATTTTTGTTGGTTATGGTGCCGAATCCCACACTTATAGAGTCTACAATAAGCTATCCGGAACTGTTGTAGAATCTTGTAGTGTGGTGTTCGAGGAAAATGATGGCTCCCGTGCGGGGCAAGTTGATGTTTGTGATGCAGATGTTGAAATACCCCAAGAAGCCATAAGAAGAATGGGTGTGGGATTTTTCCGCCCCATTGAGGAACCCCTTGTGGCAGATCAGGAAAGACAATGCTTTACTCAAGTAGAGCCCTCATCGACACAAGATCAACATGCTCCAACTGTTGGAGAAACCTCTACACCAACACCTCAAACTGCTGAAGATCATCAAGCAACTGCTCCAGAAAACTCCAGGCCAGATTATTCGGTGGACACCGAATTATCCGGCCAACCTACCTCAACTGGCAGAACTAAAAACATTGTTGAAGAAAATGCTACAAGTCCCAGGCCGAATTTTCCGACTGACCCCGGATTATCCGGCCCCTCTCGAGTTCGAGCCAGAATCATTCAAGACAGTGAAGATGGACCAACTTCTCCCAGGCCGGATTATCCGGCCACCCCCTCGGCCCGATTATCTGGCCCTGGAACTTCAGAACAGCTGCAGCCTCCTGTTACGGCTGTTAATCCAAATCAAGGGGAATATTCTTCATCTTCAATTACTGATCAAGCTGAAGATCAAGGCCAAGCTAGTAATTCCAATGAAGAATCAAATGATGAAGATATTCCTCCAAGAAACAACAAGTTGATTGAACTTCGTCGCAAGGCTCGTGCAAAGAGGAATCTTGAATTAAGGAGTCACACACTTGACAAAGTTGTAGGTGATCTCAGACGGAGGGTGTCCACAAGAAGGGAGCTAGCAAGCTTTGGTGAGCATCAAGCTCACATATCCATGGTGGAACCCAAGAAAGTGTTTGAAGCTCTTGAAGATCCGAACTGGGTTGCTGCTATGCATGAAGAATTAAACAATTTTGAGCACAACAAGGTCTAGAAATTAGTAGAGAAGCCCAAGGACTGCTGCAATGTTATCCGCACAAAGTGGATTTTCAAGAATAAGCAAGATGAGAATGGTATTGTTGTGACGAACAAGGCAAGACTCGTGTCACGAGGCTTTTCCAAAGTTGAAGGCATCAACTTCGGCGAGGCTTATGCTCCAGTGGCTCGTCTTGAGTCTATCTGTATCCTTCTTGCTTATGCTGCTCACAATAATTTTAAATTATAGCAAATGGACATTAAGAGTGATTTTCTTAATGGTCCTCTATATGAGTTGGTATATGTAAAGCAACCCCCGGGTTTTGAGTATCCTAACTTTCTGAACCATGTCTACAAACTCGATAAGGCACTCTATGGCCTTAAACAAGCCCCACATGCGTGGTATGAGAACCTTAAAGAGCTTTTGCTAGACCGTGGCTTCGAAGTTGGGCAAATCGACCCACTCTTTTTACTAAGAAGGCTAAGGGGGAGGTATTCGTATGCCAACTATATGTAGACGACATTATTTTTGGATCTACTAATAAAGTTTTTAATGATGAATTTTCAAAACTTATGACTGACAGGTTTGAGATGTCTATGATGGGGGAGTTACGGTTCTTTCTTAGATTTGAGATCAAGCAACTTAGAGAAGGAATGTTCATAAATCAAGCAAAATACATCCAAGACATGCTCAAGAGATTCAAGATGACGGATCTTAATGGCGTCGCCACATCGATGCAAAATAAACGCCATCTTGAACTAAATCCAAATGGTAAAGATGTGGACCAAAAGGTATACGTTGTAAACGTATCTATAATTTTTTATGTTCCATGCTTCTTTTATATCTACTTTATTATATTTTGTCCACACTTTGGAGTATTTTTACATTATGAAACTAACCTATTAACAAGATGCCACAGTGCCACTTGCCCGTTTTCTACTGTTTTTGGTTTCAGAAAAGCTAGTAAGGAAATATTCTCGGAATTGGACCGGGACAAAAGCCAAAGTCAATATTTTACCCAAAGCAATACGGAGTCCGGAGGGGAGACGAAGTGGCACACCAGGGAGGCCACACCTAGTGCCCACGCGGCCTGGGGGCGCCACCAGGGGGTGTGGGCCCCCTGGTGCTCCACCGACCTTACCCTTCCGCCTATAAAAGCCTCCTAGGACGAAAACCTAAGCACATGATCAAAATTCCACGAAAGAGTCTGTAGTTGCCGCCATCTTCATCCCTAGATCGAGAGGGATATGAAGCTCTTCCCGACACCCTGCTGGAGGGGAGATATCACCCTGGAGGCCTTCTTCATCACCATGACTGCCTCCGGTGTGATGCGTGAGTAGTTCATCCCTGTACTACGGGTCCATGTAGTAGCTAGATGGTTGGTTCTCCTCCTTTATGCTACCATGTTTAGATCTTGTGAGCTCCGTTCATGATCAAGGTCATCTATTTGTAATCTTACATGTTGTGTTTGCGGGGATTCGATGGATATTGAGATGCTATTTCAGATTGATTATTGATTCTATCATGTCTATGTTATTTGTGATCTTGCATGCTTTCCGTTGTTAGTAGCTATCTTGTCCAAGTAGATTCTAGCAACTCCAAGAGGGAGTATTTATGCTCGATAGTGGGTTCATGCCTCTAGTAATCTGGGGAACTGATAGGAATCTCTAAGGTACTAGATGTGTTGTTGCCAGTAGGGAGAAACATCAATCCTTTGTCCATGGGACAATCGTATTGTTTACTTTACACACTTTGCTTAATGCAATTATCTATTGCTTGCAACTTAATACTGGAGGGGGTTCGGATGATAACCTAAAGGTAGATTATTAGTCATAGATGCAGTTGGATTACGGTCTATGTATAATGTTGTAATGCCCAATCAAATCTCATAGGAGTAAAGATGATTAGTATATGCATGTATGATTTCTTGGTGTCTGTCAATTGCCCCGCTGTAATTTGTTCACCCAACATGTTATCTATCTTAAGGAGAATCACCTCTAGTGAACTATGGACCCCGATTCATTCTTTTACCATTAATCTATAATCTATTTACTGTTTACTATTTACTTTCTGCAAGCAATTACTATCTTCCACATAATACATTTAATCCTTTGTTTCAGTAAAACCGGTGAGATTGACAACCTCACTGTAAGTTGGGCCAAAGTTCTGTGGTTGTGTTGTATAGGATTCCAAGTTGGAAACAACACCTTGGAGTTGTTTCCTTGCTCCTACTGGTTCGATAACCTTGGTTTCATAACCGAGGGAAAACTTGCTGTTGTGCTTATCATACCTTCCTCTTGGGGTTCCCAACGAGCTCGAATATATTTTGAGCCATCATATACCGGTCCATGATCGGCTCTCTCCTTTACCTTTGTGCATCTAGACCCGATATTGTGTTGAGTGTAGGTGTGTGTGCAAGGTATCAAGCAGCTCCTAAAGAAAGCCACTTAGTGGCGATCAAGAGGATCTTCCGATATTTGGTTCATTCCCCTAATTTTGGTCTATGGTATCCCAAGGGCTCCAATTTCTCTCTATGTGGCTATACTGAGTCAGATTGGGCTGGTGATAAGGATGATAAGAAATCAACTTTTGGAGCTTGTCAATTCTTGGGAAGGTCTCTGGTATGTTGGTCTTCTAAAAAGCAAAATTGTATATTTCTCTCCACCGCCGAAGTTGAATATGTGGTTGCTCCTAGTGCTTGTACTCAATTATTATGGATGAGGCAAAATTTAAAGGAATACAGTGTCATTTGTGACAAAGTGCCTCTTTTATGTGATAATGTAAGTGCAATCAAAATTGCGTACAATCTAGTGCAGCACACAAGGAAAAACACGTTGAGATTCGGAATCATTTTATTCGGGACCATGTAGCTCGAGGTGATATTGATCTATCTTTTGTGAGCACAAAGAATCAACTTGCTGATATTTTCACGAAGCCACTTGATGAAGCAAGGTTTTGTTACTTGAGGAATGAGCTAAATATCGTTGATTCAAGGAGCTTGTCTTGAATACCCATGAACTCACTCTTATATCTCCTCCGTATTTGGTATAGGTGTGGGCATGAATATAGGGGGGTGTGGTCCTAATTAATTGGGCTAACCCTCCCCCCATAATGCCGAAAGCAAGTAAAATCTTTTTTCTTAATATCATTTTGTGATATGTGAGTTTATTGATGAGCATTGGTCATGAACCCAAGATATATCTTCATGGTGTCATACCATGCACTCCAACAAGGTGGCCTCGTCCACCGCCCTCTTCCGTGAGAAGAGTTGGTTTTATGTGCATCTTGATGGTTTTTCTTGCTCATCTCTTGGTTTTTATGGAAACCACACTCAATGTTGGCTTTTATCTGATTTGGATCTTGCAACCTTGGGTGTGTAGTACCATCTCAGTTTGGTTGTCTAATCCCAAGCCTCTCTTTATCCCTAAGCCATCTATTCTAACACACAAGTCCATTATACACCTTGTGGGGGTTTTGTTCGGGGACGCGCGGGCCTGAACCTGTGTATAACAGTAATTCAGAAATCAGGCCGGATAATTCGGCCCAAGTGGTGGCCGGATAATCCGGCCTTAGCGGGTTCAGTCTATTAAGGGCTGGGCATCGGGGGGAAGGGCTCACATAGAGCAGTTCTTCTCCTCCGACCCCTCTCCCTCTCTAGCCACCGCCCTCTACCCCCGCCCTCCTCGGAGCCCCTCCGGCCACCGGATTCTCTAGGCCTCCCCGGATCTTTTTCCCCACGCCTCCAGGTACCTTCTCCTCTGCGTTCTTCCTTCAATGAGTGAGGGTAACTCCCTCTCTCCCATCTTTTGTGTTGATGTGATACTTGTTGGTGGAACATGGTCTAGGAGTTCCCTTGAGGTTATATTTTCGCGTAGAAATCATAGTCTAGCAATTCCTCTGCCCGATCTATGTCGTTGCACTTAATCTTGTAAAATCTGAATTTTTTTTAGGGCCAGATTATCCGCCCCTAGCCAGGCCGGATAATCCAGCCTGACAGACTCACCTCTTCTTCAGTTTTCTGTAGATTGTTGCACGATGTATATGTGGGCTATGGATTGTGTGTCTACTATTTCTACTTTCTCTCTGGGACTTGTGTGTGTGCTTATCCCCATGCTATCCATCTTTTTCGTTTAACAGGTGGTTCTAGTGCTCCCAAAACCTACAAGCATCGTCCTCGTGGTCTCTACTTCCGGGATGACGGTGAGGGTAGTCTCGTGGACGAGGTTGAACTGAGGAGGAACAAAGAGGTTGACCGTATGGCTGAACAGGAAAAGAGGGACAGGACCAGGAAGGGTATGTCCAAGAAAAAGGGAAAGGAACCAAAGATCAACTATAGGAAGATGGATGCTGTTACTTACTCTTCTATTCGTCATCATGATCTATTTGCGCAAGATACTGAGCTTGGTGACTCCCGCTTTTGGTGTGCTGACCAAAAGTCTATTTATGAAGATGTTTGTGCTCAGGTGAAGGTTCGCCCTATGCATCCCATGATTATCACTGGGTCCATGGAAAAGCCTCAACTTGTTGATGCTATGTACGTGACTGAGAGGATGGGGCTGCACCATCTCATGGCCCTTCAGTGTTCCTATGACTCCGAGGTAGTGAAGCAATTCTTCTCCACTTTGGTCATTTGTGGTGATGATCACCGCACCATGAAGTGGATGACCCGTGACATGCCAATGCAAGCTAACTTTCGGACCTTTGCTGGGGTGCTTGGATATTCTTTCTGTCACAGGGACCGTGCTAGTGGCCATCGTATCATCACCTAGATCAAGCCCAATAAAGATGTTGTCCTCTCTCCTTGCATTGTTGACAATGGTATTGTGGGTTCCTTTGCTGGTCTTTCTCCTCTGTATGCTAGCCTGGTGGGCATTTTCCATGAATCTATCACTCCGAGTGGGGGAAACAACGACAGTATTCGTGGTCATTTGGTCCAGCTGCTTGCCTTTTCTTATGAGGTGGCTTCTTCTGAGGATGAGTCTACGGACTACAAGCTGGATGCGATGGATTTCATCTATCATGAGTTGACTGATGCAATGTTCAACGGGCTCTCCATCCCTTATGCCCCTTACATTATGATGCTGATCAAGCACCTGCTTCCCACTGGAGAGTTTCACATTGATGTTGAGCATAAGGCGAAGAAGATATACAACAAGGCTAGGAAGATCTCACATCCATGTTTTGCTTCTAAGGTCTTCATGAGGGATGCATGTGCTAGTGCTCGTAGGCCCCTAGTGCCTCCTATTGCTCGTGAGGTTAAGCAACTGAATTGGTTCCACCGGAACATTCTTTGCATGGGGGTGGACCCTCGCAAGGGGTAGTATGCGGTGTACAAGCAGCGCCACGAGATGGCCCATACTCAGCAGCTCATTCTTCACCATGTGTCTGGGGCATCAGGTGATCCTCCTACTCCTACCGCTCCCACTCGATATGATCAGTGGAATTCTTCATCGGGGCTCAACTATGGAGAGCTTGAGCGTCACCTGTTTCCTACCCAGCAAGGGAGCCCACTGCACCAGCTGATGAGGAGGGGGAAGACACCTAGGAGTATGATGATGAGGACGAGGACGGGGAAGATGATGAGGACTATGAGTGATCCCTTGGGGCGCTAGCATCGCTCTTCTTCCTTTTTGGTGTTTCGATGCCAAAGGGGGAGAAGTAGTTCTATTAGGTCTTCGTGGATTTGCATGGGTCGAGCGCAAGCATTTGCTCTTTATCGTTTCGGTCTTTTTCTCGCTTGTGCCCATTTAGCGTTGAACTCCTATTCATGATTTGCTTTGTATGAGACTATGTTTATGTGTGGCTCTGGAATTATCTCGTGGATTATTATTATGGATTCATCTATCATATTGGATATGATAATTTTGTCTGGCTAGCTCATTATTTATGTGTTGTTTTTGTTCCAATGAAATAGACTTGTACCTACTTGTGTGCATTTGTATTCAAATGCAAATTTTTATTATGCACACATTGAGGGGGAGTCTTTTTCATTCTTTAAATGATGTTGCTATTAGAGCTATCTTGCAAATCCTAGTATTGTCATCTAACACCAAAAAGGGGGAGATTGAAAAAACATTTCATGATCTCTTATGTTTTGTGTGTTAGATAACAATACCGTGGAGTTTCTCATGTGTGCTAAGTGCTGCAGGTAAGAGATCTTGTTGTTGGGGGGCGGATTATCCGCCCCCATCAAGGGCCGGATAATCCGGCCTGACCCTCTTGGCTAGAGTTGGCCGCATGCGTGCTTATGTCTACGGGCAGATTTCCCCCCCGGACAATTCGTGGCTGGGGCGGATTTTCCCCCAGCCGGATAATCCGGCCTTCTCTTGAGCCGGATAATCCGGCCCCCAGGGAAAGAGGCCAAGGGAAGATTGGCGCGAGCTTCTGTCTAGGGGCGGATTTCCCCCCCGAACAATCCGTGGCTGGGGCGGATTTCTCCCAGCCAAATAATCCGGCCTTTTACTTGGGCCGGATAATCCAGCCCCCAGGAGAAGGTTCCAAGGTTGGCTCAGCGCGAGCTTCTGTTCAGGGGCGGTTTTCCCCCGGATAATCCGAGTCTGGGGCAGAGTTTTCCCCAGGCCGGATAATCCGACCCCCACTTAGGCCAGATAATCTGGCCCCAGAATACTCCAACGGCTCTGTCAGGACAGGGGGTATAAAAGCTCCAATCCCCCTCCTGTTAGATCTATTGATTCATTCGAAAAAGTTCAGACCTGTTGCAAAAGCTCTCATTCAAGATCTCCCACTTCAACCACCCAAAGGCTTCGGTCTTTGGTGGAATTGAAGGAGGAGACATCATTCATCATCATCACGAATCAAGTGCTTCAACTCCTCTCCATTCACTTGGAGAATTCCCGATCTAGTATTCTTGCTAATATCTAGATCTTGTGTTTCGATATTAATAAGCTTTGTTCTTGTGGCCATTTGTTGTCATTACGGGAGCCTCCAATTCGGTTGTGGAGTTGTGCCCCGCTAGTTGTGTAAAGCCGCCGGTTCCCGCCTCGAAGGGTTCCAATAGTGGAAAGGTGGATCAGGCCTTTGGTGGCGAGATCCATCGGAGAACAGGGTGAGGCCTATTGTGGCGTGGTGGTCATAGTACCGCCCACCCCTCCAATGCAGATGTACTTCCCTTAACAAGGAAGGAACTGTGGTAAAACAAATATTGTGTCTCCGCGTGCTCCACCATGGTTTCCTCGTTCCTCACTTTCACTTGCCTTTACTTGCTAGTAATTAGGTTTGCATATAGGGAAATTCTACATAGTCGCATATCTAGAGAATTGACCTTTTGTGTCAAGCGTAAAATTGAAAAAAGCATTAAATTTTGAAGTAGCACCTATTCACCCCCTTCAGGTGCCCATACAATCCATTTCAAGTTGCCATAAAAAGATCTTCATCTTTAGGGGTAGGGGCGCCTTCCAGAGGGGTTTAGTCCATGGTAGGTTTGGCCCTCTAAATAGGGCATGATATGTAGAGCTAACCGTGAAGGACCTTGATGGTATCAACCGCCACAACACCCTATCGGGGGTGTCCGAGAGAGTATCAAACAAAACCGTCCTAAGCTCCCTCCATGCTCTGTTTTTGTCGGGACGAAAGTTCAGCGGAACGAGATGTTCCATGTTCCCTCTTGGGCACCAACGACAACCTTGAGCGATGGCTCAAGTAGGTGGCTAATACGTTGCTAACGTATCCATAATTTTTGATGTTCCATGATTGGTTTTATCTACTTCCTTATGTTTTGTCCACACTTTGGAGTACTTTTCATATGATTTCTTGGACTAACCTATTAACAAGAGCCACAGTGCCATTTGCTGTTTCGTTGTTTTTGGTTCCAGGAAAGTCAGAAAATGAATATCCTCGGAATTGGACGGGACAAAAGCCAAAGTCAGTTTTTCACCGAGGGACACCTGGAGTCAGAATACGAGACGGAGAGGGGCTGGGGCCCAACCACACCACCTGGCCACGCGGCCAGGCCTGGCCCACGCCAGGGGGTGGTATGGCTGCCCTAGGCACCCCCTCGTCCTCTCCTTCCGCCTATATATCGCCTCTGATACAGAAACCCTAAGGACCCGATCAAAATTCCACGAAAGAGTCTGTAGCCGCCGTCATCTCCATCCCTAGATTGGGAGGGATCTGAAGCTCTTCCCGGCACCCTGCCGGAGAGGGGAATTCACCCTAGAGGCCTTCATCATCATGCAAGCCTCCGGTGTGATGCGTGAGTAGTTCATCCCTGAACTACGGGTCCATGTAGTAGCTAGATGGCTGGTTCTCCTCCTTTGTGCCATCATGTTTAGATCTTGTGAGCTCAGTTCATGATCAAGATCATCTATTTGTAATTCATATATGTTGTGTTTACGGGGATCCGATGGATATTGTGATGCTATTTCAGATTGATTATTGATTCTATTATGTCTTTGTTATTTGTGATCTTGCATGCTTTCCGTTGTTAGTAGCTATCTTAGCCATGTAGATGCTAGCAACTCCAAGAGTTAGTATTTATGCTCGATGGTGGGTTTATGCCTCTGGTAATCTGGGGAAGTGACAGAAATCTCTAAGGTACTAGATGTGTTGTTGCTACTAGGGAGAAAACAACAATCCTTTGTTCATAGAACAATTGTATTGTTAACTTTACACGCAATTCGTAATACAATTATCCGTTGCTTGCAACTTAATACTAGAGAGGGTTCGGATGATAACCTGAAGGTGGATTATTAGTTATAGATGCAGTTGGATGGCGGTCTATGTATAATGTTGTAATGCCCAATCGAATCTCAAAGGAGTGAAGATGAGTAGTATATGCTTGTATGCTTTCTCGATGTTTGTCAATTGCCCCGCTGTAATTTGTTCACCCAACATGTCATCTATCTTAAGGAGAGCCACCACTAGTGAACTATGGACCCCGATCCTTTCTTTTACCATCAATGTACAATCAACTGTTTACTGCTTTGTGTTTACTTTCTGCAAACTATTACTTTCTTCAACTCGATACGTTTAATTCTTTGTTTTCAGCAAAACCAGTGAGATTGACAACCTCATCGCAAGTTGGGGGCAGAGTTATGTGGTTGTGTTGTGCAGGTCTCCACGTTCCTGCTGTCACCGGTAGTGCGTCCTGCCAAAGTTTAGCTAGCAACACCTTTGGAGTGTTTCCTTGCTCCTACTGGATTGATAACCTTAATTTCATAACCGAGGAAAAACTTGCTGCTGTGCTCATCATACCTTCCTCTTGGAATTTCCCAACGAGCTTGATATATTTTGGGCCATCAGTGGTAAACATGCTAGGCTACACCTCCTGAAGAGGCGTTCCCGTAGCCAGGAGTCTAGCCAAAACATGGTACCTTCTCCGTTCCCAATGGAGAAAGTAACCCCTAGTCGAATCCCATGGCGTCATTTTAAATCCTATAAAAGTAAAGCACGTACCACAAGCAAGTACACTAGGACTATCAAAGGAACGCACACACTCCTACATGGGTAATACACGCATGGTAACACGAAAAATACATGCACATTAACACAAGAAGTACATGTGCTAGTTTGAAGAGTACACCTCAATTCAAGAATAAAATTTGTGAAGTCTTAGTTTTGATGAACTTGATACAAGGAACACAACATTAAACACTATTCATATTTCAGACTAATAGTTCTAAGGGAGCATCTAGATCTCACGCGTCTAAGAACTTATTATGTCCTAGTCGAATGATGCCATCCTACTATTTGTGCTAATTCTCAGTTGCAACCTAGTTGCAACTTATTAAATGTGTACTAATTCCCAGTTACAACCTAGTTACAGCTCATTAAATTCTCAGTTACAATCTAGTAGTAACCTATGTGTAACTCACACATTGCAAAAATCGCGAGGTAAATCTAATGATGAAAGAGGTGCACTGAGATATAAGAAGTTTTCGAGCGTATGAGAACGAGCAAATCCATAGTTATAATAATATTATGTTTTGAATATTTTTTTGAGAGGTTCTATTTTGAACTTTGAGTCTCGCAAGAAAAACTCATGTACAACATTTCACTCATCCTTAAGTAAAACTATAACTAATCCTTGTAACACTTGTTAAACATGACATGGAAAAAGAGTGAAGTGAGATCACCTATTTCCTTTAGTCAGATTAGGTAGCCTTCGAAAGAAATGTTCCACGTCTCTCGTCATCCCAACAGGGTGACCAAGACGCCCCTACCCTAGTGTCGCCTTCATCTAAAATCTTCCCTCCCTCACCTATCGTCGCCCGACGAAGCCCGTGGGGTGCTGGCGGGACCTCGTCTACCAACGCATAGGAGTGGCCTTGCACGACCACTCCCAGCAGTGCGGCTAGGCAAAGACGACAAATTCGAACAACGGCTATGCGACAGTTCTAGGCGGGCGTGGAGGTCATCAGGGCGGCTTTGTAGCAGATCTTGGTGGCGGGGACATCTAACGAGGCAACTCTCCTTAGCTAGGTGGCGTGTTTGTTGGGTTTCGCATAAGGAATGAAAAAAATTCTGGTATTACGAACATACCAAGATCAACTATGCAAGAACACGAGATATAGACCTAATAGAATAGATTAAGATCAAGATACATATGAACTCATCAACATATGCAGCGGAAGATACTCATTGTAGTTTATTGATGATGATCATGTCGATCCCGGCAACTAGGCGTATCTCTCCCAGCCGCGAGAAGAAGCTCCACTCGATTGAGAATCGAAGGTAAGGTACAATCCCTCCACAAGTTGCATGCATACAACCTCTCAATCTATGCAGCATCCCGCCGTCCAAAGCATCGGGCCTACGGTGATAATATCGTAGCCTCTAGCCTGCGTATTATGGAGAAGCTCCGCGAGGGAGAGAGATAGAGAAGCAAGAACCGATACAAGGGGAGTCGTGTTGTGTGTCTAGAGGAGAGCCCCAAGGGGTTTATATAGAAGGAGGGGAGGGCTCGGGCACCCCAGGGTTCCCCCTAGTGGCCGGCGGACAAGGAGGGTCAGATCTGGCGCCTCCCTCCTCCTTTTAGGTAGATATTGATCACCAAGATCAAATTAGGATCATTGTTTTCCACTTTTGCAAGATATGGTACCTCCTTATTAATTTGAGATCATCTCATACCTTATTAATGTGAGATCATCTCACACCTTTAGCAGAAGATACAATCAGGACTTTCCTAATATGGAGATATGATCTGATACTTTCCAAATTCCCACCAATTAACTCCTTAACTCATGGGATCCAAATATGGAAGGTCTGGTGCAGCCCACATTGGCCCATGCGCCATGCATGGTGGACGTAGGAGGCCCATGCGCCATACACATGTGGGCTTCCCCCTCTAGATCAT
Organism: Avena insularis; assembly: GCA_023614405.1. Taxonomy (NCBI): domain Eukaryota; kingdom Viridiplantae; phylum Streptophyta; class Magnoliopsida; order Poales; family Poaceae; genus Avena; species Avena insularis. The sequence goes on from CM042684.1 coordinate 427,572,677, forward strand.
CCCTCAGAACCCTTTCGATGGTTTTCTTTCTTTTTGGTTTCTTTCAAATAAAGATTGGTACATCTCATGTATGCAAAACAATATATTTCAAAACCTTTCAGAATAATCTCCGACATAATAACTATATAATAATGATTACAATGAACCTCGAATCATTACCGATGATTTCCGAACTAACTTCCCGAAATAGGTCATGTCACTGGAACTATTCCGATTTTTCTCAATAACTCCAAATACTATTTGGGCGTCTCTAGAACATCTTTCAAATGACTTTCTTAACCACAAATAACATTATCACAACTTGATTGTTTGTCCTTAAGCACGCGACCCAGCTAGGTTCGGTAATATGCACACATGATTCTGGAAATTCTTTCGGATCAATAACCAATAATGGAATTGTGAGATCCAGGCACATGGCTTAATAGGATACTCATACCAACAAGTTGCAACTTCTTTTTCGGAAGCTCATTCGAAAAAAACTCTAAGGTTAAGCATGATTGGCCTATAGCAATTCTAGGATGGGTGACCGACCGGGAAGTGGGTACCGGATGCGCACGAGTGAGGACAAAGTGCACAGAAAAGTCTAGTGTTGGTATGTGGGGCCAGTCTAGATATCCTATTAAGCTGCCAGGAGTGACACCCCCGGGGCCTAGTGGACGGGGTGTTACAAGTGGTATCAGAGCCGATCCTCACGGTTAAATGGGCGTGTGCGGGTCAGTGGTGAGACATGTAGAGCATGGCGCGTGTGGCCCGGAGTGGACACGGCATGGCACATGTGCCGGCACTGGACGCCCAGACGTGTGCCAAGAGGGAACATTCGTAGGGTGTGCTTGATCGATGAGGGTATCGATCTTCTAAAGGGTCGGTGAATGTGAGATCCAGGCACATGGCTTAATAAGATTGATAGGATACTCATACCAACAAGTTGCAACTTATTTTTCGAAAGCTTATTCGAAAAGAACTCTAAGGTTAAGTGTGCTTGGCCGAGAGCAATTTTAGGATGGGTGACCGACCGAGAAGTGAGTATCGGGTGCGCACGAGTGAGGACAAAGTGCGCAGAAAAGACTAGTGTTGGTCTGCGGGGCCAGTCTAGATATTCTATTAAGCTGCCAGGAGTGACACCCCCGGGGCCCAGTGGACAGGGTGTTACAGGAACCTTAATGCCAATGATGGTTCATTTATATTAGACGAATCATCGTGCGAACCCGATTCATTATACAAGTACTAATCCTTCTGCTTCACATACGATGACAACACCGAGGAAAGATGTCGGTATCCTCGTGATACGGCTCTTGATCACTATATCTCTTATCTTCTTTTGTGTTTCACTCTCATTTACTCATCTGTATTCCAATGTCCTTATGATCAATATCATAACTTGTCCGCGCAGATGATGGGTGACATTGTAATACTGAGTGGGCACAAAGTATATCTCTCCATTGTTAGGAGGAGCAGAATCCTAGTCTTGAACTATCCAAGTCCCTAGACATACTTTCGTATTTATCCTAGAATTGTCGGTATAACCACCTTTTATAGTGGCATCAGAACAAGACCAAAGACAAGCCTTACGACATAAGGGTACTTGATATTCTCATGGTATAAGGATTAACCAAAAGATAATGATGATGATTGACTATTAACATCAACAGTTACAACTCATAGTAAATCATCATGTGGATATGTTCCATACCCTTGTCTCTCCAGACAATATACTCTCATAGTTGGTCGTATACCCTTTACCTATGTTCAGGAAACTTGATCATCACTCAACGACATGAGCTAGTCCAAGAGGGTGGACTAGGAACATCTTGGTGCATTTATATTTACTACACCTACATGTGATGCTTCCTTTGATTCTCACAATCAAATGACATAACAGTTCTAACATAGTTCAATGAACATATATATTGAACACATGATTATATAATAATCATTATTATTATTTTCTCTAGAGAATAATCCCAACAACGCTATGATGGGCTCGATCTGGGCCTACCACGTGCCAGGAGGGCTTGTGGAGGCTTGGAACATTCCATGTTGAGGTGGCTTTCCCTAGAGGAGAAGGAGTCAGTGAGCTAGCCGCAACGGTGCTCTTCTGGGCGTCCATGCACGGCCGACCCATATTTGGGCTAGGCTGCCCTGGATCTGGTAGCATCCTAGATACTCAGTCAGCGGGGCATTTGTTCTGGAGACTAATGTTGTTGCGCAGGGACAAGGATGCTGGGGCGCCGACCTTGGATGTAGAGGTTACACGTCTGGCTCAGTGGCGGGCAACATTACAACGGTGGTGACCTCTCTTCTTAGCTACTTGGGAAGTGAGGAGAGGGCGACAAGTGATCCTGGTGTTGTTATCTTTGTGGTGGCAGCCCCTGGTCTTGATCTGGAGACCTTGAGATGATGGCGGCAGTCCTTTCAGCGGTTGTCTTTGGCGACCCCTGGGTGGCATGGATGAGGTGCCGAGTGAAAGCTCCACACTACGGGGCCAACAAGGGTGATGCTTACAGATGTCACATCCTTCCTGGGGGTGCCATCATGGGACTCCTCTCCATAACAAGGTTCCAGATGAAAACCTAAGTCCGATCCTAGACTCGACGGCGGCGGTGTTGCGTCGTTACCCTCTTAGGAGCATCATCATGGAGCTCAGGTGTCTGTTGGTTACAACTTCGAGGAGGCCTTGATCCTCACATTAAGCTTCTTTGGCTCTGGCATGGGATGACCATGTTGGTCTCCTATATTCAAAACATGATCTTATTGTTATTGTTCTCAGTCCTCCCTATCTGCTGGTAGAATCGGCGCTCCACAGCTCATAGCGAGATGGCATGCAATGCTCTCCGGTGACGGCTTGGTGTGTTCGATGCAACGATGTTTGGTGGTTTCTCAGGAGAAGCGATCTACTTCTCGTTAGGTAGTCTAGGTGCCTAGTTCTAGGTGTGGTCTCTCGGAATTTCTTGCTCGACTTGAGTTGGGATTTTCACTCCCCGCTCGCTTGTCGTTTCGGCTTGCTTTGTATGAGGGTTTTCTCATCATACTTTATCAGTTCGGTCGTTTGTGGTTTATTTATATAAAGCGGGACGAACATGTGTTTGAAGAAAAGAGCTACTACCTTCCATCCATAATAAGTATCAGTAATTTAGTACTAGTTTAATATAAAGTTTGTACTAAGTCTTCGACACTTAGTTTAGATACGAGGGAGTAAGAGCATCTCTAGCAGCTACCGTAAAGGTCCCGAAAACCATAAAAGTCCGGCGACTTTATGGTTTCGGGCCAAAATCGGCGCCGATCAGCGCCCTAAAACCCGGCACATAAACCATTTTAGAGCGCCCAAAAACACACGCCGCTGATCCATATATATAGACCGGAGGGTGGTTTTCGGGTCAAAACCCTATCCCTCCGCCGCTCACCCTCTCTGCCACCGCCGGCAAGCCCGCCAACACCCAAATCCGGCCACGTCGCCGCCCCATTTGCTACGCCGCCGCCGCCAAACAACCTGCCTCGCCGCCATGCGCCTCGAGCAAGCGTCGCATCGGCTCGTGCGACCAGCTCCTCAAGACGGAGGATGAGATCAAGCGCATCCACAGCATCGGCGCCAAAAAGCGCGCAACGCTCCGGTATGTGGCCTCGCCGCACATGCCGTCCTCCCTCCTTCCCTATGCCCTTGCGTGGTACACCGGAAGCGGCTCGTCGGGGGCGGGTTCCTCGCGGCTGCGCCCGTCGTCTCCGTCCAGCTCAAGCTCCGGGTATCGTGATTACGCGACCTCCGGAGAGAGCGACAACTCCGGCGAGAGCGACGGCGAAACGGTGATCCCGCGATTTTGCCGACCGATGAGCGGAGCGGCAGACGGTGACGCCGCCGCCGAGCGGTCGTGACTCGCGATGTCGCCAAGGAGGAGGCGATCAAGGCCCGCCTCATCGAGCGCCAGGAGGCGGAGGAGCGCGAGGCGGAGAAAGCCAAGGTCATCATCCTCGACTGAATGACGACGCCGTCTCCGCCACGTCCGACAACGGGCAAAGCTCCATACGAGCCAAATTTTGGTAACTAGATGCACGCCTCCGCCTAGAAGTAAATTATGCCGGTTACTTTTGTGATCGAAATAAGTAAAATTATGTACAAATCGAACTCTGATGAATTGTGCTGTTCTTCCGGTTCTTCTCTGAATTTTGCCGCAAAGGCTACGCTGATTTTTTAAATTATTCAGTTTCGTTTGCGGGCACTGATCTGTATCGCGACTTTCGAAACTGTAAAACCCGGGTACTGGAGCCTGAACTCGCGTTTTTACCGGCACGGCAAGAGACGCTCTAAGTGAAACTAACCATGTCACCGTATATTTTTCCCGGTTGATCGTTCCGCGGAAGGCTCGCTCCTCCCCTGGTCTAGCCCAAAGAGCGCCGGTTTGTCTTTGGGCCGAAACCTATCGATATTAGCGGGCTGGACCCTTCCATCAACTTAAAATACAACGTGTTCTTCATTTCTCGCTAATTTTGCCCACCCGATCCACGCTCCCGCGAGCGGAGACGCGTGCGGCTTCCCAATCCCATCAAACGAGACCAGACCGAACCAACCCAACCCAACCCAACGCACACGCAGGCGGAGGCCGGAGGCAAAGCCAGCCGCAAGCCCCACCCGATCGGTTGATCCCCCTTCCTCTGTCATTCGTCTCTCTCGCTCTCGTATCGTCTTCCCCTCCTCGCCCCCCTCGCGTCTCCCACCGCGTCAACCAAACCCTAACTCGCACCCCCAAATCCCTCCCCGCCTCTCGATCTCGCCGCCGCCGCCACCGTCGCAGCCAAAACCCTACATCTATCTCCTCCGGTAAGCACCCCCTCCCTGGTCTCTCCCCTCTCCCTGATCCCTGCTCGTCTCGATTTGATTTGGGCGTGGCGTCTGGCCCCACGGTTTGATCTAAGGGCGCGGAGGAATGCGCCCGCTCGTGGGCGAGCGCCCGGCGCGTGGTCAGTTGGCGCGAACGCCGCTGAATTTGGCCGGCCTGGGTGGTGCGGCGCTATGAGATCGCGTGATTCGAGGACCTGTTTGAGTCTGAGTCTGAGCGGCGTTATGGGTGTGCCTGCGCCTCGACCCTACCAGCTTGGATAATTCTATGAATTTTCATAGGGCCTGTTTGTGTGGCGTGCTTGAATTCCAGGGGCTCCTCTCTATTGGTTATGAATTGGTGAAACCATGGTGCTGTTGTGCTGGGCTGTTCAATGATAGGAGAAACTATCCCTGTTTCGTTTTTTTTGCTGGTTGATGATTAGGCACTAGGTTTTCGACGGCCGCGGGAATGCAAAAGCTGGTTTTAAAGCTACTGGTGCAACAGCAAAAACTCGCGCGGTGAAACTACTGTTATGACACGTTACGTATTGTAGTAATTATCTAGGTCGATTTGTCGTTATGCGTGGATAGCTGTATTCTGTTTGTTGATTATGATAAACATAAAACAGCCACAGTTTAATGTAGTTTGCCTGCGAAAAGAAAGTTTATGATAGGTCAAACGGAAGTAATGCCATAGCAGATCTTACCTAGCTGCTGTATAGCAAGATAAATCTGCAACGGTTGCCATGCAAGCAACTTAGTATGTGTTTTCTAGCGGCTTATCAGCCCTCATAGTTGTCGTTTCATTAGTAATATCTAGACACGAGTGAATTAATTCTTTATGTCCGGATGCGTCGGTCAGACTTGCTATTTCAAACTTGTAGACTGGGGTATATAGGCACATCCCGACACTTTGCAGTTTATTTACCTTCTACTGTTTAATTGGCACAGATTGATATTTAAAAATTTCCCTATGTGCAAATAAATTCAGACTGTTTTGCCCCGCTGTGTAAATTATATGTTCATGTGTTCCTCATTCTCGGGTACAAAAAAAAAGTTGAGCCAATAGCTTTCATAAGTTTTGACATGCATGTAGCTATATGAAACAGCTTTTTATTTATAACCACTAACTGGAAGAGACACTTAATTTCCATTTTGAATGTTTCTGTTGTGTTTGAGATAGCAAATCTGGGATTTCTTCTCCGGGAAACTCCATTGGGTCATGGTGAATACTTTCCAAATGTAGCTAAATAAGCTATGAGTATCCAAGAACAGACTGTAAAGCATACCGATCAGCATTTCAATTTTAGGAGAGCTAATAAATACTGGGCCAACTTCTTCTCTTGGCTCTCTACCATCAACTTTTCTATGGAAAATTACATATCCACTGATTGCGAGCATGCATGTGATTATTGAAATGTCAATTTCTTAATCAACCATGTGGGGTTTCCATACACTAATATTTTTTCATTAAAGGTGTGCTTAGATGTGTATATGGCAGGATTTTTGTTAAAAACGAGTATACGTTTATTTTCCTGGAGTGATAATTATTTAGTTGAAACTTGACTGCAGGTAAATAACAGTTTGGTCATTTGTTGGAAATGCCGTCTGCATCCAAAACCAAGGCAAAGGATAGGGCAGCTGCTTTTAAAGCAGCAAAAGAGCAACCTAAGGTTGCTGTGAAGCCAATGGTGAACGGTACAGCTGCAAGTGCTTACAACAACCTTTCTGGAAAATTTCATCTTCTGGAGCCATCATCCTCTTCATTGGGCAGTCAGATAAATGAAAAATTGAGGAATACAGATGAAATAGATGAACATTCTCGTAGCTCCCATGGTACAGGGGACTTCGATTGTGCCTCAAACAATGGTAGCTGTTCAGGCGAGTCAGAAGATACAAAGGAAAAGTCTACCAGCACTGCGTACCGAGTGGACTCAGTTCCTGGATGCGATCTTGATAAACGTGAGAAGATCAGACAAAAGAATGAGAAGAAACATCAAAGGCAAAAGGAGAGGCGTGCCCAGGAATTACATGAGCGTTGCAAGGGATACCTAATGTCCAGAAAACTGGAGACACTTGCTCAGAAACTTGTTGCAATGGGTTTCTCAGCAGATCAGGCTACGATGGCCCTTATACATAATGAAGGCTGTCTTGAGGAGTCTGTTGCTTGGCTCTGTAATTTTGATGGGAGCGAGGAAACAAAGCAGCAAGTTGCAGATCAACAGTCTGGAGGTAATTTGAAAATCGATATAACTGATGAGCTTGCAAAGATTGTGATCCTGGAGGCGAAATTTAAGTGTACAAAGCAAGAGGTTGAAAGGGCTGTTGTTTCTTCTGAGGGTGATCTAGAAAGGGCTGAGGAGGCCTTGAAGACACAGAAGCAAGAATCAGCAGCAACTGCATCTAAGTCTGAAGCGCCAGGCGATTCAAGTGGCTTGGTTAACAAGCAGCATGTCATGCTTGCGCAGAACCCAGCAAGGCCTCAAACAAATGGATTTTCCTCGGTAGGGGCTCAGCAAATGAGGAGAGATGAGAAGGACTTAAACTACAAGCTTTTGTTAAATGGCAGTGGTCCAAAGGAACCTGCAGTTAAAGGTTTTCAACCATTGGCTACACAAATTAAGCCGGACTTGGTCCGTCAACAATTTTTCCAACCCGAGAAGAGGCGGCTTCCTGCCAATTCGGTTCCATCAGTTCCCTATGTGACGTCATCTCCGTCGCCTGTTGCAGTGCCTCAGATGAAGGTGGAAACACGCCATTTGGCAGCAGGCAGTGAGATGAAGAGTGCAATGCATAATGGAAGCTTGCGAGAGTCGGTAGTTGTAATGCAGCGTCCTCAATCCGCAGCTGCCAAGCAAAGCCTACCATCCACAAGCCATAGTATGTTTGCATCAGAGCCATCGTCAAGGGAATGGTACCTAAATGGTGCATCAGGTGTGGATATGATGCTGAATGGTGGTTTAGGGCATGGACTACGGAATATGAGTTTGGACAACGTAAATTCTGCTAAGCAGTTCATGCATGCAAACCACCAGCAAAGTTTTGTTTCCAATCCTGTAGAGCTGGCTGCTAATGGTTGGGGTGGTGGTACATGGGGTTCTGGAGGTACATCATCTTCCCAGGCTGGGGCGTCGGCACATGGTATGTCGTTCAGGGGAGGATGGAGCGCGTCCGAGTCCCCTTCAACTTTACCTCATGCTGATTGGAGAGCCAATGCGCCAGCACCTTGTGACTACACCTCAATAGATTGGAGCCTTGACACAACGTTGATAAACCCTGCAGCAAAGAGCGAATGGCTGTCTGACACATGGTCGACCATGTTCATGGGCGGCAGATCCACAAGGCCTTCTGGGAACCTTGGTGCTGCAAGCATCAATGGGTTGTATGAGAGCAATCTTCCAATGGATCCTGCTCCATCACCCCGTCCTTATGAGTGGCCTTCTTTCTGCAGGGGAGGATCTTCCTAGTTCCCCTACCCTGTAGGTAAGAAGCCATTGAATAAGAAAAGTAAAAGATGTCATTTGTTTCTCTTCTTGTTTTTTGTCTCGTTGCAGTTGGTCGAAAAGTTTTACTCCTTGTGTATTGAACTGTGCTTGTGTAACTTTGACTGTTGGCCGAGATAAGTCTTCTTCGTTCTATGAAATCGTTGTGCATGAAAAAGGAAATTGCAGGTATCTTGGCTGAAATGAATTAACAAGTACTAGGCCACTTCAGACTTTTTAGCCATAGATTGGTTCATTCAATCCATGTTTTTCTTCCCAGTGCAATAATTATTTCTTAACGAGAGACCAGTCTAAAAAAATTTAAAATATTTCCCTGACAACTTGGATAGTGTATATCTTATCTATATCTTCGAGAAAGGAGTAAGTGTTGGTCTAACAAGAGCCTTGTAGTTACATTCTATGAAGTCAGTCTTGTTTTTGTATGTGATTCTAGGAGTAACAGGATGCCAACTGTGAGTATGAATCATTTGGCAGCACTTGTGTATTTAGCTGCAGATGCCTGAGCAAGTTGTTCAAATGAGGCCTTTTTGACATCCAAATTTCTCACCATTGTAGAGTTCCTGTGTGGCCTTAGAGCCAGATCTATTTAACTTGGGGGCATGGTTCTTTCCTTATTCGAGTATGACGGGCTTATTTGGTTGATGATCTGTTCACAGTACTATCTACAGGTCTTCAGCTTTTCTTGGATTGTTTGAAAGATCGAGCAGGCTGATGCAGTTGTTTTATATTGCTTGAGATAGAACTGCTACTAGTATTTGTTACTCTAGAACACTCAAGCCTGTGCCCGCCAAACTTCCCTTAGGTGCCAAGCAGGCCACGGTGGTCGGAGAGTGCGGCCTTCTTCCTAGTAGTGAAAAGGGCTGGTCAGTCGAGAATAAATTTACTATAGCCAAACATTTTGTCCTTTTGAAACGAAAACATTCTGTTGGTTCTGCCAAACTTGTGCAGCCACATTAGCCCGAAAGACACCTGCTCATTTTCCTTGCATGTCAACTTGACGGGACAACTCGACGAAGCCTACTTGATTGATCCATCGCCCATTGCCGCCAGTACATGTGCTGCTCTAGTGACCTACGGGCTAGGCAGCGGCCGTCCGTCATCGACTCTTATATTCGTTCCGTTCCTGACAGTGCGCCCCAGGATGTCGGCATGGCAGGCACGATCACAATCCGAGTGCGGCGCTGTGGGGGCACGCACATCTTCTCGCTTCCACGCGCATCGATTCGTACCTGGTATCTGGACTCGAACTGCTACTACTCAACATTCCGACGCCGCAGTCCTGAAAGCAGTGTGCAGAACATGCTGTCCCCGCAGCTTTATTCGGTCCTGGTGGGTGTGCCTATTCAGAAGCATGTCCGATGATTTCCCTAGAACTTTATAAACTACTACGCGTTTACAGCATCTCATCGGAGCCCCCCAAATTTTTTTTTGAAAAGCCAAAATGTAGCAAACCAGCAAATTCTCGTTCAAATTTAGAATTTTTACAAAGTTCCAATGAAAATTTTAGAAGTTCAAAAGAAACCTCCGGGGTGAGCTCCTCGTGCCGTCGAGCGATGTAGGCGGTCATCTCATCGCCCTCCGAGAGTGGCAGAATGGTGTACCTGCCTGCGCGCTGGTCCTCCACCGGCCAGGGAGGCGCTAATCCGGTGGGACAAGCTGTTGGTTCTCGTAGAGAACCGCCGCCTCCCCGATGTTGAGGTTGCGCGGGAGGTCACCTTCCTCGTCGTTGTCGTTGCGTGGGTGGTTGCGTCCGCTGCCGCCGACCTCGTGGTCGTTCTGTCCTATTGGCTTGAGGTGTGTGCTGAACAAGGCGAGGCGAGAGGGCAGGGAGGGGGAGAGGAGAGAGAATGGCCGAACGTGTTACAAATGAAGTGGAAGGTAGGTGGACACGATGGTGGCTCTATTAACGCGGCCTTGGGAGGCGCGCCGTCATGTGTCGAGAACAACCGACTACGCGTGTCGGCGTGTGAAACCGCCGAAGCGGGCACAAGGGTGTTTGATTATGTTGATCAGTTGGGATAATGTGGCTGCCAAAAGTCCAACGAGGTTGATCCCCCCCCCCCCTCCCCACTCCCTGCCGCTGCCGTGGTGGCGCCTGAGCCGGCAGTACCTACAATTTTTCAGGCCGCTCACGCTGCCCACAACGTTTATGGACTGCACGTAGAGTTGCACAAGCGGGATTCCGCATGTCCCGCGAAACACATGAATTAGTACAAATTATACTAGAGGTCTTCATCTTTATTTAACACTATATTCAGATAAATTAGTCCCGCATCTCGCCCCACTTGCAACCCTAACTGCAGGTCATTTTTTGCCCACACGTACAAAGCACATTGAGGGACTTTAGTTAACTCCGGTGGAGATGCTCTTATGTCACGAAAATAGAATAGCACGGGATACACGATTTTGTCTTTTCCTTGGTGAGATGAAAGGTCCAACGGAACATAGGTGCGCCTAGGTGCGAACATAAACTGTGCACATATAGCAAAAAAAAAACTAAGACCTGGAGGATGTTGGAACACGGATGCTCCACGCCTCCACAGGAATATATGAGGCTACGACCTACGAGTAGGAATAGGGGATCCAACTTGAGAAATCGAGCGATAATGCGGAAGGCTTCCTGCGATTCTAAGAATCTTCGATTCGCAAAAGGGCATCGTGTCAATGGTTCCTTCCTCTTTGGCGTCACGTCCATAAGAGAAACGACGATGGTTAAATCCCTCTTTGATTCGGACGACCTTCATTTTCCTTTTTAAAATACACCGAGCAAACGCTTGCAGAGTGCTCCCTCCATCCCAAAATAAATGATTTTTAAAAAAATGGTATGTATTAGACATATTTTAAGTCTAAATACATAGACAAGCTGAAAGGACGGAGGAAGTAGCATCTTGTCTTTGGTACGCGCTTGAAACATCGGCGTCGTTCTCGTGCGACGCCGACCAGGCGGCCACGTGTACAGCGCCGCGTGAGCCCACGTATATTCCCGACGTACGTACGTACGTACCTCGATCGATCTATGGGCCGCCCCACTCACTCAGTCCCGAAGTGTGCATGCCCGACGGCGTACGTACGTGCGTGACGCCCTGGCCCATCGGTGGCCGCCCAAAGTGGCACGGCACGACCCCGACCGACGACCGTGGAACGGGCGCATGGCGCCGTGACACGTACACGCGCACCTGCCGGCCGCGAGCGCGAGCGCCACGACGGCGACGTGCACCGCCGCGCACGTGGAACGACGGGGCGAGGTTGCCGCCGCGCGAGCCTACCGGATGGCCGGTCGTCGGTCTGCACGACGCGACGTGAGTCGCGCGGCCGAGCCACTGCCCTGGAAGCGAATGCGCTTTTGGCCTGGCCTGGTCCAGGGGCACGGTTGACGCACGTATGTACTATATCGTTCGGTGCTTCGATGCACATGCTGCTCGGGGTCGGCCACGTTCGGGATGTGGCCTCCTGTTTTGTTTGCGCCTCGGTTTGATCGGTCGATGAGCACGTATGGTCTCCGTCCATGCTCAAGTAACGACAGGGAGTCGTGGCATGAAACAGCACAGTCGATCATGTGTTTTGTCAACCAAATCACATAAAAGGTCTGAAGAATGAAGTCGCATACAAAATATCTGGACTTGTTCTGTTACGTCAAATAAGATGGGTTTGTCGATTCCACGGGACTCGCCTTTGTAAGAGAGGCGGCACGCATGCACAGGCACTAGCACAACTCGCTTTTGCTAAAACACACACAAAAAAAAATTAATCACAGATAGCTAGTAATCATTCCGTGATGTTTTAGTTTTTTTTTAAACGAACGTATCTAGACATCTCTTACTCTATAGGTTCAGAGTGAATTTATAAAATAAATATCATCCGAATATATTTATTTCACAAAAAGTAAAATATCTTATATTATGACACAGAGGGAGTAGTTGATTTCGTACATTGGATCATCCATAGATAATTTTCTTTGGAGCAGATCATCGGGAGATTCGTGCTACTGTTTGGACTCCCGAAAATGAATGAAAAATTGTGACGAAAAAAGAATGAAAAGTTACTACTATGTAAATTCCGTCCTTCTGAATGTATGTAAGACTTGGCATGGAGAAGCAAATAATGATGATTTTTCTTTTGAGAACGGCAAATAATGATGATTGGTATTGCAGATCGCTACAAGTCTCTCCTCTTCGCCCGATAGGATGGACAATATTACAATAACAGGCTTAATTACGATGTTTGGGACTTCGAAACACCTGTATATGGATAAAGGGGACTCTGAAGCTATGTCTCAGCTTCAGAACTCTTCAAGTGCTGCTGCTCTCAAGCGTTGGAAGCTTTTAACATACTCCCTCCCTTTTAAATATAAGATGTTTTAGTTTTTGTGAAACGAGTGTATCTAGACTCATTTTAGTGTGTAGGTTCACTTCAAACCTAAAAAAATCTATACACTAAAGAGGGTGATATATACACTTTTTTCACAAAGCTAAAACATCTTATATTTTGAAACGGAGGGAGTAGATGATAGTACAGACGACGAAACAACTATGTGTGATGAAAAGACGAGAAGCATTCGGATGGTTATATGGAGAATTTGCCCCAGGAAATGCTTGACAAACTTGGTTCTATGAGAAAAAAAACATTTTCTCAATCTCGGAGTAACTTTCTCTCCCTGCAACCGATAAAGCCATGAAGAAATTCCATATTCCCAAACCAAAAATAGAAGTGTGGGCTCCACTATTGCAACTACAAAATTGATTACTAGAGATCATGGTTGCAAGATTGTTATTGATACAAAGCAAAAAGGTGGAATCTTGAGATCCCACCCTCCTATAGAGGCAAGTGCTTTGAAGTTATACATCTTGATATTCTTAGTATCATGGCTAGAATAATTAACATTTCCATTGGCCACGATGATTCCGAGAAACAATGATATTATCCACACTCTTGTAGATGATAAACTTATTAAGAAAATAGCGTTTGCTAGGAATAATCCTAGTACTACTGACTCAAATCCTTGAAAGTTTTAAATGACCAGTTGACCGATCATGAAATTTTTGTAATACAACTCACTCCATTCCATATTGGAAACGGAGGGAGTACTATGTATAAACTTGATCACAAGTTGACATGTGCTGATATTCAATTTCAGATTTGCCAAAAGAGGGGTCCCTCCCAAGGAGGGGTACCTTTTGGGTGTCTCCTTACGCACCAGGTGACGTGTTCCGAGGAGTACTCTCTCCTCGAGTGCCTCTTACGTGCCACTTTTCACGGTCATTGTGAGTCTTCCGATGGAAGGGTATGTTAGATAATTAGGTAATATTTTCACGAATAATTCTATAATATAATGTATGAAAAAAATCCAAGTACTACCACATGTAGCACGGACATATAGATGTGTTTGACAACACGATAAATAGATCTATGTAATAGCAAAACATGTTTAAAAATTAGGCATGACACAGTACTGATCGTTAGCCGTGGTTGCACAGGAGAGTCGAGGACGGAGACAGCAAAGTGTAGCCATGACCGATTGGGGTACCTGAGTCACAACCGCAAGCAGTAACGCGAAGCACTTCCCGAAAACCTAATTCGCTCTTTCCTAATACATGATCACAAAATTGAGTGGTTTCGGAGACATGCTCTCCGTTCGCTAGTGCATGCCGACGCTTGAGATGGATTAGGATATAGTGGTGATGCAAGCAGAGAGGTGGCAAAACCCTATAAATGTGTATCACGATGTTAGTTTGGGAGAATTTATATAGAAAAGCTTGGTAAAACCCTAACGGGTACAACATGGGTCGAGTCCACATCGCGCACATCTTGTTTGGTTATAGTAGCCCCATGATCCGAGAGCGATCTGAACCGACTAGCTGCCACACGTCTCTCAAAACCACAGTTTTCATGAGCAGTAAAAATAAGCTCGGCCCCAGGCTCATTCCTGAAACCTGACGCGATGCACATCGGGATGGGATAGGATGGGACGAGCAAGCGGCGGCATAGGAGGAGCGTGTGTATATCACTCCTCTTCTCACTCTCTTACCAAGTGGTAGAACACACTACCTTATAAGATGGTTCAACTCTCTTCTAACTTTCTATGTGGAACTAAACTTAGATCACACTTCCCTTGCAACACACATGTGAGCTAACACAAACATGGCCTTTGAGATTTTAGGGAAATCTAAATTCCTATATGGGACAAAAATTTGGGCCTAATTTTTTTAAAATCCCCACAAGATCTAAAGTTCCAATTAAAAAATCTGTCAATCATTGCTACTTGTTTATATACTAGTGTTTCAACAAAGACTGTTAAGTTGAACCTCTGCCTAGAGCTTTAAGCTACATCCATTCACACTTGAATAATGGACTACGCCTTGAATCGCAAGTTTGCATGAAATTTTTTCACTCAACATCATAACCAGTACATGTCAGCGGGTGGAGCATATACGCCATAGTTCCTATATCTTTATGAGTTTACTAGAGAACACCCAAATCTCATAGACTATGATATTTAACAGTTGGGCTCATATAGATGTATTCTTTCAAAAATGCTCTATAGGACAATATCTTTGCTAATCATAGCCAAAGGAACCACATTAAGACATGTCGCCAACCTGCCTTACAACTTTTGAGAGTTATGTATTTTTACATAGAGATGGTTTCATAATAATCCCCTCAGCCAAACCACTAGTTTATTCTTCCCAGGTTCTAATTCACGAGTGATGAAGGATAGTTTTTCACGATCCCACGACAGTCTCACTTCCGAGAATCAAAAGAGAGTTTATTTATTCAGCAATCGGCTCGGGTCAGCAGGTTCGATCTTAAAGACAAAGGTATTGGTGTAATGGGGAGGATTCCTTCAGACTTTATTCATAGGGTGATCTAGAGATATTACAAGGTGTTGATAAGATGGATCTCATGCTTTTAGAATAGTACTCAGTGAGAAGATGAATCTAGGGTTTATGACTAAGGCTAATGGCTATGTCTTGGGTTAATATGGCGTGTCCTTTTCAGGTGAAGGTATTCCAGTATATATATAGCCGTTGGTGGTGTAATAATCTTCCTTAGTCACAGCATATGTTCATCTTGCCTTGCATGTTAAGTTGATCTTCGATCTCCCTTGGATGCACGTCTGGTCTTCAGATCCTCTAGAGCGCCGCTTACACACCGACAAGTCAGATCGATTGAGAGTTTCAGGATGTGGGCCTCCATGTCGCGGACATCGAGTTCTTCGTGAACAGGAATGTGGATTACAACCTATGTAAAAGTGCAGGCCCAAATTCACCATCACCGACAAACCCCTGATCGGTACCTTTAATAAGACAGCCTTCCTTCCTCAAAGTCATCCTAGCACGTGGTCAACCTTCGACTGATGAGCTTGATGACTACAGTAATCAAGATGAGGGAGTTCTGGTGAACATCAGAGACCTTTAGGAACAAGTCTCCGGTGTATACCAATGACCCAAAGACGTATCCTTGTGACACCTGGTCCGAGTGAGACGTTACCTGTGGACACATCATGGCATGAGTAGGCTGTAGTGGGGTTAAGCTATGGTTCAAGACGACATGAGTGATGACATTGGTGAGTCATTGAATTATGTTCCCGACCTAAATAGGTCTCTGAGGGAAAGTGATGTCTTCCTCGTGTATGGTCATGAGGACCTGAATTTGAACCGCTCGGTGTGCTCCTATTGGTAATTGTTGTCTTCAAGAGGTTCTTTATTTCGTGAGAATATGTTTCAATCAGAAAAATTGGAGGTGGTGATCGCAATTGTTGTGTGTGTGAACACATACATCATGGGTAATGTATACCCCTTTTATTTGTTCGGTAGTGGGGTGGCAAGCACGTCCAACATTTCTTCTCGTGGCCTTCGCATATGGTTCAAGAACATGAACACAAGGTTTTTCACCCAGGTTTAGGCCGCCCAGAGTATAACATCCTTACACCCTGCATGTATGATTGTATTGCTTATTGTGGAGAGGAACAAAGTATAAAGTGGGTGAATCAAGTCCTTGCTAGGAATGCTAGTGTATGGTCTACCAACGGCAATGGCGATCGGCCATTGCTTCTCTCATTCTTATCGTGCTCTCCTCCACCTGATCCTTATCTTTCTAGAGTGATCTCTCATGTTCCTCCCTACTATTGTGCCATGGCACTCCTTTTATATCACAAGGGGTCACCACAACGGCCTTAGATAATCTCGTTGAAAAGTAGAGAGTTGTAGAGATGGGAACAACTAGCCGCAACCACATTGTGTCATCCCATCCTATGGTCTTGGTCTTCAGGCTTTATCATCTTTTGGTTCCCGGGCCTCATCCTCTCCTGCAGACCGATCTTGCGTCTTGTCTTCTTCTGTGTTAGCCTACTAGGGGGCCACCTGCACCGACCTAGTGGTATGCTTCTTATTATAGCTATCATGCTGATAGACTTTCTTTGATCCTCGATCTAGCCTATTCCTGAATTGGACTTCACTTGGCACGATTTCCTGGTCTCGGCTCGACTGGCTCGGATAGTGATGATGCGGTTGATGATGTTTCCTTGGGGGGAGGGTGCGAGGCATGATACATCACGAGTGATATTTCCATCCCACGGCCCCGGGTCACGGGATCTTTCCCGACGCCTGCTTGGCCACCTCTGTCAGACTCTGATACTTCCGACGAGCCTCTGGTATGGGGCCTGCAGCTTCCTACGATGACACAAACCAAATGTCTGGTCTGATATATATCAGTGGATGCATTGGTGCATAGCAATATAATTAAATTGCTAATTAATCCAGAATGTTTTTTATATAAATATAAATCACATATAGAAAATAATAGAAAACTCATCATATACAGAAAATCATACCACATGATAGTGATACACATAGTTCAGATGCAAGTATGCCACACACATTTATTTCATATACATCTCTACGAAGTAACTAATTATTTCATATCAACTGACTTAGATTTTATACACTTTCACGACCAAATAACCCTCATTTGCTTCAAACTCGAATGCACAAATGTCTCCTTCTTGCAGTTTCTTTCGAACAACATAGTTTGCCCAATTTTATGTTAAAATGACAACATCGTCATTTCCATGCTTCACACGAACTTCTCCAATGATCTCATTGCCACCATGATCTTTGATCTTGTCTCCGTCTTTATGAATGTGAGGAATGAGAAACATGAGGGAAAAGGGCATAAAAAGTAATTCATAGAAAGAAATAAACATTTACTGGTTGTGGTAAGTCTCGAACATCAATACTAGGAAAGAAAGGAACAATAATGGGTGTGGTAAGTACGAACATCAATAGTAGGGAAGAAAGAAACAATTACCAGTTATGGTAAGTATAAACATTAATAATAGGAAAGAAATAAATGATTACTGGTTGTGGTAAGTACGGACATCAATAGTAGAAAAGAAATAAATAATTATTGGTTGTCGTAAGTGTGGACATCAATAGAAAAGAAATAAATGATTAGTGGTTGTGGTAAGTGCGAACATCAATAGAAAAGAAAGAAGCAATTACAAGTTGTGATAAGTACACACATCAATAGTACGAAATAAAGAAAATTTACTGGTTGTGGTAAGTTCGAACATCAATAGTAAGATATAAATAAATATTACGTGGTTGTGGTAAGTACGAATATCAATAGTAGAAAAAAAATAAACATTACTAATTATGATACGAAAGCAACCATAATTCCTTTGGAGATGTTGTTCTTGTTTATTAAGCAAATGTACTAAGAGGTCGTTGGCTTGTTTCTTCTGACTATCCTCCTCAGGTTTATTCTTCTTGATCTAGTCATGATGACACCAGAGTCAAACCTATAGCATATGTCGTATTTGTATATGAATGCATATGATACTAAAATTATTTTATATTATTTGACACAAATGCATATATATACATATGTTACTGAAGAGCGAATCAAGTCTCACCACTTCACCTCGCATACAAATGGATAAAAATGAATACTTGTTAGGGTTTTTCTCCACAATAGACATTCCTAACCTACAGAGTTCAAAAAAAAATTCTTAGCATCTTTAGATCGAAATTCCTAACATACAGATCTCATTCAGATCAACAGGATTTAATCATTAGCTAACAAATAAACTAATTTGTTGGGATAAATTATGGACAAGAACTTGGTATCAGGGAGGACCGTTTGGTACGGCGGTCGAGGGCGTCAGAGAGGTGCGTGCAGCCAAAGTCGAGGGCGCCGAAGAGGTTTGGAGTGGATAGAGTGGAGTGAGACAGCTTGGATAGAATATCCTCCAAGTGTTCTATGTATTATATACTAATGCGACATAGACCTAAGGCTTGTCCTATGGGTATGACTTTCTTAAAACCTCATAGGCCATAGTGGGCTAATCAGGTGGTCTCCTTCTTGTATTGTAATATAAACAATGTGATAACAAAACAACAAGATTCGATAACATAGTGCTCTGTATATTTATTGAACACTACAATACAAATTATATATCAGTACAACAATGGAATTTCCTCCGGCGCCACCAAGTCATGGGATTTATCCCTTTCACCACATACTACAAGTTTCATATTATACCCGGTTGTGTCCTCATCATTGTCGTCGCCCCTGCTTCCTATTCCTTGTTCAAGGGAAGCTGCATCTCCAGCTTGTTCGGAGGATCGATCCAAATCCATAAGTTGCACATCAGTGATGTGTGGTGGCACTCGAGAAACCTACGGCCAGCATCATCACCACTGATGGTGAGAATGAGACGCAGCTGAAACCGACAGCCGCACATGCAACCCACATGGAGAGATCGACATAAGCCACTCCAATCCGAGCGAATATATAGAGATAAATATCCCTAAATTATTTCTGTTGTTCAGTAGAGAGATTGATAACAACTACCAAGAACTAAAAGTAACAAACTATATTAAATAAACCTACTTGTTGCGCCATCGGCTCGGGTGTCACCGCCAATAAAGATTCCAAGAGGGAGATTTTGGGAGAGTACTACAAGACTAGGAGTAGTAAGAGACAGATCGCGGCTGAGATTACAGTTGCCAAAGGTGTAGAAGGAGATATAAAGGCCAGCCTCGCTGGTGGTGGTGAAGGGAATATGCCCGAGAGGCAATAATAAAGTGGTTATTATCTTATTCCATGTTTATGATAAATGTTTATTTTACATGCTAGAATTGTATTGATAGGAAACATCAATACATGTGTGTTTAATAAACAAAAAGGGTTCCTACTTATGCCTCTCTTATAGACTAGCTTGTTGATTAACAAGATGATCAAGGTTTCCTGATCATGGACATTGGATGTTGTTAATAACAAGGTCACACCATTGGTGGAATGATGTGATGAACATTCATCCGAAGTATAGCATTACGATCAAAGTCATTATGTTTATATTGCTATAACATCATACGAAGTAATCTTTATCCTTAGACCATGAGATCATGTTAATTGCTAACACCGGAAGAGTATCTTGATAACATCAAACGTCACATCGTAACAGGGTGACTATAAAGGTGGGTTCAGTGCTACGAAGGTGTTATGTTGAGGCTCATGGATCAAGAGTGGGATTTGTCCATCCCGATGACGGATAGATATACTCTGGGCCCTCTCGGTGATATCACATTGAAATAGCTTGCAAGCAAGTGATGTGATCACTAGAATGTTATATCACGGGAACGAGAAAAGAGTGCATGTCGAAAACAAGATCAAACTAGGTATGGAGATACCGATGATCGAATCTCGAACATGTAATATATCGTGAGACAAAGGGATTTAGTTACAAGCGTTAAAGGTTCTCACGATCACAGAAGTCATCGTTGAATGTGTAGGAGTCAGTACGGATCTCCAGGTCCTGCTGTTGATTATTGATCGGAGAGGGGTCTCGATCATGTCTGCATTATTCGCGAATTGTAGGGTGACACACTTAAGGGATACCGACACCATTTGGAGCAAATATGTTTCAGATAAAGATTTAAGAAAGCGCTGGAATTATTTCAATGTTTCGGGTGAAATTGCTGAAATTGGTTCTGCATGTAATATTGAAATGTTGCAGGGGGTTTTATGTGAATGTTTGTTAATTAAAGTAATTAACAAAATTCTGAATAAAAATAATAAAAGAGTTTTATTAAATGAGAGAGCATTAAATTTGGAGAAATTTAATGCATTTAAAGTGGAGACTTTAAAAGAGAATGTGAAGGGGCATTTTAATGTGGAGGGGTTACCACCACATGAATGGAGGAGGTGAAGGGTCACCTCCCCCATGCGCCGGCCATGAAGGAGGGGTACCCTCCCCTCCTCCTATAAAAGGCCCCCCTCTCACTTCTCACACACACCTCCTTGTGAAGGATCTCTCTCCGCCTCTAGTATTATTTCCCCATGGTCTCGGATTAGCGAGATACAGGTTCCCGGTGGCTTTATCTGGAAAGGAGTTGCTACTTCTGCTGCTTTGCTGGAGCGAGGGACGGAGGTTGTCGGGGTACCGAACGTGTGTGCGATCACGGATGCACCGCTGCTTTGCGGTGCTGGACTTGGTGATGCTGGAGCTGGATCTGATGGACGTGCTGGAGCCGGACCTGCTGGACTTTATCACGATCTTGAGATCGGCAAGTGTACGACTACATCAACCATGAGTTCCTACTCGTTAACAAAACTCGTTGTCTTCGAGGGTAAGTTCTCCATGGATGTATGTCCACCTGTTGCTCTGTATCTAGTAGATAGATCTTGGCGTATAGTTCTCATCGTAGGAAATTTTTTGTTTTCTATGTTGCGGACCCAACAGTGGTATCAGAGCCTGATCTATGCGTAGGTGCTTTGCACGGGTAGTACACATATGTTTATATGTGGGCGATGATGATCATGTTATTGCATCTTCTATGTACTTTGGATATTGGTGGCATAGTGGGATGAAGCGACCCGGACCAACCTTACATGTCACCGTACATGAGACCGGTTCCACAACTGACATGCAACTAGTTTTGCATAAGTGGCTAGCGGGTGTCTGTCTCTCCTACTATAGTCAATATCTGATTTACAACGAGTTGCTAATAACTTGGTTATCCTTGTTGTGGTTCATGTTCGTAGGTAAGACCGGTTCTATCTCCGAAAGCCCTAAGCCACGTAAAACTTGCAATTGATAAATTAGAGGCGTCTAGTTTAGATCGTTGATGGGCTAGTGTATTGATATGGCATTGTTGTAAGTAGATGTATGATAGATACTCTTACAATTCACTTAACGTGTAAGTTCCATAGAGCTTGGCCTTACACACAAAGGAATGATAGAGATCATACCACGATGCAAATGATAGAGATCAAATGCATGGACCATATCACCTCACTTCACACATTAGCATCTTATATTGCTAGTTTGGCGCTTTTAGTAGCATTGTAAGATGATCCCTCATTTAAATATCAAGATAAAATGTGTTCTTCCTTAAATATAAACCGTTCTATGGATCGTGTTTCGAGACATCACGTGATGATCGGGTGTTCTCAACTCTACGCTTTCATGCAACGGGTGTAAGACAGTTTTACACACGCGAATACTAAGGTTCTTACTTGGCGAGCCTAGCATGTACAGACATGGCCTCGGAACACGGACCAAAAGGTTAAGCATGAGTCATATAGTTGATGTGATGACCATATTGATGCTTGCCTTTGAAGCTACACCGACTCACGTGATGATCGGACTTGGTGTAATGGATTTGGTTCATGTAATCACCAAAAAGGCACGAGGGATGTCGTTTTTGAGTGGGAGTTTATTCCTAATTTGGATTAGTCGAACTCAATTTGTCATAAACTAAATCGAATTGAATTTGCATAATTTGTTGTAGTCATTGGCATCTGTTCACTACCTTATGCTTAGTTTTAATTGAGATAATAGAACTATAGAATTCTGGATATTTACTTTATGAACTGGTATCGTATTGTTTTGAATGTCAATTTAAAGTTTATAAGTCCTATTGCAAACTTTCAGCAAACTCTATTTACTCCATGAAGTTTAATAAGTAGTATTAAAGTATTAAATAGAGAGTAAGAATTCCAATGTTAGTATCTAAAGTATCATGTTTGCCTCCATGATTATTGATATTCAAAAAGTAGTTTTAATATCAAGATTATATTGGAGCTAAAAATTGTTTCAGAAACCATCATGTGTGAAAGATATTGTGATATCTGAAACAATGTTTTTTGGTTGCATTATGATAGAGTATAATTTAGCAAAATACATGTTCTCATATTGTATGAGAATTTGTGAAGGATGGAGATGTTAGGCATCCGAATCTACCAAAAAGGTTTTGGGAACTGATATTATACTCGCGATTCTTCCTTATAGGCTATAGTAGCTTGATCATGAAAGTTGTCATGATAAGGATGAATAGAAGATGTAAGTAAAATGTTTACTACACTAATAGATTACTAAAGAATGGATTTTTGAAAGAACACCAAACATTTGATGATGGTGATCCATTTCAAAGTGCAAGTCCAAAGGTATTAGTATTTGACTATATACGCTTTGTACCATGTGTCATGTTGATGACACCACTATTGATGTTGATAGATTCTTTTAAAAGAAAAGGAATTGCTGAAAGAGAATCTATAAAATATTTGGGAGAAAATAAAAGGTTGGAGATGTCCAACTTAGGTATATAGAAGATATACATGTTATGGCTATATTCCTTGCTTGTTAAACAATGTGGTTATTAGGTATTGGATACCGGTATTGGATATCGAATTGGTTGGTATGAAGTGTCATACAGGACAACGCAATTCATGAACTACAATGGCCTAAGTAACCAGCAAGAGAATGAGTGATGATGTTCATCGAAAACAAATAAAGTGTTATTGTGTTTTTCGTTGTCATCAAACCAAGCCTTCAAGATTTGTTTAAATAATTGTTATTTTGTTCCGGTATCATGAGAACAATGGCTGTTCAAATAATTACCGTATTCCATAAAGGATGGATGAACTTTTACAAGTCTAGTTGGAGAAATCACATCCATAAACACTATTGCTAAAATGTCGCAAGATAAATGATTGAAAGATCACTTATGAAGTGACATCGCTGTTTAAATTATATTGGAAATAAAACATGAAGAAACTCCATGTTGATGGATTTTTGGAGTCTTTTGATTTTGATCAATTGACGCATGTGAGACTTTCCTCGAGATAATTGAAACTCCGTCCATAGGCCAGAGAGGAACGAATGACTAGCTTATTGGAAATTGTGCATACTAATGTGCATAGTCCATTATGTGTGGCCATATGCGATGGATATTTTTGCTTCATATGCTTTCTCCAATAATTTGAGTGAATATATCTGTATATTTACTTAATAAGGAAGAAGTATGAAACATTTGAAAATTGTTCAAAGACTTTCAAGATGAAGTGGAAAATCATTGTAACAAGAAAATAAAGAGTTTATGATTCGATCATAAAGGAATATATTTGAGTTACATGTTTAGCAAAAACACCTAAGACTTGAGGAATTGTTCCATGATTTGTGTTTCCCGATAAACCATAGGAGTATGGCATATTCGAGAGACGAAATCAAACCATGTTTGACATGGTAAGATCAAAGGTGTCATTTATAAAACTGCCATTATGTTTTAAAGATTGAAGCTTTAGAGATTACCGCTTTTACACTGTAAAGAGCACCATCGTGATCCATTGAAATGACACCATATGAATTATGGTTTGGGATAAAACCCGAATTGTCTTTTCTTAAATTTTGGTATGCTATGCATAAGTAAAATGTTTACAACCAAAGTCGGATAAGCATGTCTTTGTAGGTTATCCCAAAGAATTTGTTGGGAATTTCTCCATAACACCAAGGACAAAAGAGTTTGTTACTTGGAACATCAAGTTTCTTGAGAAGGAATTTTTCGTGAAAAGTTAAGTGGGAGGACAATAGAACTTTGATAAGGTTGTTGAACCTTAGCTATATGTGCTAAGTAGCAAGCGCCGAAAGTGTCCTGGTGGCTACATAATGCTCATGGCTCTCGTGATTACAAAAGGTGTGATCTCGGAGATTAGAGTTCCTATAGAACCGTCGGTAAGAATCAAATAGTAAGATTTGATAAGCAAGTCGTTATTGTTTTGACAATGATGAACCGACTACATGCAAAGAAGCGATGATGGGCCCTGACTCCATAAAATGACTAGAAGTCATAGAATCCGTGATAGTATCCATACATGAGAAAACAAGTTTCTGAACTTGGAAGACCCTCCGGAAAGGCGTGAAGCCTATCGGTCGTGTTTGGATCTATAAAGAAATAAGACATGGATGTTTAACATCTATGAAATAGTCGACATGTCGGAAAGAAGTTTACGACAATGTTCAAGGAGTTGACTATGACAAGATTTGATCTTTCATAGCGATATATAGTCTTGATGGATTAATGTAGCAACCACTACATATAATTTGGTATATGGTAGTTGAATAAAGAAAACAAGGTTCTTCTAATAGAACGGTAACCTAGGACATGTACATGACATGGTCCGAAGGGTTTTGTTAATTCAAAGGGTGCTAAAAGGGCATGTAAACTTCAATAGTTGAAGTAAGCATAGCGGAGTTGGAATCTTCACCATGATGAAACTGTTAAAAGAGTTTAAATTCATCGGAGATGATGAAGATGCTTGCATTTGCAAGAAATTAAGTGGGAGTGCTGAGACATATTTCTAATACATTATGTAGAGGACATATTGTTGATTGGAAATGATGTATCTTGTATTGACACAAGTTAAGAATTTCATTAAAATAAGATTTCGATGAAAGACTTGGGCAAACCCGGAATATTAGGCGTCAATATCTATATGGATAGATTAAGGCGCTAATATGGTTGTGCCAGACATACATATATGAGATATTGAAAGGGTTCAATGTGGAAACAACAAGAAAGGTTATTGCTGCATGGAAAGGATTGTATCAAAATTCAAGTGTTTCAACACTTGGTGAGTAAAATCACATGAAGATTTTGATCGATTATACCATGATATGTATATATCCAGAATGTCCTATGCTCTAAATGTTATGAGCATATACTAGAATGATTCATAAGATGATCATTGGACAATAGTAAAGATATTCTTATGAGCTTTGGAAGAATTAAGAATATATAATGTATAAGTGACAAATAGTTAAAGGTAGTTCATTGTAAAGTGTTACATTGATACTAGTTTTGTCACAAGATACAAATTAAATTTATCTCAATTTAGATTATGGGTAGCACAATGTAATGGAAAGGATGTTCCATGATGGATTTGGATGAGTTCCAAAGTTGAGACATTGTGACGGATACTACAACAAAAGGCTAAGTATATGACTGCTATAGTAGCAACAAAGGAGGGCATTTGTGTTAAGTAGTCTAGGTGTGGTTCAAAGTGGGCTAATATTATGAAGATATATTGTGTGACAATAATATCAACATATTTTGAGCCGAACAAACTAAAGGTCTCACGAAAGGACCAAATCTATACAATGCCATCTCATTTGAGAATGAGTGATGCGTAGAGACGCAGAGACATGCAAATACACACGGACCTGAAACCGCCGATCCAGATTATGTTAACCACTAGCAATAGCGTATATGCAACACCAGAAAGCCATAGGTGTTCAATACACAAAGTTTTTCAAACTAGATTATTGACTCTAGTGCAAGCGGGAGACTAAAGGGAATATGCCCGAGAGGCAATAATAAAGTGGTTATTATCTTATTCCATGTTTATGATAAATGTTTATTTTACATGCTAGAATTGTATTGATCGGAAACATCAATACATGTGTGTTCAATAAACAAAAAGGGTTCCTAGTTATGCCTCTCTTATAGACTAGCTTGTTGATTAACAAGATGATCAAGGTTTCCTGATCATGGACATTGGATGTTGTTAATAACAAGGTCACACCATTGGTGGAATGATGTGATGAACATTCATCCGAAGTATAGCATTACGATCAAAGTCATTATGTTTATATTGCTATAACATCATACGAAGTAATCTTTATCCTTAGACCATGAGATCATGTTAATTGCTAACACCAGAAGAGTATCTTGATAACATCAAACGTCACATCGTAACAGGGTGACTATAACGGTGGGTTCAGTGCTACGAAGGTGTTATGTTGAGGCTCATGGATCAAGAGTGGGATTTGTCCATCCCGATGACGGATAGATATACTCTGGGCCCTCTCGGTGATATCACATTGAAATAGCTTGCAAGCAAGTGATGTGATCACTAGAATGTTATATCACGGGAACGAGAAAAGAGTGCATGTCGAAAACAAGATCAAACTAGGTATGGAGATACCGATGATCGAATCTCGAACATGTAATATATCGTGAGACAAAGGGATTTAGTTACAAGCGTTAAAGGTTCTCACGATCACAGAAGTCATCGTTGAATGTGTAGGAGTCAGTACGGATCTCCAGGTCCTGCTGTTGATTATTGATCGGAGAGGGGTCTCGATCATGTCTGCATTATTCGCGAATTGTAGGGTGACACACTTAAGGGACACCGACACCATTTGGAGCAAATATGTTTCAGATAAAGATTTAAGAAAGCGCTGGAATTATTTCAATAGACACTGAAACTGTTTCGGGTGAAATTGCTGAAATTGGTTCTGCATGTAATATTGAAATGTTGCAGGGGGTTTTATGTGAATGTTTGTTAATTAAAGTAATTAACAAAATTCTGAATAAAAATAATAAAAGAGTTTTATTAAATGAGAGAGCATTAAATTTGGAGAAATTTAATGCATTTAAAGTGGAGACTTTAAAAGAGAATGTGAAGGGGCATTTTAATGTGGAGGGGTTACCACCACATGAATGGAGGAGGTGAAGGGTCACCTCCCCCATGCGCCGGCCATGAAGGAGGGGTACCCTCCCCTCCTCCTATAAAAGGCCCCCCTCTCCTCACTTCTCACACACACCTCCTTGTGAAGGATCTCTCTCCCCCTCTAGTATTATTTCCCCATGGTCTCGGATTAGCGAGATACAGGTTCCCGGTGGCTTTATCTGGAAAGGAGTTGCTACTTCCGCTGCTTTGCTGGAGCGAGGGACGGAGGTTGTCGGGGTAACGGACGTGTGTGCGATCACGGATGCACCGCTGCTTTGTGGTGCTGGACTTGGTGGTGCTGGAGCTGGATCGGATGGACGTGCTGGAGCCGGATCTACTGGACTTCATCACGATCTTGAGATCGGCAAGTGTACGACTACATCAACCACGAGTTCCTACTCGTTAACAAAACTCGTTGTCTTCGAGGGTAAGTTCTCCATGGATGTATGTCCACCCGTTGCTCTGTATCTAGTAGATAGATCTTGGCGTATAGTTCTCATCGTAGGAAATTTTTTGTTTTCTATGCTGCGGACCCAACAGGTGGGCCATACAGGTCAGCAAGACAATGCTGATCTATCAACACAAGGTGCTTGACCAGTCTCTAATGTGGGATATGCTGTAAATGTCGCATACAATGCATGGTTACTAGTATATGCCTCCATCCATATGTTCACGGCATTAAAACCCACCTCCTTCCTCTCCCACCTACGACGACACTAATATATTCCCGTATTGAGTTTGGCACAACATATACGTCGCTGCCGTGACAAAATCTTGCCGCAATTTCTTATCCACCGGGTAAACCAACTTTTGTAGGTACTTTTCGTTTGTGCCATCCTAAAAAAGGTCCTAGACACGGGACGATATTTTTGTAGTGAGCATGGCCTTAATCCGGCTAACCCGGATGGCTCATAGATGGTAGTAAGACCTATGGCCTGCTGGGCGGCCTAGTTAGAGGATTCTAGGAGGGAGGCCCATCCAGATCTAGGAACGCTACATGCACTGACTAAAGACGAAACCGGATCCTTGGAGTGCACGATATGTAGAAATATCCGAGTAGGTGTAGAACTATGTAACCTGTTCGGTTAGGACTACTCCCTGTAATCCTAGGTTCTGGCAACTTTATAAGCCGGACTTGCGAGAGGCTAAGGGCACGATAACTCACAATGTCTGCAACCTGGCTTATTGCCAATATAGTGATTGATAGCAGGAGTATGGTCTCACCACAGTCGTGAGATCTAAACCTAAGTAAGCCTCGTTATACATCCTTCCCAGATGCTCGCCGCCTCTCACCCTCGTCTCTTTAAACTCGTCGTTAGGACTGATACGTTGCAAACATATCTATAATTTTTTGAGGTTCCATGCTTGTTTTATATCTACTTTCTTATGTTTTGTCCATACTTTGGAGTATTTTTTACACATTTTCTGGAACTAACCTATTAACAAGATGCCACAGTGCCATTTGCCTATTTTCTGGTGTTTTTGGTTTCAGAAAATCTAGTAAGGAAATATTCTTGGAATTGGACCGGACAAAAGCCCAAGTCAATATTTCACTAGAAGGAACACGGAGTCCGGAGGGGAGACGAAGTGGCGCACTAGGGTGGCCACACCTGGTGGCGGTGCGGCCTAGGGGGCGCCATCAGGGGGTGTGGGGCCCTTGGCGCTCCACCGACCTTTCCCCTTCGCCTATATATTGCCTTCGAGACGAAAACCCTAAGTACTAGATTAGAATTCCACGAAAAGTTATGTAGTGTTGCCGCCACCGAAGAGGAGATTCGGGGACAGAAGTCTCTGTTCCGTCACCCTGCCGGGACGAGGAAGTGTCCCCGGATCCATCTCCATTGACTCCACCACAATCTCCATCACCGTTGTTGACTCCCATGATAAGGATGGAGTAGTTCTCTCTCGAGGCTAAGGGCTCTACCGGTAGCTATGTGTTCATCTCTCTCTCTATGCGTGATCTTACGAGATCATGAGCTTTATAATCTATAGATCTATCCTGTTACTCAAGTGCTTTCATGAATCTCTGCTTATCCCCGCGTGTGTGAAGTTGACAGTGTGCACACCGTGTGGCACTTTGGCTAAGATTACATAAATACTTGTCATGAGTATAATTTGAGTTGGATGTCTCTATGAGATTGTGGTGTTTGTTGGAACTATCAAGCTCTCAAGGTGACAGTGAGGGGTTATCTAGATGGGGAATGCGAACTTTAAGGTGTGCTGTTATAGCCCTACATCGTCCAACCGGAGAGTAGTTTAGGGTAGAATAATGAAGAGAAGATATTTATATGAGAGTGTCCACTAGTGAAAGTATAATCCCTAGGCCTTGTTTCTAAGCATTGAAACACCGTTTACAATTAGTTCTGTTACATGTTTGCTTGCTGCCACTCTTATTTCAGATTGCAATTACCACTTATAATCATCCATATTACTTGTATTTCACTATCTCTTCGCCAAACTAGTGCACCTATACACCTGACAAGTGTATTGGGTGTGTTGGGGACACAAGAGACTTCTTGTATCTTGATTGCAGGGTTGCTTGAGAGGGATACCTTTGACCACTTCCTCCCTGAGTTCGATAAACCTTGGGTGATCCACTTAAGGGAAACTTGCTGCTGTTCTACAAACCTCTGCACTTGGAGGCCCAACACTGTCTACAAGAATAGAAGCGTGTGTAGACATCAAGCTATTTTCTAGCACCGTTGCCGGGGATATAAGGTAAAAGGTACTCACATCCTCTGGCTACTAAGCTATCTTCTAGTACTGTTGCTGGTGTGTGAGTGCTCGAAGTTATTTCCTTTAGATTCTGCAATTATATCTTTTTGTTTCTTGTTTTTATTTTCACTAGTTAGGCTTAATGGAAAACAACAAAATAATTAGAGAGCTTTATAGTATTTATCTTGAGTTAGGACATGAAGTATTTGAAGAGAAAATTAAAAAACCTATGGAACTTTATTCGCATGATAATAGCAATGTTATTAGTATGAATTATTTGAACACCATTATTGCTAATGCTATGGAAAAGTCTAAGCTTGGGGAAGCTGTTTTTGATGAGCATGATATTTTTAGTCCCCCAAGAACGGAGGAGAAAATTTACTTTGATGATACTATACCTCCGATATATGATGATTACAATGATGAGTATGATATTTTTAGTCCACCTAATATTGAGGAGAAAATTAATTATGATTACAATATGCCTCCTATATTTGATGATTATGGTGATGAGAATAATAATGATAGCTATTTTTTTGAATTTGCTCCCACTATAATTAATAAGAATGACTATGTTTATGTGGAGAGTATTAATTCTTTTATGCATGTGGCTCATGATAAGAATGTTTTATGTGATAGTTATATTGTTAATTTTATTCATGATGCTACTGAAAGTTATTATGAGAGAGGGAAACATGGTTTTATGTATCTCAACAATATTAAGTTTCCCCTCTTTATGTTGAAATTTTTGAAGTTGCACTTGTTTTGCTTTCCTATGATTGTTGCTTTGTGCTTTTATGACTTGTTTCTTTACAAGATTATTTTTCATAGGAAGTGGTTTAGACTTAAATTTATTCCATATTTGCTTCTTGATGCTCTCTTTTACTTCAATTCATATTTCTTATGTGAGCATCATTGAAATTATCATGCCTATCTTAATGGTTATAAAGAAAGAGCTTTTGGGAGACAACCCATTATATTTTGACTTTCAGTTTATTTTTGTTTTTGTTAAGTCTTGGAAGTTATTGCCTCTGTAATAACCTCTCCCTTATCCTTTTTGTGTGGTTTTTGTGCCAAGAATAACCTCTAATGAGAGAGAAGTAAGATTTGGAAAAGTTGCTGTCCCGAAACAGATTTTTGTGCTTCACTGTAAAAAATCATGAAAAATCTCTGTACGTCGGATTGAGCTGTAATGTTTTGAGCTTCTGCCCCAGGTTATTATCTAACTTTCGTTAGTTTATCACTTTTCGATTTGAGCAACAAAAGGTCTTTGAAAAAATTGGTTTTTACTTGCTAATCTGTTTTGACAGATTTCTGCCATTATTTGCATTTGCCTCTTAATTTCTTTCTCTTTGAGTTCTCCTTGATCATTTGAACTTTTAAAAGGAATTGATACAGTAGATTGTTTTTAATTGGAAGTTTTACTTGTGTTGAAACTGAACCTAAAGACTTATTATCTTAAGTGCACTAATGTTGCTAATGAAGATTGTGTGAAGTTTTGTATGAAGGAAATTTTAAAGTGTAGGGAAGAACAATGTAATAAGATGAAGTATGGAAAAAAGCTCAATCTTGGGTATGCCACCCGTGTCACCCCAAGAAATATTCAAGAAGTACAAGCGTTAAACCTTGGGGATGCCCAAGGCATCCCCTTCTTCATCAATAAAAATCTCAGGTTTTCTTCCAAACACTTTATTTTTATTGTTTCATGCATAATTGTATTGTTCTTGGAGTGTTTTCATTTTTTCTTTTAGTTTTCTTTTGTTTGGGTTGCTTAAATAAGTTGGTTGGATCCCAACACACTTCTTTTGGAGAGAGACACACCCCGTTATTCATTGCCTAGAACATTCTAGTTTTCACTTTTATTGTTCTATGAGGGTTCTCCTTTGCTAGCACTACGTTTAGCTTTAGTTTTCGATTGGTGTTGGAAAAGAGTAGGAAAGTTCATGCTTAAGTGGTATAAAAGGAGCTTGTTTTTGACTGTGACTTAGACCTTATCATGTCATGCTTGATATTGTTGTGGCTTTATGCTTAGTGATTATTGCTGTAGCATGACTTGTTATAAACAATTGAGATTGCTTAATGTGCCTTGAAAGAATCATGCGTTGTTTTAGCATATAAAAGCATAATATTGTGGTATTCTCCTTTGACTCTTTATTTGGGTTGAGTTAGCGCATGCTCACACCATGTTAAGATTATACCAAGTCACCATAGCCTCCATGGTCATTTAGTTTTCGACTTGTAATATCACTTTATGCTTTAATTAATGATGTTTTGACGCTTTGCATGATTATGGCCATTATTGCTCTCTTAATTGGTCGCTCCCAGTCTTTTGCTAGCCTCCATACCAAGTATGAGTTCCACTCATGCATCTAACTCCAAATAAAACCAAGTTATTCCAAAGAGTCCACCATACCTACCTATTAGCATTTGCTATTCCAAGTATATTCATGTTTTTATATACCTTCCAAATTAAACTTGTTATGTGAAAATTAGTGATTAAAGATCTCACAAAGTTGATGGCACACTTTACTTTTCTTGTACTTAATAAACTTGAACCATTGTGCCCATCTATGTTGCGTATGTGCTTGCGCTTTATAAGTTGTGAATTAGCAGAACCATGTTACCATGGGGAACGCTTTTAACATTGCACTTTATTTGATTGATATCATGTTCTTTTGCTTATGGATCCCGGCGGTGTGAAATAAAAGGGGAGCTTGTAAGCTCATGGACTTTGTATATGTGTTAGAAAAACGCCTGGGCCGCTAGCCTAAGCCATGCCTAATCATGGTGGAAACTTGCAGCATAACCATAACGAGCAATCTGTGAAGCATCCTTAATAAAAACCAATGCAAATAGCAAATAAAAAGATCGCTGAGATGCTCATTGTCTGCTTGCCTTGTCATTTTGATATGGGAATGCTTCCGCATCATCGGGCAAGGGGTACCCTGTTGGCGGTTCTCTATGATACACATGTATTTACAATGACAAGAACTTACTCGTGACTAAATTTGAGTAGCATGAGGTTCGGTCTTCATAAGTAAGGTGCATGAGATTTCAACTTATAACTTGTCAAGCATATGCTCATATTTGTTCACTTTAAGCTTAATCACCTAAAGATGCTTATTATAGGGGCAATGAGAGCTAAAAGCTAATAAGTACCATAATTTTTGGAAGCTCTTTATGAGACTTGAATCCCTGCTTCCTTCTATGAAGGGCCTTTCTTTTACTTTTTATGTTGAGTCTCCATCTTCTATCTTTATGCACCTATTGAGAGAGCATAGTGGTCATTCTTAGTTTAATGTGCATTGTCCCAAGACTTGTTGATTGATTCATAACTTTGATATTGCTTGTTCTTAAATTATTTGTATCTAGTCACCCTTATGAACTTTGAAGGTGTCCTATGCATTTATGTTTTGCTACACTATGCGGGACAAGCTGAATACCATTCTCATTATGTTTTCTATATGTGAAACAAACAAATGTTTTTCAAAGTATTGTTATTCATGAATCTTTTGTTTGTACCTTTTCATGTTACAACATAGTTGCTATGCCTTATTGTTAGAACTATATCTTTCATGCTATGTTAAAGTACTATGATCCCAGCTATCAATGTTTTACAAATACCTTGATCAAGATTATGACGGTGCATGTCACCTCAAAAATTATTCTTTTTTATCACTTACTTACTCGAGGACGAGCAGGAGTTAAGCTTGGGATGTTGATACGTTGTAAACGTATCTATAATTTTTTGATGTTCCATGCTTGTTTTATATCTACTTTCTTATGTTTTGTCCACACTTTGGAGTATTTTTACACATTTTCTGGAACTAACGTATTAACAAGATGCCACAGTGCCAGTTGCCTGTTTTCTACTGTTTTTGGTTTCAAAAAATCTAGTAAGGAAATATTCTTGGAATTGGACCGGACAAAAGCCCAAGTCAATATTTCACTAGAAGGAACACGTAGTCCGGAGGGGAGGAGGGCGTGGCGCCTCAGGCGGCCACACTGTGGCGGCTTTGAGGGGGATCCATCAGGGGGTGTGGGGCCCCTGGCGCTCCACCGACCTTGCCCCTTCGCCTATATATTGCCTCTAGGACGAAAACCCTAAGTACCAGATCAGAATTCCACGAAAAGTTCTGCAGTGCTGCCGCCACCGAAGAGGAGATTCGGGGACATAAGTCTCTGTTCCGGCACCCTGCCGGGACGGGGAAGTGTCCCCGGATCCATCTCCATTGACTCCACCACAATCTCCATCGCCATTGCTGACTCCCATGATAAGGATGGAGTAGTTCTCTCTCGAGGCTAAGGGCTCTACCGGTAGCTATGTGTTCATCTCTCTCTATGCGTGATCTTAAAAGATCATGAGCTTTGTAATCTATAGATCTATTCTGTTACTCAAGTGCTTTAATGAATCTCTACTTATCCCCACATGTGTGAAGTTGACAGTGTGCACACCGTGTGGCACTTTGGCTAAGATTACATAAATACTTGTCATGAGTATAATTTGAGTTGGATGTCTCTATGAGATTGTGGTGTTTGTTGGAACTATCAAGCTCTCAAGGTGACAGTGAGGGGTTATCTAGATGGGGAATGCGAACTTTAAGGTGTGCTGTTATAGCCCTACATCGTCCAACCGAAGAGTAGTTCAAGGTAGAATAATGAAGAGAAGATATTTATATGAGAGTGTACACTAGTGAAAGTATGATCCCTAGGCCTTGTTTCTAAGCATTGAAACACCGTTTACAATTAGTTCTGTTACATGTTTGCTTGCTGCCACTCTTATTTCAGATTGCAATTACCACTTATAATCATCCATATTACTTGTATTTCACTATCTCTTCGCCGAACTAGTGCACCTATACACATGACAAGTGTATTGGGTGTGTTGGGGACACAAGATACTTCTTGTATCTTGATTGCAGGGTTGCTTGAGAGGGATACCTTTAACCACTTTCTCCCTGAGTTCGATAAACCTTGGGTGATCCACTTAAGGGAAACTTGCTGCTGTTCTACAAACCTCTGCACTTGGAGGCCCAACACTGTCTACAAGAATAGAAGCGTGCGTAGACATCAAGGACCCCCTATGATGTACTCATCAACAATATCTTGACAACATCGCTGAATTGGAGTGATATAATATCCCTAATTGAGGAACAAATTAGGGATGAGATGAATGCAGATTTATGCAAGGATTTTTCTGATAATTTTTTCAGACGCACTCTTTCAAATTGGTCTTATTAAATCTTCCGGTCCTATTGGTTTTCCTGCTCGGTTTTAACAAAGTAATTGGGAGTTATTAAAGGAGAGTGTGATTACTATGGTGAAGCACTTCTTTGCAACTGGTGCGATGTTAGAAGGTAATGGTGATACTTCCATTGTTTTAATAGCAAAAGTCGATGACTAATTGAATTAAAGGACCATCGACCTATTGGACTATGCAATGTTCTTTATAAAGTGGTCTCTAAATGCTTGATTAATAGATTAAGGCCATTACTTAGTGACATAATTTTTGAGAATCAAAGTGCCTTTGTTCCTGGAAGGATGATTACTGACAATGCTTTGTTAGCTTTTGAGTGCTTGCATGCTATGGAGCATGGTACATATCCAAACTCAACTTTTTGTACTTATAAGTTGGATCTTTCTAATGCTCATGAGAGAGCAGACTAGTATTTTTTGCAGTTTATAATGCATAAGATGGAGTTTTATCACCGGTGGATACAATAGATTATGTCATGTGTTACCACTATGAGATATTCAGTCAAATTTAATGGAACCCTATTGTAAGCATTTTATACTACTCACGGACTACATCAGGGTGATCCTCTTTCTCCCTTCATATTTTTGTTTGTGGATAATGGTCTTTCTTCTATACTTAAGAAAGAAGTTGAGGTGAATGGGATTTATCCAATCAAAGTATGTCACCAAGCTCCGGGGATTTATCATCTACTGTTTGCTGATGATACATTACTCTTCTTTCAGGCTGATAGGGAGGAAACGCTGCGAGTAAAACATGTTCTGGATGTCTATACTAATGGAATGTGACACCTTATTAATCCTAAAAAATGCTCAATTATTTTTGGTGATTGGTGTCCACAGAACACTTAAGACAAGGTGCATACTATTTTGCAATTTGATAAAGATGGCTTTGAGGAGAAATATTAAGGGCTCCCCACCCCGGAGGGTCAGATGCACAAAGGTTGATTTGTTAACCTGCAATCAAGCCTCTGCTAACGTCTTATGGTATGGGGAGAAAAAATTTACTTGCTCAATGTGATCGAGAAGTTTTTATTAAAGCTATAGCCCAGGAAATACCAGCTTATGTTATGGTGTCTTTAAGTTGCCTTTTCTGGTATGTGATGATTAGACAAAATTAATGTATCATTATTGGTGGGGATTTGAATGATGTGTTGGGGGGATGACCCTAGGTAGGGTCAAGCTGAGGTATAAGGATAAAGTCCACCGAGGCATAAACCAACTAAAACGTGAGTTGTCCGAGGTATATAAGGGTCGACCGAGTTATGACCGAGTTACGACCGGGTTACCCAAGGCCAGAAAATACCAACAAGACTTGGCCGACATATATGGTATGTCGGCACGCTGTCTAGGTTGTTTCATGTTTGCAGGTACCATCTTGCCCGAGTTATGTAGACAAGGCCAAGTCAGCGGTTAGCGTGCTCAAGAAGGAGTGAGTCAGCCCCAAGGTCAATGTTTTTTCTCTCTCAAGGGAATCTATGGAGAGACAAACGCTAAGGACAGGGGCCAGAGGAGCAGAGATAGAACAGAGGGTCATAGATGTGATAGTGTCTGACCCAACAGTCAGACAACATGGACTCTGAGCCATTGCCACGCAGAGGATGGCGAGAGAGGAAAGGAGGGCGCCGAAATACTATTTCGAGACAAGCATCTTCAAGGAATATCCGGGCCATGTAAGTCCTAGCTGTTACCTGGCCACCCCTTTATAAGGTGAGCCAGGGCCTCCATGGAGAGGGTCGGTCCATTTGCACTACGGGGAAACCCTAGAGAGATAAGAAAGTAGAAGCACTTAATATTCTTCCTCTCTTTGATACAGTTGAAGGAGCACTTGTATTAGTCCAGGGATCGTAATATTGAGCAGGAGTAGAGGTTTTATCTCCATAGGAGAGTCTCGAACCTGGGTACATCATGTGTTGAGTTCTTGTGTTCTTCGTGTGCAGATTCACTACACTTTTTCTTCCCGGATACCGCTAGAATCCATTGGCCCCATCTTTAGCCTACCCATGACATTTGCCGTTACACCACCACGACATTATGTAAGAGGAAAATGCTCTCGGTGAATTGGGGTACAATGACCAAATCCAATGAGCATGGTGGCATGGGATTTTTGGATATGAGATTATTCAACCGAACCTCTACTAGCTCGGTAGGCTTGGAGGCTCTTGACAGTCTATGTCCACATGTATTAAATGCTAGATATTACCCCTATGGCAATTTTCTTGGCACGATGTTCATGGGCATTGACGTGGTGACCCCACTGAAATGGATCGTATGGGCACCTAGAGGGGGGGGGGGTGAATAGGTGCTACTTCAAATTTTAATGCTTTTTCAATTTTAGGCTTAACACAAAGGGTAAATTCTCTAGATAAACTATTAGGTGGAATTTCCCTATATGCAAACCTATCTACTAGCGAGTAAAGGGCGAGTGGAAGAGGAACGAGTGAACCGTAGTGAAGCGCGCGGAGACACATGATTTTTTTACCGCAGTTCCTTCCTTGTTAAGGGAAGTACGTCTGCGTTGGAGGGGTGGGCGGTACTAAGACCGCCACGCCACAATAGTCCTCACCCTGTTCTCTGATGGATCCCGCCACCAAAGGCCCGATCCACCTTTTCACTATAGGAACCCTTCGAGGCGGGTACCGGTTCCTTTACACAACTAGCGGGGCACAACTCCACAATCAACTTGGAGGCTCCCGTGATGACAACAAGCTGCCAAGAACAAGTTTATCAATAACAAAGAACAAGATCTAGATATTGACAAGAATACTAGATCAGAGATTTCTCCAAATGAATGGAGAGGAGTTGATGCGCTTGATTCGTGAAGACGATGATGATTTTCTCCTCCTTCAATTCCCCCAAAGATCGAAGCCTTCAGGTGGTTGAAGTGGGAGATCTAGAGAGGGAGCTCTTGCATAGGGTCTGATGTTTTTCGAATGAATCAAGAGTTTTGCTCGTTGGGGAAGAAGGGATATTTATACCCCCTTCCAAATCCAAGTCGATGGAGCCTTTGGGGGACGGATTATCCGGCGTGGGGAAACTCCGCCCAGACTCGGAATCTCCGGCAGAAAAACCAGCTACAGACAGAAGCTCACGCGGACTTGTCCTTCACACCTTCTCCTGGGGACCGGATTATCCGGCCCTAGGAAAGGGCCGGATTATCCGGCTAGGGGAAAAGACTGCCCCCAGACAGAAGCTTGCGCAGGAGCTCACTTTTGCGATTCCCTTGGGGCCGGATTATCCGCCCTAACATGAGGGCCGGATTATACGGTCCTGAGAGACAGACCGCCCCAGAGCCGGACTTTCTGGGGGAAAAACCGCCCCTAGACAGAGACTCGCGCAGAGCCAGTCCTAGCCAAAGTGGTCTGGCCGGATTATCCGACCCATGATGGGGCCGGATAATCCGGCCCCCAAACTCTCAAAACTTTCCTGCAACACTTAGAACACATTAGAGATTCCACAGTATTGTTATCTAACACACAAAACATAGGAAATCATGAAATATTCTTTCAATCTTCCCCTTTTTGGTGTTAGATGACAATACTAGGATTTGCAGGAGAGGATCACAAGACCACCAACAAAAACATGAAAGAGACTCCCCCTCAATGTGTGCATTTTAAAAATTTGCATTTGAATACAAATGCACACAAATAGGTGCGAGTCTATTCCATTGAAATATAAACAACATAATCATACCACCGAGATAGGGAGAGGCGTCCTTGAAATATAGCCACAATTTATCAAAGTGATAACCAATATAAGCGCCTTCCTCGAGATAGAAACCCAGTATAATATGATAAGAATAGATGAATCCATAGGCATAATCCATAGGCATAATCCAGAAGACCATCGACACAGAGTCTCAAACAAACCACAAGCCAAAAATTAAAGTTCAACGCTAAATGGGCACAAGCAAGAAAAAGGACGAATGAAAAAGTGCAAATGCTTGTGCCCGACCCATGCAAATCCTTGGAGACCTAATAGAACTGCTTCTCCCCCTTTGGCATCGAGATGCCAAAAATGAAGAAGAGCGATGCTAATTCCCCAAGGTATCACTCGTAGTCGTCATCCTCGTCCTCGTCCTTGTTCCCATCACCGTCCTCATCCTCAAGCTCCTCGGTGCCATCGTCCTCATCATCAGCAGTGGCCGCAGAGGGGAACAAGTGACGCTCTAGCTCTCCATAGTTCAGCCCAGAAGAAGAGTTCCACCGGGCATATGGTGGGGAGGGGTAGGAGCTGGGGGATCCCCAGAGGCACCAGACACGTGGTGAAGGATGAGCTGCTGAGAGTGAGCCAACTCATGGCGCTGCTTGTACGCCTCGTACTGGCCCTTGCGTGTGTCCATGCCCATGAAAAGGATGTTCCGCTAGAACCAATGCAGCTGCTTGATCTCACGAGCAACGGGAGGCACTAGGGGCCTGCGAGCATCCCTCATGAGACCCTTAGGAGCAGAAGAGGGGTGAGAGGTCTTCCGAACCTTGTTGTAGATCTTCTTGGCCTTATGCACAACATCAATGTTGAAATCTTCAGAGGGAAGCAGATGCCTGATGAGCATCATAATGTAGGGAGCATAAGGAATGGATAGCAGGTGGAACATTGCATCAGTCAATTCATGGTAGATGAAATCCATCACATCCAGATTGTACTGCACGGACTCATCCTTGCACGAGGCAACCTCATGAGAGAAGGCTAGGAGCTGGACAAGATGACCACGGATGCTATCATTGTTGCCTCCACTCGTAGTGATGGAATCACGGAGGAGGCCCACCAAGGCAGCATAGATTGGAGCAAGACCAGCAAGAGTGCCCACAATGCCATTGTCCATCATGCAAGGAGAGAGAACTGCATCTTTATGGGGCTTCAGTTGGGTGATGATGCGGTGGAAACTGGCCCTATCCCTGCTGCGGAAAGAGTATCCAAGCACCTCAGCAAACACACGGAAATCAGCAGTCATCGGCCTGTCACGAGTCATCCACTTCATAGTGTGATGCTCATCTCCACAAATAACCAAAGTGGAAAAGAACTGCTTCACCACCTCAGAATCATATGAGCACTGGAGAGCCATGAGATGGTGCAGCCCCATCCGCTCAGCCACATACATGGCATCAACAAGGTGGGGCTTCTCCAAAGCCTCAGCAAGAATCAGCGGGTGCATAGGCCTAATGTTCAGCCTGGCGTACACATCTTCATAAATACCTTTCTGTTCGGCACACCAAAAGCGAGAATCCCCCAGCTTAGATTCACGTGGCAACTCAGCAAACAGATCAC
Source organism: Avena insularis (assembly GCA_023614405.1). Classification (NCBI taxonomy): domain Eukaryota; kingdom Viridiplantae; phylum Streptophyta; class Magnoliopsida; order Poales; family Poaceae; genus Avena; species Avena insularis. Next base: position 427,613,018 of record CM042684.1, read on the forward strand.
GGTGACAGATAGAGGAATAAGTGACTGGATCCAAAACCTTGTAGTTGATCTTGGGCTCTTTGCCCTTCCTTTTGGACACACCCCTCCTGGATCTCTCCCTCTTCTCTTGCTCAGCCATGTGTTCAACCTCTTTCTCTCTTCTCCTCAGCTCAACTTTGTCCATAGTACGACCCTCACTGTCAACCCTGAAATAGGTAGTATGAGAACGATGCTTGTAAGTCTTGGGAGCACTGGAACCACCTGTGAAGAGAACAAGGTCGATGGCATGGGGATAAGCATACACACAAGTCCAAGAGAGAGCGTGGAAAAAGTAGTCAAAAAGTTCATAGGACAATTCTACTCAATGCACACAACATGGTGAAACTGAACCAGATTTGATTCTGTCAGGCTGGATTATCCGGCCTGGCCAGGGGCGGATAATCCGGCCCTGGCAGAAAATTTTCAACTTCACCTAGATTGAATGCAAAGAGTAGATCGGGCCTAGAAACTGCAAGACTACAATTTCTATGCGAAACAACATCCTTCTAGACAATGTTCCACCCAACAAATAACACATCTAGCCAAAGATGGGGAGAGAGGGAGTTACCCTCACTCATTGGAGGAAGAACACAGAGGAGAAGGTACCCGGAGGCGCGGAGAAGAAGATCCGGGGAGGCCTGGAAAATCCGGTGACTGGAATGGATCTGGGAGGGTGGGGGACGGCAGGCGGCGGCTGAGGAGGAGGAGAGGGTTGCAGGAGAAGTGCTGCTCGTTATGAGCCCTTCCCCTGATCCCTGCCCTTAAAGACGAAATCCGCCAGGGCCGGATTATCTGGCCTACACTTGGGCCGGATTATCCGGCCTAAAATCTGAATTTCTGTTGTACACAGATTCAGGCCCGCGCGTCCCCAAACAACACCCCCACAAGGTGTACAAGGGACTTGTGTGCAAGAATAAACGGTTTAGGGGTAGGGAAAGGCTTAGGATTAAGAGAGCCAAACTGAGATGGTACTACACACTCAAAATTGCAAGAACCAAATCAACTAAAAGCCAAAATTGAGTGTGATTCCCATAAGAACATGAGATGAGCTAAAACAACCAAAAAGATCCACAAAGATCCAACTCTCCTCATGGAAGAGGGCGGTGGCTGAAGCCACCTTGTTGGAGTGTATGGTATGACACCGCGAAGATATATCTTGGGTTCATGACCAATACTCATCAATAAACTCACATATCACAAAATTATATTAAGAGAAATGATTTAACTTGCTTTCGGCATTATGGGGGGAGGGTTAGCCCAATTAATTAGGACCACACTCCCCCTATTTCCATGCCCACATGTAGAACAATAAGACTGAGATGTACGAGTGAGTGCATGGGTAATCAAGACAAGCTCATGGAATCAATGATATTTAGCTCATTCCTCAAGTAGAAGAACCTTGATTCATCAAGTGGCTTCGTGAAAATATCAGCAAGTTAGTTCTTCGTGCTCACAAAAGATAGATCAATATCGCCTCGAGCAACATGGTCTCAAATAAAATGATTCCGAATCTCAATATGCTTTGTCCTTGTGTGCTGTACCAGATTGTACGCAATTTTGATTGCACTTTCATTGTCACATAAAAGAGGCACTTTGTCACAATTGACACCGTATTCCTTTAAAGTTTGCCTCATCCACAATAACTAAGTGCAGGCACTAGCAGCAGCAACATATTCAGCTTCAGCGGTGGAGAGAGAGATACAATTCTGCTTTTTAGATGACCAACACACTTGAGATCTTCCCAAGAATTGACAAGCTCCAGAAGTGGATTTCCGATCATCCTTATCACGAGCCCAATCTGAATCAGTATAACCACATAGAGAGAAATTGGAGCCCTTGGGATACCATAGACCAAAGTTAGGGGAATGAACCAAATATCGAAAGATCCTCTTGACCGCCACTAAGTGACTTTCTTTAGGAGCTGCTTGATACCTTGCACACACACCCACACTCAACAAAATATCGGGTCTAGATGCGCATAGGTAAAGAAGAGAGCCGATCATGGACCGGTATACCTTTTGGTCCACATCTTTACCATGGGGGTTAAGTTCAAGGTGACATTTTGTTTGCATCAGAGTGGATGTACTTAGCTTGATTGATGAAGGTTCCTTCTCTAAGTTGCTTGATCTCGAATCCAAGAAAGAACCGTAATTCCCCCATCATAGACATCTCAAACCTGTCAGTCATAAGCTTTGAAAATTCATCATTACAAGCTTTATTAGTAGAACCAAAGATTATGTCGTCTACATATAGTTGGCATACGAAGAGCTCCCCCTTAACCTTCTTAGTAAAAAGAGTGGGATCGATTTGCCCAACTTCGAAGCCACTGTCTAGCAAAAGCTCTTTAAGGTGCTCATACCACGCACGTGGGGCTTGTTTAAGGCCATAGAGTGCCCTATCGAGTTTGTAGACATGGTTCGGGAAGTTAGGATCCTCAAATCCTGGGGGTTGCTTTACATATACCAACTCATGTAGAGGGCCATTAAGAAAAGCACTCTTGACGTCCATTTGCTGCAATTTAAAATTGTTATGGGCAGCATAAGCAAGAAGGATACGAATGGACTCAAGCCGAGCCACAGGAGATCCATCGTCTTGAATCTCTTGAGCATGTCTTGGATGTACTTAGCTTGATTGATGAAGGTTCCTTCTCTAAGTTGCTTGATCTCGAATCCAAGAAAGAACCGTAATTCCCCCATCATAGACATCTCAAACCTGTCAGTCATAAGCTTTGAAAATTCATCATTACAAGCTTTATTAGTAGAACCAAAGATTATGTCGTCTACATATAGTTGGCATACGAAGAGCTCCCCCTTAACCTTCTTAGTAAAAAGAGTGGGATCGATTTGCCCAACTTCGAAGCCACTGTCTAGCAAAAGCTCTTTAAGGTGCTCATACCACGCACGTGGGGCTTGTTTAAGGCCATAGAGTGCCTTATCGAGTTTGTAGACATGGTTCGGGAAGTTAGGATCCTCAAATCCTGGGGGTTGCTTTACATATACCAACTCATGTAGAGGGCCATTAAGAAAAGCACTCTTGACGTCCATTTGCTGCAATTTAAAATTGTTATGGGCAGCATAAGCAAGAAGGATACGAATGGACTCAAGCCGAGCCACAGGAGCATAGGTCTCGCCGAAGTCAATGCCCTCAGCTTGGGAATAGCCTTGTGCCACAAGTCTTGCCTTGTTCCTCACGACAATGCCATTCTCATCTCGCTTGTTTTTAAATATCCATTTAGTGCCGATAACATTGCGGCAATCCTTGGGCTTCACCACGAGTTTCTAGACCTTGTTGCGCTCGAAATTATTCAATTCTTCATGCATAGCAACAACCTAGCCCGGATCTTCGAGAGATTCAAATACTTTCTTGCGTTCCACCATTGAGATGTGAGCTTGATGCTCACCAAAACTTGCCAATTCCCTTCTCGTGGAAACCCTTCGTCGAAGATCACCTACAACCTTGTCGAGAGTGTGACCCCTTAACTCAAGGTTCCGATCAGCACGAGCCTTGCGACGAAGTTCAATAAGCTTGTTGTCTCTCGATGGAATAGTTTCATCACTTGAATCTTCATTGGAATCATTTCCTTAAACTTGATTAGAATTCGGATTAACAGCAGTAGGAGGTGATGAACCGTGCCCTTGAGGTGGGTCAGCAGCCGTAATAGGAGGCTGCTGAACAACAGGTGATTCAGGGCTGGATAATCCGGCCGATGGTGAGTCTGGATAATCTGGCTTGAGAGAACTTGTAGCATCTTCATCAGGCTGCCTAGGACTTGCTTGAACTAGCGAGGGGCCGAATAATCAGGGGCCAGCCGAAAAATCCGGCCTGGAGCTTGCATTGATTTCTTCAATACCATCAGTTTGGTCGTCAGGAGCCGGGTGGCCGAATAATCCGGTGTTAACCAGATAATCCAGCCTAGAGCTTTCTGGAACATCTTGACCTTCAGCAATTGATGGAGATGGTGTAGAAGTTACTCCTGTGGTTGGAACATGTTGAGTATGTGTAGATGAGGGCTCTTCATGAGTAGAGCATTGTCCTTCCCGATCCGCCACAAGGGGTTCCTCAATGGGGCGGAAAAATCCCACACCCATTCTTCTTATGGCATCTTGGGGTATTTCAACATCTGCATCACAAACATCAACTTGCCCCGCATGGGAGCCGTCATTTTCTTCGAACACCACACTACAAGATTCTACAATAGTTCCGTAGAGCTTATTGTAGACTCTATAAGTGTGGGATTCGGCACCATAACCAACAAAAATACCTTCTAGAGCCTTAGATTCAAACTTAGATAAACGAACTCCCTTGATGAGAAAGAAACACTTACACCCGAATACCCGAAAGTATGAGATGTTTGGCTTGTTACCGGTAAGTATTTCATATGGAGTCTTGTCCAAGATTTTACGGAGGTATAACCGGTTGGATGAATGACAAGCGGTAGAGATTGCTTCAGCCCAGAAGTTACATGGAGACTTGAATTCAGCTAGCATTGACCTTGCCATATCCATTAGTCTGATTCTTCCTCTCGGCTACACCATTTTGTTGAGGGGTGTACACAGCAGAATATTGATGTCTTATCCCCTCTTCACTTAGGAACTCATTTAAGGTGTAGTTCTTGAACTCAGAGCCGTTATCACTTCTTATAGCCAGAATAGGGACGTTGTGTTGACATTGGACCTCGTTGGCGAAGTCGATGACCGTTTGTTGAGTTTCACTCTTCAACTTGAAGAAATAAACCTAAGTGTATCTTGAGTAATCATCAACGATCACAAGATAGTACTTCTTCCCACCGAGGCTTGCATGAGATGGAGGTCCGAAGAGGTCCACATGAAGGAGCTCTAAGATCCTTTTTGACGAGATAATAGTCTTCCTTCGATGAGGAGAGTCATGCATTTTCCCTTCAACACAAGCCCTGCAAACACAATCTTTGGCAAAGGAGACATTTTCTTTTAGTCCAAGGATGTGGCCACCCTTGTGGAGACTTTGCAAAGTTCTCATATTGACGTGGGCTAGTCGGCGATGCCATAACCAACCCGCGTCAGCCTTTCTAAAAAGACACATCGGGCCTGTAGTGGTTTCCCCCGAAAAGTCCACCACATACAAGTCATTTTCGACATATCCCACGAAAGCGACTTTTAGAGACTTGCTCCACAAGAGTACCACCAAATCAGCATCAATATAAACTGCAAAGCCCATCTTACCAAGGGCGCGAAGTGAAGGTAAATTGTACCCGAGGGTCTCAACAAGCATGACGTCCATGAGAGAGAGATCATGAGCCACCACGACTTTGCCGAGATCCAATACCTCAGATTTTGACTTGTCACCATAGGAGACGGTTATATGATCATGATTTGGCCGCATCTCCGTGATGATCGCCTTGCTTCCGGTCATGTGACTCGTGCATCCGCTATCGAGTACCCATTTATACCCACCGGAAGCATAGCCCTGCAAGAAAGTTACTCGGACCCTCTTGCCATAAGGTAGGTGGCATTGTTGTTGATGATGTTCTCGTTTGGCGAGTCGAAGAGAGATGATGGAGTCGATGTGGTGGCTATAGCAGCCACCTCACGAGAACTATCTTCATCCTCTTCATCTTCACTTGAAGAGGAGTATTCTTCTTGTGCCACCAAGACGATCTTGGGCTGCTTCTTGTAGAGGCCATTCTTTTTAATAAATGGCTTCTTCTTAGGCGCCTTGGATTTTTCTTTAAGAATGAGCCTGCCACCATTGTCTTCTCTATTTTTATATGGACACTCGGCTAAGAAGTGCAGCCTATCTCCACAATTGTAGCATGTTCTCAGTTTTGGGCCACTTTCTCTTCTTCCACTTGACCCATTCTTGCGCTCGAGTTCCGACTTGGCCTTGGCAGGATCCTTCCAAAAGTTCCTTGCGTAAAACGCCATGTACTCACCATGAGCACGTTTGACTTCATCGGGGCAGTCCATGGAGGCCCCCTCAAAAGCTCTTTCGTCCTCATCTTGCTCAACAACATTAGCCTTTAGAGCAACATTGACCCCCTTTTGCATTCCAATGGCACGGGCACGAGCATCTTTAGCGTTCTTTGCAGCAACTTTGAATGACGCCATTTCTTGCATGACTTCATTGGATGTCATTTGATGGTAGTTGTGTCTACCTTGCAAGCTCTTCAAGTCCGTTGGCTCAAAAGGCATTAAGGCACTCACATATTTTCTTTTTATCCATGCATCATCAATGTGAGTGGCTCCATGCTTTCTAAATGTTGTTGCAATGCCCTTGAGTCTTCTATACATGTCTTCATGGTTTTCACCATCCAACATGTAGAATCCTTCAGCTTCATTACTAAGGGCATCATACCTATTCCTTCTCATGCTTTCATTCCCAATAAAGAGATCGGTGAGGGCATCCCAAGCTACTTTAGCTGTGTTGAGATGTTCAATGTGGGGCATGTCCTTGGGACCCACACCGAGCTGTATCATGTGGAGAGCCGTAGCATTCAATTGGCTGTCCACAACTTCTCTTCTTGTCAGGTTGGTATGATCTCTAATATGAAGACCCTCTTCAATAATCCTCCAAAGTTCAATAGAAGAGCTGCAAACATGAGACTTCATTAAGAATTGCCATTGGTTAAAAGAGGATGCAGTAAGCTTGGGTGGATCACCCCTATTGTTTATATGAGGATGAGGGATAGGTGGGTCAGGGGGATATACGTGACGAACCTCACTATATTCCTCCTTACCACTTCCCTTCTTGGAGGTGGAACCATTATGTTTTTCACCTACCACTTCATCATCCTTGGATCCGGTGTTAGCCTTATCCTTAGCTGATGGTGTGGCAGCCTCAGAGGAGGATGGAGATGGGGCTATGGATGATGTGAGACGAGCAATCATTTGATTCATCTCCTCCATCTTGGCCTCAAATGATTTCAACAAGGTTGTTTCCAACGTCTTGAGGTCATCCATTGTGACCTTATCCACAGGCTCATTCCCATTCTCCTTGGTACCCATACTTATCTTAGGCGGTTAAGACCAAATAAAGAGTCGGGGCTCTGATACCAATTGAAATGGATCGTATGGGCACCTAGAGGGGGGGGGGGTGAATAGGTGCTACTCCAAATTTTAATGCTTTTTCAATTTTAGGCTTAACACAAAGGGTAAATTCTCTAGATAAACTATTAGGTGGAATTTCCCTATATGCAAACCTATCTACTAGCGAGTAAAGGGCGAGTGGAAGAGGAGTGAACCGTAGTGAAGCACGCGGGGACACATGATTTGTTTTACTGCAGTTCCTTCCTTGTTAAGGGAAGTACGTCTGTGTTGGAGGGGTGGGCGGTACTAAGACCACCATGCCACAATAGGCCTCACCCTGTTCTCCGATGGATCCCGCCACCAAAGGCCTGATCCACCTTTTCACTATAGGAACCCTTCGAGGCGGGTACTGGTGCCTTTACACAACTAGCGGGGCACAACTCCACAATCAACTTGGAGGCTCCCGTGATGACAACAAGGTGCCAAGAACAAGTTTATCAATAACAAAGAACAAGATCTAGATATTGAAAAGAATACTAGATCAGGGATTTCTCCAAATGAATGGAGATGCGTTGATGCGCTTGATTCGTGAAGACGATGACGATTTTCCCCTCCTTCAATTCCCCCAAAGTTCGAAGCCTTCAGGTGGTTTAAGTGGGAGATCTAGAGAGGGAGCTCTTGCACAGGGTCTGATGTTTTTCGAATGAATCAAAAGTTCTGCTTGTTGGGGAAGAAGGGATATTTATACCCCCTTCCAAATCCAAGTCGATGGAACCTTTGGGGGATGGATTATCCGGCGTGGGAAAACTCCGCCCCAGACTCGGAATCTCCGGCAGAAAACCGGCTACGGACAGAAGCTCACGCGGACTTGTCCTTCACACCTTCTCCTAGGGACCGGATTATCTAGCCCTAGGGAAGGGCCAAATTATCCGGCTGGGGGAAAAGACCGTCCTAGCCACGGAATATCCGGGGGAAATTCCGCCCCTAGACAGAAGCTTGTGCAGGAGCTCACTTGGGTGATTCCCTTGGGGCCGGATTATCCGCCCTAACATGAGGGCCGGATTATCCGATCCTGAGACAGACAGCCAGAGCAGACTTTTCCGGGAAAAACCGCCCAGCAGAGACTCATGAGCAGAGTCCTGCCAAAGTGGTCTGGCCGGATTATCCAGCCCATGATGGGGGCGGATAATCCGGCCCCCAAACTCTCAAAACTTTCCTATAGCACTTAGAACACATTAGAGATTCCACGGTATTGTTATCTAACACACAAAACATAGGAAATCATGAAATGTTCTTCCACCCACGTCAGGGAGTCCTTCGTCCACGTGGACAACTATATCACATGGACTGGAGCTGCTAAAGAAGGGCATCATTTGGAGGTTTGCGAATGGTGAAAATATTATATTGTGGCCGGATAGCTGGTTGCCACATATTACATATGGAATAACCCTTGCTCCGAGAAAGAGAGAATCAGCATATCCGTAGAGTCGTGGAGTTATGGGATGAGAAAGGTAACTGGAAGGAGCAGCTTGTCCGTGATACATTCTTACCGATCGATGTGGATGCAATCCTCAAGATCAAAACATCAAGCAAGAGGCGGTAGGACATGGTGGCTTGACAACCTGAGCAGACATAAATTTTTACTGTACGATCTGCATATAACCTTGCCTTCAATGAATTACATGTACAATTATCTTTTGGTTCGGCTACTTCTTGGCTATCAGGCAACCATCCTTGTTGGGATAAAATTTGAAATTCATCTGTACCTCCAAAGGTGAAGAACTTCGCATGGCGTGCTGCCTCAAACGCTTTAGCTATGGAGGATAATAAATTGAGGAGGAATATGTGAGTTTGTCACAATGAGCAGGAGGATGTGATGCATGCATTATTCAGATGTCCACGTGCAAGACATCCGCGGGAAATGATAAGAGGACATTGGTTATTACCAACTGATGATTAGCTTTTTAAACCCTTGCCGAAGGGTTTTCAGTCCTTGCTATTGGATCTTCCGATCCAGGTGATAGATAGTGTCCTACTACCTACCCGGTGAGAATGGTCCGCGAGGAACAAAATAACTCATAATAAACCACTACCTTCAGTGGAGGGCTCCAAACATTTTCTCATCGGATACACAAAGCTATTAAAGGATATTTGCGATATCCCTATTGAGAAAGTTCTGAAAGGGAAACAACCATCCTTGAGTGTTGGTCCTTCGCCGCGAGCTGTTAAAAAGAGGAGCAAGCCTCCTGATGTGCCATGGGTGAGGCCACCCTCTGTATGGGTAAAGCTCATGATAGATGGTTCCTTCAAGCAAGAAAATGGCACAGCTGGTACTGTTATGGCTGCTATGGTTCTAAGGAACGAGGAGGGTGCTATCATCTTCCCAGCATGTAGATTTTAGAATCATGCGACGATGCACTAGAATCAAAGCTGCGGGCGTGTCGTGAAGGCTTGGATTTTGCTATTCACTAGAGCCAGCTTCTGATTATCATTAACTAGGATTGTTCTTAGCTGATCTAGGCTATCACAGAGCCTTCACATGATTGTTCCATTTACTCGTTCGCTAATCTTGATAGAACTCCCATCCCTCCCGCGTCGCTCCCATGGGGGACGGGGAGGGAACCCTAACCTCCGCCACCCAGAAGCCCCCTTCCTGCCTTCCTCCGTCTCGCCACCACCGGTCGGCGTCGCTAGGCCAAGCCCGAGTGCTGGCGGCGGCGGGGCTCCCCCTTCCCCCCTCGCGTGGAGATGGCGGCGTGGGCGGGTCTCCCATGAGCGGGCTGGTCCTGAGCAGCGGTGGCAGGTACCTTTGGGTGTCAGCGGTCTGTGGCTCTAGATGGCGTGGGCTCTGCCCCTTCTGCCGGTGGCGAGGCTCGGCTGACTGGCAGCGGAGGTGACAACGGTGAGGTGCAGACAGGGGATAGAGATGGCCTCTGGCGGTGTGGCTTGGCTGCAGGGCGCCACAGGCTCAATCTGGGCCCGATCTAGGCGCTGTGAGCTTTGCCCAACCATGTTGGTGGCATGGCTAGATGCAGGCCAGATAGGCTCATGTTTGGTTGCCACCGTTGCTATGTATGGCCTGTGGGCGGCATGGAGGTTGCCGTGTCCGGTCTGCTTGTCATCGACGGCTTGTTCACCAATACCCCTTGCCCGTACCAATGAGTTAGCTGTTGTCAAGGCTCTCGGCTGATGATACGAGTCCGGTGCTCCTCAGACCGGCAACGGTCCGGTTGGCCCGGGTGACCACGGTGGCGATGGTGATGGCGCGACTGCTTGGCGATAGGGATCTGCGGTGGCGGTGGATCCACTGGTGGATGGACGAGTAGGGACTTGGGCTAGGGTTGGTGGCGATGGTAACACCCCTGCTACAGTGTGGCGCGGGGATTCATGAGTCCATTTGGGCTCGGCCGGGCTAGAGAGGGCCTGGTTTGCCCTTGCTGCTACATCCGGTCGGCTATCGCTCTCCGACGGTGGAGGTAGTTCCCTCCTGCGTGTTATTGTACCGCCGACCCCCACTGGAGTTTCTTCTTTTCGGTCATACCAGCCTCACATTGTGGGTCACGGTGAGTCGACGGTGGTGACTGCAAGACCGTGGTGGCGTGTGCTGGTGGGCGGCGAGCTTGGTGGAGCAATTCAAAGTGTCCGGGAGTGTGGTTTTTTGAGAGGTCAGGAGAAATCCTTGTCATCTTGACACCAACACGGTGACGCCTGTGGGTGTCATCGTCCTTCTTGAAGGGCGTCGGGTGTATCTCTTCCCCACCTTTCTTAGCGTATCGGGGGAAACCCTATGACTAGTCCAGGCAGCAGCGTCGTTGTCGTCGCTTTCCCTCTTGGGGGTGCTGCTTGGTACGTGACGCTTCGGAGCGCTAGGAGCATGGTGAATTATCCAGAGGGTGCAGCGGTGGTGGGTCATCCTCGTTCATCGAGCCACTGTTATCGACTTTGTTTTCTCTTCTTGTTCTTCTTCGTTTTCTTTGTATTTTCTTTTGGACGTTGTGCTGTCTGACCCAGCAGCGGTCTCAAACGGTTGCTATATTAATATAGTTGGACGAAAGCCTTATTTGAGAAGTTTCAGAAATTAAAGCTTTAGCTAGTATGGATAGAGTTAAAAGTAGATCGATGGCGGGTTAGGGTAAGTACAAAGCGTGGTACTTTGATCACTTTAGGTTCAGCTCCTGATGTGGTCCTGCAAGAGATTGAACTTGAATCGAATGTAATCCCTACTGTTTAAAGATATATTTTTGCCGGCAAAAAAATAGTGAATGAAGGGAGTATATTTATGTCTTTGCGTCCATTATTTCTCTCTCTGTTCCCCTTGTATATTTATTATTTTCTCATCTCAAGAAGAGAAGAATATCCATGATTTCCGGATCCCCTTTCCTCTTTTTTCATAATTGATAATTCCAGTGTTAGCTGCTAGGAATATCTCCCATTATCCTCCCGCGATACTTTGTCGAGCTGGCCCAATGGGGTGGTGGATAAGTAGGGTACCCATTTCGCTCTCCCTCCCTCTCTCTCTCCCCTGAGTTTGCTGGGGCTGCCTGCCCTCCCCGTGCAGCGACGAACGAAAAAGCGAGCACCCAAGCTCGGGCACGGTCGAACGAATACCAGCCACACGCCGGGCAATGGCCTCGGTGGTCACCCGCACAGCCTATCGCCATCCAACCTCACCCCCTCCATCACCCGCCCACACCACTATAGAACACGCGCACACCCCTAATCCCGAGCACGGAGCACCTCGTCACTCTCCCGCTCCACTTCCCAGATCCCCACCCATATTCGCGTAGTCCGCGTAGTGTCACCTTGCCACTTGCTCTCCGAGCTCTTGGACGCACTGGGACACACACACACCCCCTATTTGGATTGACCTGTTTCCAAGGAGAGGAGAGGAGAGGAGGATATAGTTAAGCTATTGCAATCTTGACGAGGAGAAGCAATGGCGCTCTCGTCGACGTTCTCCCTCCCACGAGGCTTTCTCGGCGTGCTGCCTCAGGAACACCATTTCGCTTCCTCCGTCGAGCTCCATGCCCGGCCTCTCAAGGTTTGCACATGCCTCCTCTGCTCTCCTCTGTTCCTACCGATTCAATTCCTGCTCATCTTCGTTGCAATTTGTAACCGTTGCTCAATCGGCTGCAGCCGAGGAGGAGGTCCTGCATTTCTGCGTCGCTGTCGGAGAGGGAGGCAGAGTACCACTCGCAGCGTCCGCCCACGCCGCTGCTGGACACGGTGAACTACCCCATCCACATGAAGAACCTGTCGCTCAAGGAGCTGCAGCAGCTCTCCGACGAGCTCCGCTCCGACGTCATCTTCCACGTCTCCAAGACCGGCGGCCACCTCGGGTCCAGCCTCGGCGTCGTCGAGCTCACCGTCGCGCTGCACTACGTCTTCAACACACCACAGGACAAGCTCCTCTGGGACGTCGGCCACCAGGTAAAAACAATGCACACTTGACTTCCAGAAATCAGTGCCCCGGCCGGATCGGGATAACGTGCCCGCGCCATGTGAGGGGCTGCGAGGTTCAGCTCCCGTTTAATCAGTCAATCAATCCCCTTTTGTTTATTCCTCTGTGTGCCCGCAGTCGTATCCCCACAAGATCCTGACGGGGCGGCGTGACAAGATGCCGACGATACGGCAGACCAACGGCCTGTCCGGCTTCATCAAGCGCTCCGAGAGCGAGTACGACAGCTTCGGCACCGGCCACAGCTCCACCACCATCTCCGCCGCCCTCGGTAACAATCATCTATCATCTACTACTATAGTATTATTAGTCTCTGCATCTGATTGTGTAGTTAATTAGCTCGTGAAAACTCTGTGACGGTGCGTGAACAGCTGATCAAGTGTGTGTGTGTTTGCCTGATTGGCAGGGATGGCCGTCGGGAGGGACCTCAAGGGCGGCAAGAACAACGTGGTTGCGGTGATCGGCGACGGCGCCATGACGGCCGGGCAGGCCTACGAGGCCATGAACAACGCCGGGTACCTGGACTCCGACATGATCGTGATACTCAACGACAACAAGCAGGTGTCGCTGCCGACGGCGACGCTGGACGGGCCGGCGCCGCCCGTGGGCGCGCTCAGCGGCGCCCTGAGCAAGCTGCAGTCCAGCCGGCCGCTCAGGGAGCTCCGGGAGGTGGCCAAGGTATGGTGGCCTCACATATGTGATCACTGGATAGATAGTACGGCCGGGGAAGGAACGTTGAATTGACGTACTGGTGCAGAGTCAAATTCCAACTTGCTGCAGCGCATAGCAGTAGCACTGCGTAATACTGTAGGTTCGTAGAAAGGAACTCTAGCTAGTAAGTTGTCTGCACGATGCAACTTCAGACTTGCTTGAAAATAAATAAACTTCATAATTTAATTGTGGAAATGACAAGGAAATCAGCTTCAATCAGCAACAGTTTTAAAACCGAAGAGAACGTGTCACCGTATGCTTGTACGGTATCACACGATTTTTCTAATTCTTGAAGTTTTGTATGCTTGTACAGTACATGCCAAAACCAGCTACTCAGGGTACAATGCACTCACGTATATATACTCTATCTATGCCAGGTGTGATGCATCACATAGCTAAATCCACCAGAAATGGCGATGAAACCTAGAGAATAGCATATCCAGTACTACCCACTTGCATTTTGTCTTCAGCAAAACAGCTCAAGGAAGGGGTGATCTTACCAAGCGACGTGGCTTAAGTCTTTTTTTTTTTGACGTGGCTTAAGTGCAATATGACAGCGAGGCAGATACGAGTGTGCCTGTTTTCTAATCCTAGATTTGACTCGAATGATAATTTATCTTCACTTCAGATCAGATTCATAGTATAGATACCAAAACAAAAAAAAACACATCGATGACAGTTAAAACTCGTAGCGTACGTCACTGGGCCTGGCCGCTCTGATTTTACGAAACTAGGTGTCTAGTAATGGGTGTTCTTTCAAGACTGGACCGAGCAAGGCCCATACATTCAACTCTGACACGCGAGTGTTGATTGACCCGCGTGTTTTGCTCATCAGGGCGTGACGAAGCAAATCGGCGGGTCGGTGCACGAGATTGCGGCGAAGGTGGACGAGTACGCCCGCGGCATGATCAGCGGCTCCGGGTCGTCGCTCTTCGAGGAGCTCGGGCTCTACTACATTGGCCCCGTCGACGGCCACAACATCGACGACCTCATCACCATCCTCCGGGAGGTCAAGGGCACCAAGACCACCGGCCCCGTGCTCATCCACGTCATCACCGAGAAAGGCCGCGGCTACCCCTACGCCGAGCGAGCCTCCGACAAGTACCACGGTAACATAGTATCCTGCATTGACACTGGATCATATATATATGCGGGGGATTTGGGAGTTGCTAATTGGCGTACGTGATCGGTGTTGAAGGTGTGGCCAAGTTCGATCCGGCGACGGGGAAGCAGTTCAAGTCCCCGGCCAAGACGATGTCCTACACCAACTACTTCGCGGAGGCGCTGATCGCCGAGGCGGAGCAGGACAACAAGATCGTGGCCATCCACGCGGCCATGGGCGGCGGCACGGGGCTCAACTACTTCCTCCGCCGCTTCCCGAACCGGTGCTTCGACGTGGGGATCGCCGAGCAGCACGCCGTCACATTCGCCGCCGGGCTGGCCTGCGAGGGGCTCAAGCCCTTCTGCGCCATCTACTCCTCCTTCCTCCAGAGAGGCTACGACCAGGTCGTGCACGACGTGGACCTCCAGAAGCTTCCCGTGAGGTTCGCCATGGACAGGGCCGGGCTGGTCGGCGCCGACGGGCCGACTCATTGTGGGGCCTTCGACGTGACGTTCATGGCGTGCCTGCCCAACATGGTCGTCATGGCCCCGTCCGACGAGGCCGAGCTGCTGAACATGGTCGCCACTGCCGCCGCCATCGACGACCGCCCCTCCTGCTTCCGGTACCCGAGAGGCAACGGCATCGGCGTGCCGTTGCCCGACAACTACAAAGGCATTCCCATCGAGGTACGTTTCGATCTCAACTTCATAACTCAAACTGAAGATCGTGTGTACTCGACTGACGACTGATGGATGTCAATATGTTCCGCAGGTGGGCAAAGGGAGGATTATGATCGAGGGTGAGAGAGTGGCGCTGCTGGGGTACGGGTCGGCGGTGCAGTACTGCATGGCGGCGTCGTCCATCGTGGAGCAGCACGGCCTCAGGGTGACCGTCGCCGACGCCAGGTTCTGCAAGCCGTTGGACCACGCCCTCATCAGGAGCCTCGCCAAGTCCCACGAGGTGATCATCACCGTCGAGGAAGGGTCCATCGGCGGGTTCGGCTCGCACGTAGCCCAGTTCATGGCCCTGGATGGCCTTCTCGACGGCAAACTTAAGGTAAGCTAGACAAGTAGTACATCAGAACCCTGTAACGCTGATGGCTTCAGTGTAGTACGTACTGACGATGTGTTGTTATTTTGGATGGTGCAGTGGCGGCCGGTTGTGCTTCCCGACAAATACATCGACCACGGATCACCGGCCGATCAGCTGGCGGAGGCTGGGCTGACGCCGTCGCACATCGCCGCCACGGTGTTCAACATCCTGGGGCAGGCGAGGGAGGCCCTCGCCATCATGACGGTGCAGAATGTCTAGAGCCCAGTGGGGTGCTGCCTATAGAGAATGTTGTACATTTTGGTCGTTTAGATGATTCAGAGGGATTAGTAGGCGTCAGAAAATTAAGCGATCCTGATCAGGGGAAACGTTACAGTTTTCGTTCTTTGCTCTGACGTTGAGGTACATGGTTAATTGTTCGTGTGGACTGGACTAATGTGTTGTGTTTGTATCTATGAAATGAAATGAAATGATGTGTATGTTAGTAGATTTTTGAAGATTAAGGATACCTTCTCCTCTATGTTGTAAATTTGGACGATCAGGTAGAATAGGCTCTACTCGAACTGTCGTGATGTAGAATACGGCAGTACCATTAGGGATGGCTTAAGAGAGGACAATCAGGAGCTAGCGATAGCTTCCGCAGGTGGGATTGGGCACATGCACTGCTAACACAGTGATACACCTAGGTTCAGGGTCCTCTCGGCGAGATAACATCCATACTCCTGCAAGGACTTAATATATGAGGGCTAAGTGCCCTGTACAGGTGCTCCTTGAGCTGTATCCTAGGTGAACTGGAAGAGGAATCGATCCGTCCTCCCAACGGAGGTATTGCCCCCCCCCCCTTATATACTGGCTAGGGGTGCAGTCTACAAGGTATGGTCGGCTGGTGGGGGCAGCTCGTGGGGCCCGTGCAATAGGTAGCGCTACAGTGCTCCACCGTACCAGCTGCTACAGCTTTACGCAGAGCCGGACAGACGTCCTATCACACAGTCTGGAGGCGTCGCTACTTTATCTGACGCGTCGCCTGGGAGCCGGAGGCGTGCTACTGCTTAGCCTGGGTACACCGCTACTTTATCCAACGCGCCGCCGGGGATCCGGATGCATGCTTGTAGTCTCATCATCATGCGCTCCGGATAACCGGTACTGATTCCGAGGTGACCAGATGGAGCGGGCCACCCGACCTGACCTTCTAGTTGACTAGCTAGACGGACCAGCCGGGTACTCTTGAGGGTTGACCAGTTGGGGCTCGCCAACCGGCCTGGGCTTCATATCTACCGGCCTTCCGGCCTAACCTTCTGGTTTAGGGTCATCCGGCCTACCTTAACCTACCGGGGGTAATCCCCCCGACATTAGCGCCCGAGCGCGCTGGGACTTCGCGCAGAGGAGAAGTTTCTACGCGCTACTGAGTGAGTTGATATAGTTGTTGATGGTTCCGGTTGGAGTTTGCCTAAATTGTGGTTCTTGATACCTGGCTAGAGTAGCCTGGATGCGGAATCAGTAAACACCCACTAGGTGAAGCGGTGACAGAAGTGGCCGACTAGCGTAGCTAGAGCCTAGCGACAAAACGTCGTGCCGCTAAGGTCAGCGCTTGCGTCAGTCACGTCCATCTGCACTGAGAGATATCATATCGTTGCAGTTTTTGGTAACCGCACGCACACCTCGTTAACTCCTCCCTGGATCTTATGTGGTCACACGTGATCCTAAACTAAACTGTCACGGTAGTGGAGGGTAGTTGTCTGCCACGTGGCGCTGGTGGAGATGAATCGGCGTGGCCTCGCCTCAGGATATATAGGGGTACTGGGGCAATGGGGTTTTCCCCTTCGCCCAGTTCCTTCCCCTTTCTTCTTCTTCGCATCTCAGCGCACTAGTTCTCTGCTCTTCTACCCACACTGTGCCGCCAGAAAAGTGTCGCCGACACCACCGTAAACTATTGTGATGACGGGGTTTCGCTTCTCAACCACAGAGCCGCCAATCGATATGATGCCGATGAAACGCGGGGGTGATGTGGATCGGTGGTCACCGAGCAACATATTGCCAAGTATCGGCGGGGGCGGTTCCTCCCGCCGAAGAGGCTGTTGAAGGATGGAGGGCGAGTGCGTCGTCTTCCTTGCCCACTTCGCCTGCGGGTTCGGTCTGCCCGCGAGGGATTTGCCTCTTCAGTTCTTTGACTTCTTTCACCTCCGCCTTTACCATCTTGGCGCAAACGCCATGGCGCAACTCGCCTTCCACATGGCGTGCTGCGAGTCCTACCTCGGCGTCCGACCAGACATCGGGAATTTCTTGAGGTTTTTCTTCTTGAAATCCTAGATGATACAGAAGGAGGGGCCGCTAGTGGATGTTGGCTGTGCCGCTATCTACCCTCGCACCACCTCACCCATGCCCCAGATCGACTTGCTTGACACGATCAAACTCTAGCGGGGAACGTAATTTTACGTGAGCAACACCACGCAGACGGATTAAATCCGGTTGCTAGAGTTCGCGAACGTCGTCTCCGACCAGGCATGCTGGGAGGTGAAGGGTTGGGGGGCGAAGCCAGGCATCTGGGAGGTGAAGGGTTGGGGGGCGAAGCCAGGCATCGAGAATATGATGATGCTGGTTAGGGAGCGCGGGGTCTCTATGCGAGACATCCGTCTATCTTGGATGGCACGTCAGGTGCTCCCCCTCTATAGAGAGGGCACAAGATGTGCTTTCTTTCTAGGCCAATGGACCCCACCCGGACCTCCTGGCTAGATGCGTCGTTTTAGGCCCTCTGAGACTGGCTTGCCATGATCTTGAAGGAGGAGCTCGAGGACCCCTGGTCCTACTCCTACCTCCCGTTTGACTGGACCAACCGGGCGCCCTAGGTAAGCTAGATTTTCTCCCGGGTAGGTTTCTTTCTTGAGTTTGCTGTTTTTGTTGTTTCTTGACTTGTCCGAATAGCTTTTTAAGGCGCAGCTGGCTGAGGACGGGATGGATCCAGATGCGCCCATGACCTTCGAGCTAGATCGCCAGCATCTCAAGTATTTGCCCACGGAGATGAATGTGTTCCCCACTCGGGATGACGACCCCATGGCGGTCTTGCTCGGTAAGGTTCCTCACATAAGGATCTAGTGGAGCCGGTTGATGGTGGATAGCTAGATCCTGATCGTGGTGAAGCTGATGCAGCCGGAGATGGTGATGACATTCCTCCCCCTCCTAGGGATGCCCTGAAGCCTAAGCGCCAGCGGGCCCCGATGACCACAGCCTAGGCGGAGGCGGGTGTAAAGAGACAACACCAGCAGAGGAAGAGGGAGGACATGCCCATGGTGCCCGGGTAAGCTTTTCTTTCGTAGATGTTGCCTTTCTGCCGTTTTTAGCTGTTAGTTGATTCTATCTTTTTTCTTTTAGCGATCCTCTCTCGTCGGCTATGGTGGCCATATGACAAGCCTTCTTGCAACCTGCTAGATAAATGGGTCTCCACGTGTCAGCCATGTGGTAGGCCACGTGGCTTAACGTGATTTTGGCAGGCCACCATGTCGCCAGCCTTGCAAGAGAATATGTGCAAAAACATGGGCAGACCGTCACATGTACCTGCATGCTAGCTTAATGGACTTTCCCTGAAAGCAATGTGGTGACCCTTCTACTTTCTACTTTATGGTATTTTAGTGGGTTGCCACGTGAAATCCTGTTACGGGATTTCGTTTTGCTTCCACGTGGACCGGCCTGCTAGCTTTATGTGATTTTACTGGGTTGTCACATGGCGACCTTTGTAGCTTTATGGGCTTTTGCTTTGCTCCAATGTAATGTAGGCTTGCCAACTTTATGGGCTTTTAATGGGCCGCCACATGCCGACCCACCTACCTTTATGGGCTCGTTTTGCATCCAAGTGGGCCAACCAACCAGCTTTATGGGCTTTAACAGGCTGCCATGTGGGCCCACCTACCTTATGGGCTTTTTGGTTTCAAGTGGGCCAACCTCCTTAAATTTATCGAGACGACGCGCTGGTGACCGGTGATATCACCGGTTACCGATATGACATCATCAGTTAGGAAGTTGATGACCTTAATTACCCGTTAACGGTGTTTGCCACATGGTAGTTGGCATGATGTCAACGGTCAATGGGCTGTGAAACACATCTACTATGATCAGAATTTTTGTGGTAGTGGGTTCCATCCACCATGGTTTCCAAAAAACCGTGGTTGAGTCTTTTGTGACACAGTTTTTACCATAGGTTTCCATCCGTGGTAGAAGCCATTTAACCATGAAAAAAAATGGCCTTCTACCACGAAAAATGGTCATGGTAGATGCTAACTTTTTTTATAGTGATGCGTGATTTGGAGGCACATTGTCCACCCTTGCTTAGTGATGTTTCGATAAATCGTGTTTGGCAGGCTATTTCAACCATATGCGAAGGTTTGTTTTATACTACTGCATCTATGTAACATCGTATTTTATTAATATTTCTTTGTAGAAAATTGGTTAAACTTTATGGGTGTTAGACTTTTATGAAACTTGTAGACCTTGTTTTTGGAACATGCGAAGGCCGGTGAAATCTCGTTGAGGCCTCGTTTAGTTGTCCGGTATTTCTTAGGATGGACGAGTAATTTCCTAGCCCAGTCGCTCTTCCCTGATTTTCCTGACGAGGCCCAGTCTTGTCCCTGATTTTCCAGCTTCAGCAAGACCTTCTCTCTAGTGAGTCCCTCCCCCGCCTCTTCCCCTCTCCCCTACCTATGGTTTCTGGTCTGCCACCACCACCTCCCGCCATCCGGTCTATTTCTTTGGACATTGTGGAGAGAAGAGAGAGAGACTCTAGAGAGAATCGACACATCAGAGGCAGATTTGAGGGACACTGTCCTGGTCTTCTCGTGGTCATGCTAGCAGCTCTGATGAGCTAGCCGCCATGGCCAAGCTATTGGATCACGAGGCCAAGATCTCGCTGGCCGCCTGCTAGTGTTTGCTTACATATGCTTGGCCACGAGTACAGATGTCCACCACTCACTGCTGCCCATCCCAAGCCATGCATAATTTACAAAGTAGAGAGGATATGGTGTTTTTTGGAAGATGCGATGCTTGTTAAATATATATAGCACCATGCATGCCCCATGTGTCCAAATCTATCAGGAGTTGACTGTATTGAATTTTCAAAACAAAAAACAAGATCCTTCATGGAGCCTGTCTGGGCCTGCACTCTATAGACACAGGATGTGCAAGTATCCTCATTGCTCATGCATGTCACCAAGCTTAAGCTATAGTATAATGTACTGTCTGAAGAATAGGGTTATGTATAATAAGCACTTAACTAATTTTTCCCTTTACTGATAGTGTAATTGCGTAGAACCAATCAATTTTTTCTTGTACAAAAATTTCATCTCTTGCGTTCTTTTTGACCTATGACCCTTTGAAACATGTGAATATTCCTACCGGATGAAGAATTATCTGGAATTTGTAATATAGCAATATTTTACTTGCTTCCTCTTGTGAGGAAGCAGACAACCAAGTAACTTATTTTTCTTCTCTAGCTACATGTGGTAACGCCCTTACTCATTAGAGCCATCTGTTGCGAATTGAAAACATTTGAACACAAGTTCTGTTCTTGAGAACATTTAATGGGTAATAATACATTACACGCTTTCTATTAACCATGTTAATGTTTTAATTAAGGTGGCATTTTTCTATTATGTTTTCCTCTAGAAGACATGCTCTAACAACTTTCATGACATCTTACTGGAATATGTAAGTGATTTTTTATTGTGTTACTAGCTTCATAAATTCTGTATTATCAGTGTAGCACTATTATATTCTCAAGTGTCATTGCAAATCTTTGTCAAGAATTTGGAAGGCATGCCTTATCTCCTCTTTGAAGTACTGTATTTGAGAACCAGTAGTAAGATAAGTAATTCATGACCATGTGAGGCACATTCCTGTATGCACAGTATTATAAGATTATTATATGGAAGCTTTATATTTTTCGGGTTTCCAGTGGTGAAACATATACATGCACTTGTTACTTCCTATTGTTTATTCAGCAAGGAATATTGTACCTAACCAACTTAGGGGATGAGGTATTGGAGAAAGGTTGAATTTTGAAGAGGTAGTTGTGTGGATATTGCCAAAAGTAGAGCAGTGGAAATCTATTGTGGTTTGGATTAACTTGTGCCTGGACTGCAGGGTGTGGAACTAAGGTACGTGGATGTGGCTAATTTGTACTCCCTCTGTTTCAAAATTGTCGTGGTGGTGGCACGACAGATGCCATGGATAGGCTAAAGATGAGAGCAATGAGTGCTAGGGGAATCCAGGGAGGGAGAACGTGGTGATTCCACGCACAGATGTTCTTGTATTCTCTCTATCAATGGTGTTTACAAATCCTCTTCAAGCTCTTGGTAAGAAGAAGACTATGTCTCTTACTCCCTACAAACTAGCTCTAGAGTTCTACCTTAGACATAGAAAATAATCGATAGATCCCCCTCTATGGAGGCCCCGGTGCTCCTTATATAGGGGAGCCCGGGTTACAATATTAGGGCACACGTGGCAGCATATTCTCCGAATATGCTCCTCGCCTAAAGCTAGATGCTTCTTTATTCTCTTCAATTCGTCTGGGCTTTGGACGTAACCCACTGCGTAATCTTTGTCTTTTAAGCGTCAGACACGGCCACGCCACCGACATTGCTCAAGGCCACCTTGGTCACCCCTAACCCGGTCCTCCTCCTCTTTGCTTTGCTTCACGCCACGCCTAATAAAGCCACCTTTTGACTAGCGGGAGATTCCTTCCTTCTCTTGGAAGCCATAGGATGGTCCGGCTAGCATGTGGCTAATCCGGCTACCAAGATATCTGCAAAACAGATAGACAAATATGGTCGGCATATATTTTATGCCGACCGGACTACGGTTAAGGGGATGCTCCACGGGCCGGGTCACTCCGTGGTTCGGTCTGCCTTGAGGTGACCCGGTCAGCACTTGCTTTGACCGCGCCGTACCCCGGCTAACTCGACCGTTATACCCCGGCATTACCCTACCCGGGGGTATCCCCCCAACATTAGTCCCCGAAGCTCGTGCGGTCTTAGCAACTTTTTAGTTGTTAAGGCCACAGCAGGTTCCCATATCCAGATTTCTACCTGTTTGGCCGAGTTATCCTGTTACCCGGAGCTTTTCCTCTCGCGATCCCTTGGCTCATTCCGAGATATTCCTCGTTGGCCGGGTTTTTGCCTGCTTATCCGGATTACCGTTCCTTCTCTTGTACGCTTTCCCACATCCTACGTGGAGGGTAATCATCATTTTGCCTCACTTTAAAGGCTACGCACATTTAATGCGCCGCCATCGCAAATGTCGGAATAATCGCTGCACGCCCCTTCCTTCACCGCAGCCTCATTAACTGTAACATTTCATCACATCGTGGGATCCTTTGCCCCTGTGGTCCTTGCTGTGGCCATGCTCTGATTGGCTGACTCGGCTGCGTACACGCCCGTTGCATGCAGCGTGGCAACCGCAAAGGATCCCACTATGCGCCAGTTGTGCGGTTAAGTAGAGGGCCTAGGGCAATCTCTAGGGAAGTTCCCCATTTTCTCTACGCTTCCCAGCCTCCTTTCTCTCTCATTGCGACCTTGCCACCGCCACTAGTTCCTCATCGCGCCAGCGCCGTCGCGACCGCGCACAGGCAGCACCTTGCGCCTGCACCGCCATTCTCGCTCAAGAGCTTCATCACGGGGCCTTGCGCTTCCTGTTTCCCCTCCTCCGGTTATTTCTATTCCGATTTCCTTCTCGAAGACCTTGAGTCCACCATGACCGAGGAGGAGGCAGGCGTGGTGGCGCAGCAGGAGGAAGAAGCAGAAGGCCGCGAGCGCAGCTGCTGGGACGGCGCGTTCGTCTGCGAGGACGACTTGCCTGGCTCCGTGCCACGCGCCGCATCCCCACCGACGTCGCCTATCGCCTCGCCGCCGACGAGATATTCCCCTCTCCCAATCCAGGGGAGTATGTTGTTTTTCTTTCTCGTTTCCAGCGTGGCTTCGGCCTTCCTACCTCAAATTTCTTTTTTGATTTCATTTCTACGTATAAACTGCAACCGCATCATCTTCCCGCCAATGCTATCACTTCTTTGTCCTCCTTTGCCTCTGGCATTGAGGGATACATCGGCCTCTGGCCAACTAAGGAACTTTGGATCAAATTCTTCGGTCTCCGGAGGAATGTGGTTCCGGATCCGGAGCTTGCTCCGGAGGATAAGCACCTGACCCAATGCGGCGCTGCCTCCATATCTCCCCGCAAGAACTCCGCGTTTCCCCGAGTCATCGGGCTCGAGTCCTGCAAAGGTTGGGCCCGTACTTTCTTCTACGTCCGGAACACCACCGAGGAGGACTTGATCCGGCTCCTCCCCTTCAAGCTTGGCCCTCCAGATACCTTGCTTTGGGAGAGCATTCCCAAGCGACCCACGGCCCTGGTGAATCAGGTGGAGCTCCAGATCAAGGAGCTGCTCAAGAAGAAGCTTCGGGGGGAGGACATCATGACCACTTTTATCATCAGCCGGGTCCCCTCCTTCAGAAGCGTGCCCACAAGATTTGTTACTTGAGCGGCCCCCTCGACCCCCACCAGACTTCATCTTTTGAGCTCGATAACTCGGCGGTTTACCGCCGGGTTAAGGCCATTTTCAATGTGGAGAAGGAATTCTCCGAGGATTGGGAATGGGGACTCAAGCCCTTCACCTAGGACAACCCTCCTCCAAAGGTAAACTTACTTCTTACTGTTTTCCGGATCTTCTCTGTATGTCGGCTTGCTTTCGTAACTTGGCAATTGTTGTCTTGTTCTCAACGATTCCTCCAGCAGCCACTGGAGGATGGCGAGGTGCTGGTGAGGAAGTGGGTGCCGGACCGCACCGAGGAGGACGAGGAGGAGCCTGATCCGGAGACCTTTCTGCCTACTCCGGATGTCATCAAACACAGCGCTGGTAAGGCCTCTTCTCTAAGGGATTGGCCAGATGATGATGACTCGGACGTTGAGGTCTTGGAGGTACTTGATCCAGTTCTCATCTCTTACGCGTATCTGGTTATGTCCGAATCTTCAGCTAACCCGGCTGGTCAGGTCCACGAGGTTCCTCCCCTCGCCACTGGTGGTCTGGTCCCTGCTTCTTCCCAGAAGCACGCGGTTGCCTCGGCCGTAGCTTCGGAGGTGCCGTCGCCCAAGAAGAGGCAGAAGAAGTCCGAGGTGAAAACCTCGACTAAGTCGGCCGCCAAGAGCACGGTCCGGAAGATGCTCAAACCTCGGGCTCCCCCAACCTTAGACGAGTAAGTATTTTGCATTTGCCCTTCAAGTTTTTCCCTTTCTGTGTTTGCTCTTGTCTCTTATTGGTTCCTTTTCTCTTTTTGACTTGATTCTTTTTTGCTTCTCTGAGCTCCTAGGGTCATTCCCCAGAGCGGCTCCGACATTGCATCTCCAATCTGGAGCAGCCCTTCTCCCCCCGCGATGACGATACTCGCCCGCTCAGCCCTATCCAAGAGGGCTCCGTGGCTGCGCCTGACTAGAGCCCACCTCGTCATGAGGAGGGCAATGTCGGCACGGGGGGTAACGGGGCGGATTTGGATACGGCCATGCCAGATCTCCCCAGCTCCTCTTCGGCCTTAGCACCAAGTGTGAGGGTGCCAGCTCCATCAGCGCCGCCCCAATCAAGTTTATCTCCTGTTCTAGTCTCCTCTGAACCAGCAATACCAGCAGCAATAGCACCAGCAGCAACGCCAAAGATCAAAGACAAGACCAACAACAGGCAAAGAACACCAACAAAGAGAACACCAACAAAGAAGAAGCACGGCTGAGTTCCACCAAGCCTCCCAAGAGGAAGGCCCCGTCAGCTCCCTCCAGATCAACTCCCTCAGTCGCGGATATCTTCTAGCTAGCTCCTCAGGCTTCATCCGGCAAGCTCAAGAAAGTTGCCGGATCAGCTAAAGGGATCTCGTTTGGGTCACACGCTGCCGGATCAGAGGGTAGCAGGCAGTTGGTTCTGCATAACAGCCCTGCTGCAGCTCAATTCGCTAGGCGAGAGGCCCACGTCAAAGTCCTTGTGGCGAACTACTCTCCCAGCGGTGAAAGTTACAGTCCACTGCTCCTGGAGTACGTGAAGAACTGGAACAATGCTGAATTCATCGACCCGCAAGATGATCTACTGGAGAAGTTCGGCCCAGCCGAGTTTAGTGCACAGATGAACTCCGCTACCAAGGCCATCTCTTTGGCTGGCCGGATGATAGAGGTCATTCTTTTCCTTCACTATGGTACTTTGCATAGATGAGCACTTGTATATATATCCCCTAGTGCCCGATCCTTCGAGGGAGTAACTTGTTACTCGGTCGGATGCTCCTTAGGGAATTTAGTTTCTGTTTGTAGCAACTTCAAATTTTAACAAAGTTAGAGCTGGGTTAAGTTTCCTTGGCCCAATCCTGTATACTTCGAATATCCACGCACCTAGAGCCGGGTTAAGTTCCACTTGGCCCGGATCTTGTAGACTTCGAATATCCACACACCTAGAGGCGGGTTAAGTTCCACTTGGCCCGGATCTTGTAGACTTCAAATATCCACACACCTAGAGCCGGGTTAAGTTCCGCTTGGCCCGGATCTTGTAGACTTCGAATATCCACACACCTAGAGCCGGGTTAAGTTCCACTTGGCCCGGATCTTGTAGACTTCGAATATCCACACACCTAGATCCAGGTTAAGTTCCACTTGGCCCGGATCTTGTAGACTTCAAATATCCACACACCTAGAGCCGGGTTATGTTCCACTTGGCCTGGATCTTGTAGACTTCAAATATCCACACACCTAGAGCCGGGTTATGTTCCGCTTGGACCAGATCTTGTAGACTTCGAGTATCCACACACCTAGAGCCAGGTTAAGTTCCACTTGGCCCGGATCTTATAGACTTTGAATTATTTTTTACTTTGCCTTTGAACTTGACATTGCCTTGCTTATTTCAAATTACCACTAACCGCCGATCCGCTGAGTTCCAGCGCTTGCTGGACTCCTATAAAGACATGCGCGCACGTTATGGCAAACTCCTGGAGGAGCACCAGAAGAAGGGTAATATTCCTTACTTAGACTTTCCCTCTTCCATTTTCGTTCATTCGAGTTGTCTATGATCCGTATTAATTTGTTATCCGAACCATGCAGCCGAGGTTGAAGATGAGAATATTATCATGCGGAAGAATCTAGCTGAGATCAAAGGTAATCTCATCTCCTTCCCATGATCACTGTATGCTCCTTTCTTTATCCGGTGGACATTTATACTTCGGTTTCTCCGGATTATGCCACTATTGCAGTTGCTCTCGAAGACAGCGTTACAATGCCTGACATGATGACCCATTTCCTCGAACAAGCAGGGAAGCATGAGGCTGAGCTGAAGAAGAAGAAGTATGAAGAGATAGCTTGGTTGTAGCTCCAGGACTCGGAAATTACTCGGCTGAATGCCGAAATTCAGAGTCTCAAGGACCTCCATAAGTCCGAATTGGAGAAGGCTGACCAGGAGTTTGCCGAGGAAAAAGAGCATTTAACCATGCAAATTTCCAAGGACCAAAGCTTACTGTAGGAAGCCAACGTCAAACTTACGCCGGTGACCTCTGAGTACGAGAAACTCCAGGCCCACAGCACCAATGTCCATTCCGAGCTTCAGCGACTCCTCTTCCAGATTGCGCGTGAGTTCTTTGCCCTTGCTTAATTTTCCTTCCTCCAGGTTTGGTGCTTTTGCTCACTGTCTCCTCTGCTCTGTTCTCAGGCAAATTTCCAGAAAGTGACACGCTTGGTGCTGCTGCCTTAATCCAGTCCCGCGAACAACGTGGTATTCTTGTAGGCCCTGATGCCGAGCCAATCCCGTATAATACGGAGGATCTGCTGGCGAGCCTCACCGCTCGCCTTGAGCTAGTGAAGAACCACGGCGTAGACATCATACCGGTGGCAACGCGAATGTTCGGCTCCCTCTGGCCCACTGAGACAATTCCTAAAAGAGGTTCGGCTTTCATAGCTAAATTAATGGAGTGCGATACGCAGCTGCATTTGTGGCGCGAATCTTCCGCACGGGCTGGGGCTGACATTGCTTTGCAGTTCGTCCTTTCGTGGTATGAAGGAATTGACCTGGGGTTGCTTACCCGTATGCGCACCGGATCTAAGTGGTCCGAAGATCCGGATTGTGTCGCGCTCCGCAAAGCCTGTGCCAAGAAGCTTATTCAATACTCCTTCTGCCACGCTTGGAACAAAGGGCAGAGTTATCTCGAGGTTTTTGATGATGAAGTTGCTTCGGGAGATGAAGAAGAAGAAGGGAGTGAGTGTGAGGCCTCCGAGCTTGGCGACGAGGCTGATGACCCGGAGGATGGCGAGGTCAACCCTGAGGATGAAGCCGAGGCTAGCGCCCCTCCCCCAAATTCCAAAGTACCACCTTCTTCGGCTGAAGATTCGGCTGCTGCTCCTGATCCTTAAAAACACTCGATCATATTTGTCAGATCCCCGGAATGCCGGGCGGAAATGTATTTAAGTACTTTATTTTGGTTGTGCTACAACTTATCGTTTTGAACTAAGTTTTTAATGCTGGATTATCATGGGCGAAGTCCCCGAGTTTCGTTTTCTTGTTCCCCCAATTTTTGACTCGGCTCGCGTCTACCTTGATTCGGCTTTTCGACTTATGAGTCCGAGGTTCAAAAAATTGATTTAACAATACTGGAAACTTTGAGATTAGCTCAAAATGATCCGGCGTTAGATAAATACAATAAACCAAAGGTTAGTCAAGATAACCAATGTCGGCCCGCATAAGTTCTTTTCCTTAGTCGTTTTTTCATGTGCTTTGTTATTCCAAACTTGTTCTCTTGCTTTCCATGAAGCCAATTCTTGTTGGACAACAGCAAAGTCGAAGAGTTGGGTTTTTGGTGCTCACACATTACTAACCTGACTAAGATATAACCGACTTAAGCCAACCGACATAGAAATACGAAAATGAGAAAGACAATTATTACGGCAGTCCCCGAGTCTCTGCTTGGGGTGCCAAAATTTTATTAATAAGCTCATTGCCGACATACATACCAACATATGAGTAGCTCGGATACATTCACCTCTTTGTTAGGTGTAGAAAGGACGAAGTAGTGCTACATTCCACGGTCGCTTAGATTCCTCTCCGGACCTGTCCGCCTTGTTCTTTTCCTAGGGCTGTGCATCAATAAGATAGTAGGAATCATTATACAAGGCTTTGCTTACAATGAAAGGTCCTTCCCATGGAGGGGATAGCTTATGCATGCCAGCAGTGCGATGTATCGACCGGAGTACCAGGTCACCTTCCTGAAAGACTCGGGGTTTACTTTCCGGCTATGATAGCGTTGGAGATTTTGCTAATATATGGCGGATCTGGACAAGGCCAATTCTCTCGCTTCTTCCAGCAGATCAACATCATTTTGTTGGGCTTCGCGCACTTCGGCTTCTGTGTATTGGGTAACCCTTGGCGAATCATGCTCTATGTCGGCTGGTAATACAGCTTCTGCCCCATATACCAGAAAGAATGGCGTATAGCCTGTTGATCGATTCAGAGTTGTTCTTAAACTAGAGTCATTGCATGTGTGTTCTTTCCACAAACCACATATGGATCCACTAGAGTCATTGCATGTGTGTTCTTTTCACAAACCACATATGGATTAACCAATGGCATTGCATGTGTGTTATTGTCACAAACCACATATGGATCAACCAACGTCATTGCATGTGTGTTCCTGTCATGAACCACACATGGATCAACCTGTGGTCATTGCATGTGTGTTCTTTCCACAAACCACATATGGATCCACTAGAGTCATTGCATGTGTGTTCTTTTCACCAACCACATATGGATCAACCAATGGCATTGCGTGTGTGTTCTTTTCACAAATCACATATGGATCAAACAGTGTTCACTACATGTGTGTTCTTTCCGCAAACCACTTATGGATCCACCAGTGTTCACTGCATGTGTCTTCTTTTCCACAAACCACATATGGATCCACTAGAGTCATTGCATGTGTGTTGCTTTGACAAACCACATATGGACCCACTAGAGTCATTGCATGTGTGTTGTTATACTAAAAACCCACTAGAGTCATTACATGTGTTTTCTTTTCACAAACCACATATGGATCCACAAGTGTCATTGCATGTGTGTTCTTTTCCACAAACCACATATGGATCCACTAGAGTCATTGCATGTGTGTTGTTTTGACAAACCACATATGGACCCACTAGAGTCATTGCATGTGTGTTGTTATACTAAAAACCCACTAGAGTCATTGCATGTGTTTTCTTTTCACAAACCACATATGGATCCACAAGTGTCATTGCATGTGTGTTCTTTCCATAAACCACATATGGCTCAACCAGTGGTTATTGCATGTGTGTTCTTTCCACAAACCTCATATGGATCCACTAGAGTCATTGCATGTGTATTCTTTCCACAAACCACATATGGATCCACCAGTGTTCATTGCATGTGTGTTCTTTCCACAAACCACACATGGACCCACTAGAGTCATTACATGTGTGTTCTTTTCACAAACCACATATGGATCAACCAATGTCATTGCATGTCTGTTCCTGTCATGAACCACAAATGGACCCACTAGAGTCATTGCATGTGTGTTCTTTCCACAAACCACATATGGATCCACTAGAGTCATTGCATGTGTGTTCTTTTCACAAACCACATATGGATTAACCAATGGCATTGCATGTGTATTATTGTCACAAACCACATATGGATTGTAGCATCCCAATTGTCTAACAATTGCAATGCTACTAGCCTAGTCTATATATATGATACCTCCTACATATAATTGTTGCATCATCATTATATCATGCTCATGTCATCATGCCTCCTTGCATTTGAGCATCATATAAAACCCCTTGGTGTTTTGGATCTTGTCTCATATGCATCATTAATTGTATTTGCCTCTTGATATTGTATTTGGTTCTTGATATATTGCTTAATGCCCAAGTTGAGTTGGGGGCATATCTTTTATTAACTCCACCACCTTAACCTTGTCACCACCTTATAATTCCACCATCCAACTAAATATGAGCTTGGCATTTATTGGTTTTACTTCTAGCTCATGTGGGTTGGGATGGATCCAATTATTTTTTTTTCCACATGCTCTCATATATCAATAATGTTGTTTTCACAATATGGATATGTGGAGAGCCACATGGCCACCTTTGCATGCCTTGTGAGTAGGACCCTTTTTCCTAGCTTCCATATGGATTATTATGGAAATTATGCTCATGTTGGGATATTTTTGGGACTATTAATCATCTAGTGGCCCATACACACTAGCATGTCCCAATTGTATTCAAATATGATCATCTCCCTTTAATCCACTTGGGACTTTCTTTTAAATTCTGGGCTTGGCTCTTATTCCAATTTTGGGAATGCAAAATAATAGTGCCAGATAATAATATTGTTTTCACAAGAATCAACATGGCAATAAATATTTTGCATGGGCCATGCAAGTACCCCTTTAGCTTGCCATTTGGATTTTATTTGATTTTTGGAGTGGATCATCTCTATCTTTACCCCTTCTTTTGGCTTGATCTATTTTGATCTTGCTTAAACCTCATCACCATCTCTATCCACCCCATCACCACCTTCTCTTCCTTTCTCTCTTTTGGCTATCTAGTTTGAACTTGTGTTGATCAAGCTTGATCTTGTCAAAGGGTTACACCACCACATATTTCCTCTCTCTCTAACCACACCCTCATCTATACCTAATCTAACCATACCCCCTCCTACCCCATCCTAATCTAAACCCACACCCCCCCATCTAAACCTAACCCGAGCCCCAAACCACCTAGCCTGAGCTAACCCTCTCCCTTCTCCCTCTCTCTCGGCCTCTCTCTTCTCTCTTCTTTGCTGGCCCCACCTGACCACCTGGCCCCACCTGGCACCCTCTCTGCCTCCCCTTTCTTTGGCTACAAGACAAAGAGAGAGGAGAGAAAGCAACCCTAGCCCGATCACCCCCTCCTCACCTTTTTCAAAGAGACCACCCCCATGTGCCTCTCCCCTCTCCCCCCTTATCTCCCCAACCACCCCAGCTCATCTAACCACCTCAGATCTACCCAGGAGGCGCCCAGACCCCCTCTCCTTCCCCCTCCTTCCTCCCCAATCTTGCAAGCTTGCAAGAATGCCTAATCCCTAGCCACCACCCCTCTGTCCGCTGATCCGTGGACGCCAAGACGTACTCAGAGTACCAGCCCCTCCGCTTCCTCTTCGCTTCGAGCGCCTGGGAACCCGCTGGACCTCGCTGGAGAAGCCCCACTTGCCCGTGCCCGTGAGCACCAGGACGCCTCGCACTGCTTGCCTCGCCGATCCACGCCACCCGAGCCCGCTTAGCTGCACGGAGAGGTTTGGTGAGCTCCTCGACCTCCTAGACATGGCCCTACTCCCCTCGCCAGAGAACGTCGCCCCGGCTGTCGAGCACCCTGTTGCTGCTTGCCGATCGCCGCCAGGCGCTGACAGCACTGCAGTTCTGTTCATGCGCCTCGCTTCGCCTAAGGCCTGCAGCCTTCTCCGTCTTGAGCTCGCTAAACAAAAGATATAGCCCGATGTCCCGCTCCATTTTTCGTTCCTGCTCGGTGAGATTCGCCGTTCGTCACCACCGTCGTCGAAGTCCGCCGATCTCCGATACTCTACAGACCGGCGTCGGCGAATCGTCGTTGTCGTTTTTGCAGAAGCCCTCCTCTTTCCCGCCAAACCGCGGTTCCGCGGCCCTCCCGCCACCTCGATGCCTCTTTGCAAGGAAACCCCGAGAACCCATACCATCACAGATCAGTCCTTCCTCACACTGGATCGCCACGTGTCAAGCCCGGCTGGGTCAGCGTGTGGTCCCGAGGTCGCCCCTGCCCGCCTGCTGGGCCTCAGAGGCTAGGAAGCGTGTTATGTTAATAGCCATGCTGGTCTGCTCACTGACCCACCTGTCATTGACTCTGGCTAGCACTGGGCCAAGTAACAAAAGTATTTTCTGAATCTGTTTTAAATTCAAATCTTTTCAATTTATTCCAAATTCAAATTTATTTCTGTTTTTAAATAACTTTTGATTTATAAATCCAATTAATACAAATAATATATGTTTTCAAATCAGGAAAATATGAGGAATTCAAATATGCCATCTAAAATATATTTTGACACTTTATTTTTTCCAAGTTAATTAAAATTACAATAATTTGCCCTTTTGACTTAATAAATTAATAACTTTTGTTTTATAACTCCAAATTTAATAAATAATATGTCTAAAATGATTAGCTCGACGAGACCTTTCTGTCTATGCTTTCCATGGTTTGATTTGAAGCATGCATCATATAAATATAATGGGTACAGCAACTTAAATGAGTATAAAATGTGAATAAAACCCCATAAAATGGTTTATTCTTGTATTCCACACCTCACCCATGCCATGCTACTTTATTGCCATGCCAATTGTGCATCATTCATCATGGCATGATTGTTTGCTTGATGCATTTATACATATGCTTGTGCACTTTATTTATGTTGGCCCTTGTTTGTTTGGTTCTTCTTCGAATAGACAGGTTGGGGATATATCAAGAGAACCAGAGCACTACCAGATCCATCCCTTGCTTCAATCGAGCCGTGCAAGCACTACCACATGCTTGCACACATATAGTACCTATTGCCTCTATCTTATTCTTGCATCATTGAGTCGCGAATGCATTAAATTGAATCCCAAGTATTGCATAGCCTTTACTTTTAAACCCCACTGAAGCTTGTTCCTCCATCCCATGAGCCATTACTACATGAGTTGTTTGAGCCATGCGAGTCGTAGAACAGCATGTGTAGGGTATGTGAGTGTCGATGGATAACGAGGTACCTAAACAACTTAACTCGAGTAGTAATGGGATAACTAATGAAAGTGGCATCGGTGAGCCATATTCGCTATTTGGTTTTTCAGGCTCACTTGTGTCCGTAGGACCCGAGTACTTGATTCCTGTTCCTTGAATATTCGTGCTATCCACATCCGGAGGCTTATGAACCCCCCGAGCGAGCTTGATTCATTCTTATTTCTTGAGGGCCACAAACTAGTTTGAGGTTTTATTTACTATCCTGTACTTATGCCATGCTTCTTTGCTTTATTTAAAATTGTGCGAGGAGCACCTTTGCATCGTTTAGGAAAGCGGAGTGTTTTCGCGGTGTCGACAAGCCAGTCACATTTTGGGTTCCCAGTCGTTCACGACCATTGGCGCAAACCTTGAGGCCGTCTGAGTCAACTAACTTCATTCTTGGGTAGCTCAATGGGGTGGCCCTGAAATATTTCTGAATCTGTGATCGCTTTGTCGTGGCCTCGTTGGGTTTTGATTTGGTTTTTCCGAGGCATATCAGTGTGTGTTGCTATTTGTGCACCTCATAGGTAAAACTTCTGAAAGCCATGTCCGCGGTTATGGACGACTTGGAGCACAGTTTCTTGATCATAGACAAGCATAACTAAAGTACCGCTTTTAATTTGACTAGACTAGGTACCTGACTAGTAAATAGTGCAACACTCATGGAATGGATAATAAAACGCCAGCGGATGGGGGTTGTTCGTCCGCTTCCTCGGTATGGCGAGGAGGAGGATGGATCTGTGGATATTACCGTTATAACTGTTATAATTGTTATTAATTCACGGACATCCGTCTATCTCCGGTTAGGCGGATGGTTAGCTTAGTATCTATAGAATTGTTAGGGTTTATCTTTTGCTGCAATTGCGTCACCCGGTTGTGTCCCCTTTAGAGGCATAAAGACTTTGAGTACCCTAGGGTCTCACACGATAAATTATTGGTTCGGATGAAGTACACTCACAAGATGGATCCGGGTGGAAGGCGGACGATGTGGGCAATGATCATTCGGTGTAGAGATTCCGGGAACGGGATCCGTGAGATCGTATGGGCGGGATCTTATTTATGGGGCATCTTATGCCGATTTGCTTCTTATCCGTACTCGGATTTTGTCTTCCGCTTAGCTTGATACTCGACGATTGATGTATGAGGAGATATCCTAAACTATTATATCTATCTAGGATATTTGGATCTTGCCGTATGGCGTTGCTATATTCCTTTCTTTTAGATGGAATGGCTCGATGTACTGTTGTATGGTGGCTTGCATACATACTCATTTGTGTATGTAGTTGATCCTTACTTTGCCGATTCACGCCCGTTCTGGTCCCGATGTTTGGAAATGGTTGGGACGGCCGAAAAGGTCTACTGTGAGTGGCATTTGGGCCCCATTGCACTATTTCAACCATTTCGCTCATCCAGGCTTGTAACTAGGGCGTAATTCACCGAGGTAGTTACAATTGGTATCGAGCCATCCCGCCTTCAGGGTCTCAGCCAAATGGTCGTTGTCTGTCTAGCAAATATTTTTGGTAGTTATGTATACTAGGGAAAAACAAAACGCGAGAGTAGGTCTGCTTCCACTTTTCTTCTTACCCACCCACCACCCTTTTCTGGTAAGGAAGTGTAACATTTTCAATCCTCTTCTTAAAATTCAAACTAGGATTCACGTGTTCTGGGTTTCCGTAGTACCATAGAAAGTGTGTGTGTGTGTGTGTGTGTGTGTAATTCCTTGTCTATCTGTTGCATCCAACTTGTTATCTTATCTGCCTTTGGTTATCAACTGTTGGTACATTCCATACTAACAGGCTTTTGCAAACCGACGCGATCTATCTGACTTCTTGTTAACCGGTGCCATCTTCTTAAGGGTGTCCTTCCTTCTAGCAACTCCATATTTTGTGAAACATCAGTTGCTAATCTCTATCTGATAAGTGATTTTGCGCATCTATTGGTATTTTAATGCCGAAAAATGCGGAAAATTTTTCTTTGATACATCTGTGTTTCCACACTCCTTTCCAGTCGTGTGTGAAACATTATCTATCTTCCTTTTATCAGCATGTCCATGCTAACTCATTCTTTTGTCACCGGCGCTTGATCCTAGAGTTTCTTTTCATCTCCAATCCTCTTGGGCTAATTACATAACATGTGTCGATCTGATGCTGGTGATTGTAATTTGGCTCTCGGCATAGCTATATTCCACTCATGATTAGTGTCGATTGGAATATGGAAAATGCTATCAACCGTCATCATCTGGAGGATAAGGTTATCTCCTGTGATTTTGAGTACACCGTGATCATATCTATGCATATTCAAGCATCTTTGGCAATCCGGAGTTTCTCAAGGCACTACGGTCTATCATCATTCATCATCTGCACATCTTTTCAACTCCATATCGCACATCTTTTCGTCTCTGATAGCTCATACCATAAGCAAAGCTATATCATCTTTTCTTTATCCAAGATCTCCTTATCTTTGTAACCGGTGATCCGATCGACAATGTGAACCAGGTGTCATCTCTTTTTCTTCCGAAGGACCAGATAATCTATTCTTCCAGTGCATCTTCTTCAACACGAACCCGTGCTCTTAATGTTGATCTTTCAAAAGAGCGTTGAGTTCAGAAAGTGTTTCGAGCATTTGTTCGTTTCTCCCGCCTCTTGAACTTGATATTCTGGGAATATCCTGTTAATCCATGGTGGTATATGTTGATAATATGCTTACCTATTCCATATCAATGGAAGGACATGGAAGATCATCTGTGTCTTTTTCTCTCAAGCTTCGTGAGCACTGCCTGTGTGCAAAGTTCACAAAGCGTGAATTCTGGCTTCTTGAAGTCACCTATCTCGGCCACGTCCTTCTGCTAAATATATCACTTCAATTCTAGAATCAGCAAGTTCATTGTTAATTCCATCTTCCATCATCAATCAATCCGGAGTTTTCCTTGTGGGCAAGTTATCATCGTCGTTACGCCGAAGATTTCCTCAAGACTGCTATATCTCTCTCAATCATTTCAAGAAGGACATGGAGTTTTTTCACCTCTATCTCGTTAAGTAATCTCTTGAAACCCTCTCGCTCTATCATCTATGCTCAATCCACCGGAGGCCATGAAGACCTTTCAGATCTTGTATTCCTTCCGTTAAAGTTGATGTTATCTTTTTCTGTAGCTATTGAATCTTGCAGTTGTCTCCGTAATCTTCCTTCATATCTTTCCGGTGGCTGGTTACTTATGACATGACGACAACATCATCATCTTTATCTATCTATGAATCCGGCGAATCGTTTGCATCTATCCTTGTTTTCTAACAGAGTTCCATGAGCTCTTCTTATCAATACCTTCAGTCTGTTTCGGTAGTTGGGTTGCATGGTTTTCTTATTCATGTGCGGAGTAATGCTTTGAGTGCGGGATGGAGTAGCTACCATACCACTACTCTTATCATTCGCTCTTGTACATTGAATTGGTAAATTAATGTGATTTCACTCATTCCACGGAAGTTAGAAGTGGCCTTTATCCCTCGATACTTTTACTTCCGTCCTTGTTTTTCCGGAGTGCTCCCTCGAAGAAAGTAATCAATAATCTCTTGTTGGTGATCTCGTCTTTTCCTACACGGAGCAAATCATCAATTATCTGGTGGAAGCAAACGCAAACTC
This sequence comes from Avena insularis, assembly GCA_023614405.1. Lineage (NCBI taxonomy): Eukaryota > Viridiplantae > Streptophyta > Magnoliopsida > Poales > Poaceae > Avena > Avena insularis. Next base: position 427,649,808 of record CM042684.1, read on the forward strand.
TTTTCTGTCCTCGTCATCCTACCGGTGTTCGACATCCACAAACAAGATGAAAGGAATCTATCTCTCTCTTTGTTTCATCAATTCTTTTCTGTGGTAAAGCCAATTATGGTTGATGCCATCAGCTGCAAATCTATTGCGTTAGCCTCAAGGCTAAAGAAAGCAATAAGTATCTCTACAATAAGCCCCAGATCCAACGTATTCTTTGCTTCTCGGGATTCCACCATGATCTGCCTTCACATCCATCTCTGGAAGTTATATCCGCGCACCTCAATTGCGTGATCCTTGGTTCTTACCGGCGCAAGAAGCATCTAATCCGACGATGTCTAACTAAATCTTTCTGTTCATATCAAGGGACTCTATTGTTTGAAGACAATATTGTTTCCGTACTTCATTTCTCAAACCCGAGAGAAGATACGATGCTATTGTCATAGTAGTTCAAACCTCTCCAATCTAGCTCTTTTTCTTCCGGCGACACAAAGATCCATCCTCTCTAGTATCGGCGAATCTTTAATCTTAACGGTGTGTCTTTTCTTATCCATGATACATCATCTTTTCCTTTTCTTTCACAAGTGGCTCTGTTCTGTTATCATGTTTCTTGAGAAAACCGGAGCTATGTCCATCCTATCCTTCTTGTCTCACGACAATCCTTCAATTCTTCTAACCCTTTGTTTCTCAAGCAAAACGCAAGACTCGCAACAAGTCTAGAAAGTTTTGCAAGGTGTAGTGGTCGCACCATTCCGTTGTTTATCAACTTGGGAACGTGAGGGTCACCTTCGTTCGAACACCCGCCTCTCCTTGCGTTGTTTTCTTTTTCCTAGGAATCTCGGGGCGAGATTCTTGTTTAGTGGGGGAGAGTTGTAGCATCCCAATTGTCTAACAATTGCAATGCTACTAGCCTAGTCTATATATATGCTACCTCCTACATATAATTGTTGCATCATCATTATATCATGCTCATGTCATCATGCCTCCTTGCATTTGAGCATCATATAAAACCCCTTGGTGTTTTGGATCTTGTCTCATATGCATCATTAATTGTATTTGCCTCTTGATATTGTATTTGGTTCTTGATATATTGCTTAATGCCCAAGTTGAGTTGGGGGCATATCTTTTATTAACTCCACCACCTTAACCTTGTCACCACCTTATAATTCCACCATCCAACTAAATATGAGCTTGGCATTTATTGGTTTTACTTCTAGCTCATGTGGGTTGGGATGGATCCAATTATTTTTTTTCCACATGCTCTCATATATCAATAATGTTGTTTTCACAATATGGATATGTGGAGAGCCACATGGCCACCTTTGCATGCCTTGTGAGTAGGACCCTTTTTCCTAGCTTCCATATGGATTATTATGGAAATTATGCTCATGTTGGGATATTTTTGGGACTATTAATCATCTAGTGGCCCATACACTAGCATGTCCCAATTGTATTCAAATATGATCATCTCCCTTTAATCCACTTGGGACTTTCTTTTAAATTCTGGGCTTGGCTCTTATTCCAATTTTGGGAATGCAAAATAATAGTGCCAGATAATAATATTGTTTTCACAAGAATCAACATGGCAATAAATATTTTGCATGGGCCATGCAAGTACCCCTTTAGCTTGCCATTTGGATTTTATTTGATTTTTGGAGTGGATCATCTCTATCTTTACCCCTTCTTTTGGCTTGATCTATTTTGATCTTGCTTAAACCTCATCACCATCTCTATCCACCCCATCACCACTTTCTCTTCCTTTCTCTCTTTTGGCTATCTAGTTTGAACTTGTGTTGATCAAGCTTGATCTTGTCAAAGGGTTACACCACCACATCTTTCCTCTCTCTCTAACCACACCCTCATCTATACCTAATCTAACCATACCCCCTCCTACCCCATCCTAATCTAAACCCACACCCCCCCATCTAAACCTAACCCGAGCCCCAAACCACCTAGCCCGAGCTACCCCTCTCCCTTCTCCCTCTCTCTCGGCCTCTCTCTTCTCTCTTCTTTGCTGGCCCCACCTGACCACCTGGCCCCACTTGGCACCCTCTCTGCCTCCCCTTTCTTTGGCTACAAGACAAAGAGAGAGGAGAGAAAGCAACCCTAGCCCGATCACCCCCTCCTCACCTTTTTCAAAGAGACCACCCCCATGTGCCTCTCCCCTCTCCCCCCTTATCTCCCCAACCACCCCAGCTCATCTAACCACCTCAGATCTACCCAGGAGGCGCCCAGACCCCCTCTCCTTCCCCCTCCTTCCTCCCCAAACTTGCAAGCTTGCAAGCATGCCTAAACCCTAGCCACCACCCCCTCTGCCGTCGCTGATCTGGTGGACGCCAAGACGTACCAGGAGTACCAGGCCCCCCCTCTTCCTCTTCGCCTGAGGCCGGAACCCGCTGGACCTCGAGAAGCCCGCCGCCCGTGCCCGTGAGCACAGGGGCGCCTCCGCCTGCCTCCTCGCTGATCCACGCCACCCGAGCCCTTCTGCGCAGGAGGTCGCTGGTGAGCTCCTCGACCTCCTAGACATGGCCCTACTCCCCTCGCCGTGAACGTCGCCGCCGTCGGCACTGAGCACCTGCCTTGTCCGTGATCGCCGCCAGCGTGCGCGACAGCAGCAGCTGCAGCAGTTCTGTCTGCCTCTGTTCCTCGCCCTGCCCCGCGCGCTGCAGCCCTTCTCCGTGCGAGCTCGCTAAACAAAAGATATAGCCCGATGTCCCCGCTCCGTTTTTCGTTCCTGCGGCTCGGTGAGATTCGCCACCGTTCGGTCACCACGTGTGGCTCCGGCCGATCTCGGTACTCTGGAATCGGCGTGCGGCCGTCGTTGTTGTCGTTTTTGCGAGCCCTCCTCTTTTTCCCGCCCAAACCCGAGGTTCCCGCGGCCCCTCCTGCCACCCTCGATGCCTCTTTGCAAGGAAACCACCTGATAACCCATACCATCACAGATCAGTCCTTCCCGCGCTGGATCGCCCCGTGTCAAGCATTTGGGTCGCAGCGTGTGGTCCCGAGGTCGTCCTGGCCCGCCTGTCAGTCTCAGAGGCTAGGAAGCGCGCGGTGTTAACAGCTTTTCACGCGCGTGTGCTGCTGAGTCAGCTCGGGACCCACCTGTCATTGACTCTGGCTAGCACTGGGCCAAGTAACAAAAGTATTTTCTGAATCTGTTTTAAATTCAAATCTTTTCAATTTATTCCAAATTCAAATTTATTTCTGTTTTTAAATAACTTTTGATTTATAAATCCAATTAATACAAATAATATATGTTTTCAAATCAGGAAAATATGAGGAATTCAAATATGCCATCTAAAATATATTTTGACACTTTATTTTTTCCAAGTTAATTAAAATTACAATAATTTGCCCTTTTGACTTAATAAATTAATAACTTTTGTTTTATAACTCCAAATTTAATAAATAATATGTCTAAAATGATTAGCTCGACGAGACCTTTCTGTCTATGCTTTCCATGGTTTGATTTGAAGCATGCATCATATAAATATAATGGGTACAGCAACTTAAATGAGTATAAAATGTGAATAAAACCCCATAAAATGGTTTATTCTTGTATTCCACACCTCACCCATGCCATGCTACTTTATTGCCATGCCAATTGTGCATCATTCATCATGGCATGATTGTTTGCTTGATGCATTTATACATATGCTTGTGCACTTTATTTATGTTGGCCCTTGTTTGTTTGGTTCTTCTTCGAATAGACACTGAGCAGGGGATATATCAAGAGAACCAGGAGCACTACCCAGATCCATCCCTTGCTTCACGAGCTGCTGGGCAAGCACTACCACATGCTTGCACACATATAGTACCTATTGCCTCTATCTTATTCTTGCATCATTGAGTCGCGAATGCATTAAATTGAATCCCAAGTATTGCATAGCCTTTACTTTTAAACCCCACTGAAGCTTGTTCCTCCATCCCATGAGCCATTACTACATGAGTTGTTTGAGCCATGCGAGTCGTAGAACAGCATGTGTAGGGTATGTGAGTGTCTGATGGATAACGAGGTACCTAAACAACTTAACCTGAGTAGTAATGGGATAACTAATGAAAGTGGCATCGGTGAGCCATATTCGCTATTTGGTTTTTCAGGCTCACTTGTGTCCCGTAGGACCCCGAGTACTTGATTCTGTTCCTTGAATATTCGCTATCCACATCCGGGAGGCTTATGAACCCCTGAGCGAGCTTGATTCATTCTTATTTCTTGAGGGCCACAAACTAGTTTGAGGTTTTATTTACTATCCTGTACTTATGCCATGCTTTATCGCTTTATTTAAAATTGTGCGAGGAGCACTTTGTCTTGTTAGGAAAGCGGAGTGTTTTCGCGGTGTCGACAAGCGAGTCACATTTTCGGGTTCCCGGTTTCACGACCATTGGCGCAAACCTTGAGGCCGTCTCGAGTCAACTAACCGTTGCGGGTAGCTCAATGGGGTGGCCCTGAAATATTTCTGAATCCTGTGATCGCTTTGTCGGATCGCCTCGTTGGGTTTTGATTTGGTTTTTCCGAGGCATATCGAGTGTGTTGCTATTTGTGCACCCCTGCAGGGTAAAACTTTCTGAAAGCCGTGTCCGCGGTTATGGACGACTTGGAGCACAGTTTCTTGATCATAGACAAGCATAACTAAAGTACCGCTTTTAATTTGACTAGACTAGGTACATGACTAGTAAATAGTGCAACACTCATGGAATGGATAATAAGCGCCAGCGGATGGGGGTTGTTCGTCCGCTTCCTCGTCGATGGCGAGGAGGAGGATGGATCTGTGGATATTACCGTTATATTTGTTATAACTGTTATTAATTCATGGACATCCGTCATCTCTCGGTTAGGCGGATGGTTAGCATATCTATAGAATTGTTAGGGTTTATCTTTTCTGCAATTCGTCACCCAGTGTTGTGTCCCTTTAGAGGCATAAAGACTTGCCGAGTACCCTAGGGTCTCACACGATAAATTATTGGTTCAGATGAACGGTACACTCACAAGATGGATCTGGGTGGAAGAGGCAGACGATGTGGGCAATGATCATTCGGTGTAGAGATTCGGGAGCGGGATCCGTGAGATCTGTGGGGATCTGCTTATTTATGGGGCATCTTATGCCGATTTGCTTCTTATCCGTACTCGGATTTTGTCTTCGCTTCCGCTTGATACTCGGCGATTGATGTATGAGGAGATATCCTAAACTATTATATCTATCTAGGATATTTGGATCTTGCCGTATGCGTTGCTATATTCCTTTCTTTTTAGATGGAATGGCTCGATGTCTTTGTTGTATGGTGGCTTGCATACATACTCATTTGTGTATGTAGTTGATCCCTTCGCCGCCGATTACGCCGAATTCTGGTCGATGTTTGGAAATGGTTGGGACGGCGAAAGGTCTACCTGTGAGTGGCATTTGGGACCCTGCACTATTTCAACCATTTCTCATCCAGCTTGTAACTAGGGCGTAATTCACCGAGGTAGTTACAATTGGTATCGAGCCATCCGCCCTTCAGGTCTCAGCCAAATGGTCGTTGTCTGCCTAGCAAATATTTTTGGTAGTTATGTATACTAGGGAAAACAAAAGCGAGAGTAGGTCTGCTTCCACTTTTCTTCTTACCCACCCACCCTTTTACGGTAAGGAAGTGTAACGTTTTCAATCCTCTTCTTAAAATTCAAACTAGGATTCACGTGTTCTGGGTTTCCGTAGTACCATAGAAAGTGTGTGTGTGTGTGTGTGTGTAATTCCTTGTCTATTTGTTGCATCCAACTTGTTATCTTATCTGCCTTTGGTTATCAGCATGTGCGTTATTGTCACAAACCACATATGGATTAACCAATGTCATTGCATGTGTGTTCCTATCATGAACCACACATGGATCAACTAGTGGTCATTGCATGTGTGTTCTTTGCACAAACCACATATGGATCCACTAGAGTCATTGCATGTTTGTTCTTTTCACAAACCACATATGGATCAACCAATGGCATTGCATGTGTGCTCTTTTCACAAATCACATATGGATCAACCAGTGTTCATTGGATGTGTGTTCTTTCCACAAACCACTTATGGATCCACCAGTGTTCATTACATGTGTGTTCTTTTCCACAAACCACATATGGATCCACTAGAGTCATTGCATGTGTGTTTTTTTCACAAACCACATATGGACCCACTAGAGACATTGCATGTGTGTTCTTATACTAAAACCCCACTAGAGTCATTGCATGTGTGTTCTTTTCACAAACCACATATGGACTCACCAGTGTCATTGCATGTGTATTCTTTACACAAACCACATATGGATCAACCAGTGGTTATTGCATGTGTGTTCTTTCCACAAACCACATATGGATCCACTAGAGTCATTGCATGTGTCTTCTTTCCACAAACCACACATGGATCCACCAGAGTCATTGCATGTGTGTTCTTTCCACAAACCACAGATGGATCCACCAGTGTTCATTGCATGTGTGTTCTTTCCACAAACCACATATGAATCCACTAGAGTCATTGCATGTGTGTTCTTTTCACAAACCACATATGGGTCAACCAGTGGCATTGCATGTGTGTTCCTGTCATGAATCACATATGGATCAACCAGTGTTCACTGCATGTGTGTTCCTGTCACAAACCACACATGGATCAACCAGTGAATGTTGCATGTGTGTTCTTTCGACAGACCACATATGGATTCACTAGAGTCATTGCATGTGTGTTCTTTCCATATACCACATATGGATCCACTAGAGTAATTGCACAAGTGTTCCTTTCACAAACCACATATCGACCCACTAGAGTCATTGCATGTGTGTTCTTATACTAAAACTAGCACTAGAGTCATTGCATGTGTGTTCTTTTCACAAACCACATATGGACCCACCAGTGTCATTGCATGTGTGTTCTTTCCACAAACCACGTATGGATCAACCAGTGGTTATTGCATATGTGTTCTTTCCACAAACAACATATGGATCCACTAGAGTCAGTGCATGTGTGTTCTTTTCACAAACCACATATGGAACCACTAGAGTCATTGCATGTGTGTTCTTTCCACAAACCATACATGGATTAACCAATGGCATTGCATGTGTGTTATTCTCACAAACCACATATGGATCCACCAATGTCATTTCATGTGTGTTCCTTTCATGAACCACATATGGACCCACTAGAGTCATTGCATGTGTGTTCTTTCCACAAACCACATATGGATCCACTAGAGTCAATGCATGTGTGTTCTTTTCACAAACTACACATGGATTAACCAATGGTGTTGCATGTGTGTTATTGTCACAAAACACATATGGATCAACCAATGTCATTTCATGTGTGTTCCTTTCATGAAACACATATGGACCCACTAGAGTCATTGCATGTGTGTTCTTTCCACAAACAACATATGTATCCACTAGAGTCATTGCATGTGTGTTCTTTTCACAAACCACATATGGACGCACTAGAATCATTGCATGTGTGTTCGTTCCACAAACCACACATGGATTAGCCAATGGCATTGCATGTGTGTTATTGTCACAAACCACATATGGATCAAGCAATGACATTGCATGTGTGTTCCTGTCATGAACCACATATGGACCCAATAGAGTCATTGCATGCGTGTTCTTTCCACAAACCACATATGGATCCACTAGAGTCATTGAATGTGTGTTATTTTCACAAACCACATATGGATCAACAAATGGCATTGCATGTGTGTTCTTTTCACAAATCACATATGGATCCACCAGTGTTTACTGCATGTTTGTTCTTTCCACAAACCACTTATGGATCCACCAGTGTTCATTGCATGTGTGTTCTTTTCCACAAACCACATATGGATCAACTAGAGTCATTGCATTGTGTTCTTTTCACAAACCACATATGGACCCACTAGAGTCATTGCATGTATGTTCTTATACTAAAACAGCACTAGAGTCATTGCATGTGTGTTCTTTTCACAAACCACATATGGATCCACCAGTGTCATTGCATGCGTGTTCTTTCCACAAACCACATATGGATCTACCATTGTTCATTGCATGTGTGTTCTTTCCACAAACCACACATGGATCCCCCTGAGTCATTGCATGTGTGTTCTTTTCACAAACCACATATGGAGACACTTGAGTCATTGCATGTGTGTTCTTTCCACAAACCACACATGGATTAACCAATGGCATTGCATGTGTGTTCTTTTCACAAACCACATATGGATCAACCAATGTCATTGCATGTGTGTTCCTGTCATGAACCACACATGGATCAACCAGTGGTCATTGCATGTGTGTTCTTCCCACAAACCACATATGGAGCCACTAGAGTCATTGCATGTGTGTTCTTCACACAAACAAGATATGGATCCACCAGTTTCATTGCATGTGTGTTCTTTCCACAAACCACATTTGGATCAACCAATGGTTATTGCATGTGTGTCCTTTCCACAAACAACATATGGATCCACTAGAGTCATTGCATGTGTGTTCTTTTCACAAACAACATATGGACCCACTAGAGTCATTGCATGTGTGTTCTTTCCACAAACCACATATGGATCCGCCAGTGTTAATTGCATGTGTGTTATTGTAACAAACCACATATGGATCAACCAATGTCATTGCATGTGTGTTCCTATCATGAACCACATATGGACCCACTAGAGTCATTGCATGTGTGTTCTTTTCACAAATCACATATGGATCAACCAGTGTTCACTGCATGTTTGTTCTTTCCACAAACCACTTATGGATCCACTAGTGTTCATTGCATGTCTGTTCTTTTCCACAAACAACTTATGGATCCACTAGAATCATTGCATGTGTGTTCTTTTCACAAACCACATATGGACCCACTAGAGTCATTGCATGTGTGTTCTTATACTAAAACCCACTAGAGTCATTGCATGTGTGTTCTTTTCGAAAACCACATATGGATCCACCAGTGTCATTGCATGTGTGTTCTTTCCACAAACCACATATGGATCAACCAGTGGTTATTGCATGTGTTTTCTTTCCACAAACCACACATGGATTAACTAATGGCATTGCATGTGTGTTCTTTCCACAAACCACACATGGATCCACCAGAGTCATTGCATGTGTGTTCCTGTCATGAACCACACATGCATCAACCAGTGGTCATTGCATGTGTGTTCTTTCCACGAACCACATATGGATCCACTAGAGTCATTGCATGTGCGTTCTTCTCACAAACCACATATGGATTCACTAGTTTCATTGCATGTGTGTTCTTTCCACAAACCACATATGGATCAACCAATGGTTATTGCATGTGTGTTCTTTCCACAAACAACATATGGATCCACTAGAGTCATTGCGTGTGTGTTATTTTCACAAACCACATATGGACCCACTAGATTCATTGCATGTGTGTTCTTTCCACAAACCACACATGGATTAACCAATGGCATTGCATGTGTGTTATTGTCACAAACCACATATGGATCAACCAATGTCATTGCATGTGTGTTCCTGTCATGAACCACATATGGACCCACTAGAGTCATTGCATGTGTGTTCTTTTCACAAACTACATATGGATTAACCAATGGCGTTGCATGTGTGTTATTGTCACAAACCACATATGGATCAACCAATGTCATTGCATGTGTGTTCATGTCATGAACCGCACATGGATCAACCAGTGGTCATTGCATGTGTGTTCTTTCCACAAACCACATATGGATCCACTAGAGTCATTGCATGTGTGTTCTTCACAAACCACATGGATCCACCAAGTCATTGCATGTGTGGTCTTTCCACAAACCACATATGGATCAACCAATGGTTATTGCATGTGTGTTCTTTACACAAACAACATATGGATCCACTAGAATCATTGCGTGTGTGTTCTTTTCACAAACAACATATGGACCCACTAGAGTCATTGCATGTGTATTCTTTCCACAAACCACAGATGGATTAACCAATGGCATTGCATGTGTGTTATTGTCATAAACCACATATGGACCAACCAATGTCATTGCATGTGTGATCCTGTCATGAACCACATATGGACCCAGTAGAGTCATTGCATGAGTGTTCTTTTCACAAATCACATATGGATCAACCAGAGTTCACTACATGTTTGTTCTTTCCACAAACCACTTATGGATCCACTAGTGTTCATTGCATGTGCATTGTCCACAAACCACTTATGGATCCACTAGAATCATTGCATGTGTGTTCTTTTCATGAAACACATATGGACCCACTAGAGTCATTGCATGTGTGTTCTTATACAAAATATGTACCCACTAGAGTCATTGCATGTGTGTTCTTTCCACAAACCACTTATGGATCCATCAGTGTTCGTTGCATGTGTGTTCTTTCCACAAACCACACGTGGATCAACCAGTGGCATTGCATGTGTGTTTTGTTCACAAACTACACAAGGATCAACCAGTGTCATTGCATGTGTGTTCTTTCCACAAACCACATATGGACCCAATCGAGTCATTGCATGTGTGTTCTTTCCACAAACCACATATGGATCCACTAGAGTCATTGCATGTGTGTTATTGTCACAAACCACATATGGATCAACCAATGTCATTGCATGTGTGTTCCTGTCATGAACCACATATGGACCCATTAGAGTCATTGCATGAGTGTTCTTTTCACAAATCACATATGGATCAACCAGTGTTCCTTTGCATGTTTGTTCTTTCCACAAACCACTTATGGATCCACTAGTGTTCATTGCATGTCTGTTCTTTTCCACAAACCACTTATGGATCCACTAGAATCATTGCATGTGTGTTATTTTCACAAACCATATATTGACCCACTAGAGTCATTGCATGTGTGTTCTTATACTAAAAACACACTAGAGTCATTGCATGTGTGTTCTTTTCACAAACCACAAATGGATCCACCAGTGTCATTGCATGTGTGTTCTTTCCACAAACCACATATGGATCTACCATTGTTCATTGCATGTGCTTTCAACCACATATGGAACACTTGATTGCATGTGTTTTCTTTCCACAAACCACACATGGATTAACCAATGGCATTGCATGTGTGTTCTTTCCACAAACCACACATGGATCCACCAGAGTCATTGCATGTGTGTTCCTGTCATGAACCACACATGGATCAACCAGTGGTCATTGCATGTGTGTTCTTTCCACAAACCACATATGGATCCACTAGAGTCATTGCATGTGTGTTCTTCTCACAAACCACATATGGATCCACCAGTTTCATTGCATGTGTGTTCTTTCCACAAACCACATTTGGATCAACCAATGGTTATTGCATGTGTGTTCTTTCCACAAACAATATATGGATCCACTAGAGTCATTGCATGTGTGTTCTTTTCACAAACCACGTATGGACCCACTAGAGTCATTGCATGTGTGTTCTTTCCACAAACTACACATGGATTAACCAATGGCAATTGCATGTGTGTTATTGTCACAAACCACATATGGATCAACCAATGTCATTGCATGTGTGTTCCTATCATGAACCACATATGGACCCACTAGAGTCATTGCATGTGTGTTCTTTCACAAATCACATATGGATCAACTAGGTTCATTGCATGTTTGTTCTTTCCACAAACCACATATGGATCCACTAGTGTTCATTGCATGTGTGTTCTTTTCCACAAACAACTTATGTATCCACTAGAGTCATTGCATGTGTGTTCTTTTCACAAACCACATATTGACCCACTAGAGTCATTGCATGTGTGTTCTTATACTAAAACCAACACTAGAGTCATTGCATGTGTGTTCTTTTCAAAACCACATATGGATCCACCAGTGTCATTGCATCTGTGTTCTTTCAAAAAACCACATATGGATCAACCAGTGGTTATTGCATGTGTGTTCTTTCCACAAACCATTTATGGATTAACTAATGGCATTGCATGTGTGTTCTTTCCACAAACCACACATGGATCCACCAGAGTCATTGCATGTGTGTTCCTGTCATGAACCACACATGCATCAACCAGTGGTCATTGCACGAGTGTTCTTTCCACTAACCACATATGGATCCACTAGAGTCATTGCATGTGCGTTCTTCTCACAAACCACATATGGATTCACTAGTTTCATTGCATGTGTGTTCTTTCCACAAACCACATATGGATCAACCAATGGTTATTGCATGTGTGTTCTTTCCACAAACAACATATGGATCCACTAGAGTCATTGCGTGTGTGTTCTTTCCACAAACCACATATGGAGCCACTAGATTCATTGCATGTGTGTTCTTTCCACAAACCACACATGGATTAACCAATGGCATTGCATGTGTGTTATTGTCACAAACCACATATGGATCAACCAATGTCATTGCATGTGTGTTCCTGTCATGAACCACATATGGACCCACTAGAGTCATTGCATGTGTGTTCTTTTCACAAACTACATATGGATTAACCAATGGCGTTGCATGTGTGTTATTGTCACAAACCACATATGGATCAACCAATGTCATTGCATGTGTGTTCATGTCATGAACCGCACATGGATCAACCAGTGGTCATTGCATGTGTGTTCTTTCCACAAACCACATATGGATCCACTAGAGTCATTGCATGTGTGTTCTTCACACAAACCAGATATGGATCCACCAGTTTCATTGCATGTGTGTTCTTTCCACAAACCACATATGGATCAACCAATGGTTATTGCATGTGTGTTCTTTACACAAACAACATATGGATCCACTAGAATCATTGCGTGTGTGTTCTTTTCACAAACAACATATGGACCCACTAGAGTCATTGCATGTGTATTCTTTCCACAAACCACAGATGGATTAACCAATGGCATTGCATGTGTGTTATTGTCATAAACCACATATGGACCAACCAATGTCATTGCATGTGTGATCCTGTCATGAACCACATATGGACCCAGTAGAGTCATTGCATGAGTGTTCTTTTCACAAATCACATATGGATCAACCAGAGTTCACTACATGTTTGTTCTTTCCACAAACCACTTATGGATCCACTAGTGTTCATTGCATGTCTGTTCTGTTCCACAAACCACTTATGGATCCACTAGAATCATTGCATGTACGTTCTTTTCACAAACCACATATGGACCCACTAGAGTCATTGCATGTGTGTTCTTATACTAAAAACCCACTAGATTCATTGCATGTGTGTTCTTTTCACAAACCACATATGGATCCACCAGTGTCATTGCATGTGTGTTATTTCCACAAACCACATATGGATCAACCAGTGGTTATTGCATGTGTGTTCTTTCCACAAACCACACATGGATTAACCAATGGAATTGCATGTGTGTTCTTTCCACAAACAACATATGGACCCACTAGAGTCATTGCATGTGTATTCTTTCCACAAACCACAGATGGATTAACCAATGGCATTGCATGTGTGTTATTGTCACAAACCACATATGGATCAACCAATGTCATTGCATGTGTGTTCCTGTCATGAACCACATATGGACCCATTAGAGTCATTGCATGAGTGTTCTTTTCACAAATCACATATGGATCAACCAGTGTTCACTGCATGTTTGTTCTTTCCACAAACCACTTATGGATCCACTAGTGTTCATTGCATGTCTGTTCTTTTCCACAAACCACTTATGGATCCACTAGAATCATTGCATGTGTGTTATTTTCACAAACCATATATTGACCCACTAGAGTCATTGCATGTGTGTTCTTATACTAAAAACACACTAGAGTCATTGCATGTGTGTTCTTTTCACAAACCACAAATGGATCCACCAGTGTCATTGCATGTGTGTTCTTTCCACAAACCACATATGGATCAACCAGTGCTTATTGCATGTGTTTTCTTTCCACAAACCACACATGGATTAACCAATGGCATTGCATGTGTGTTCTTTCCACAAACCACACATGGATCCACCAGAGTCATTGCATGTGTGTTCCTGTCATGAACCACACATGGATCAACCAGTGGTCATTGCATGTGTGTTCTTTCCACAAACCACATATGGATCCACTAGAGTCATTGCATGTGTGTTCTTCTCACAAACCACATATGGATCCACCAGTTTCATTGCATGTGTGTTCTTTCCACAAACCACATATGGATCAACCAATGGTTATTGCATGTGTGTTCTTTCCACAAACAATATATGGATCCACTAGAGTCATTGCATGTGTGTTCTTTTCACAAACCACGTATGGACCCACTAGAGTCATTGCATGTGTGTTCTTTCCACAAACTACACATGGATTAACCAATGGCATTGCATGTGTGTTATTGTCACAAACCACATATGGATCAACCAATGTCATTGCATGTGTGTTCCTGTCATGAACCACATATGGACCCACTAGAGTCATTGCATGTGTGTTCTGTCCACAAACCACATATGGATCCACTAGAGTCATTGCATGTGTGTTGTTTTCACAAACTACATATGGATTAACCAATGGCGTTGCATGTGTGTTATTGTCACAAACCACATATGGATCAACCAATGTCATTGCATGTGTGTTCCTGTCATGAACCACACATGGATCAACCAGTGGTCATTGCATGTGTGTTCTTTCCACAAACCACATATGGATCCCTTAGAGTCATTGCATGTGTGTTCTTTTCACAAACCACATATGGATCAACCAATGGCATTGCATGTGTGTTCTTTTCAAAATCACATATGGATCCACCAGTGTTCACTGCATGTGTGTTCTTTCCACAAACCATTTATGGATTCACCAGTGTTCATTGCATGTGTGTTCTTTTCCACAAACCACATATGGATCCACTAGAGTAATTGCATTGTGTTCTTTTCACAGACCACATATGGACCCACCAGACTCATTGCATGTGTGTTCTTATACTAAAACCAGCACTAGAGTCATTTCATGTGTGTTCTTTTCACAAACCACATATGGATCCACCAGTTTCATTGCATGTGTGTTCTTTCCACAAACCACATATGGATCCACCAGTGTTCATTTCATGTGTGTTCTTTCCACAAACCACACATGGACCCCCCTGAGTCATTGCATGTGTGTTCTTTTCACAAACCACATATGGACCCACTTGAGTCATTGCATGTGTGTTCTTTCCACAAACCACACATGGATTAACCAATGGAATTGCATGTGTGTACTTTTCACAAACCACATATGGATCAACCAATATCATTGCATGTGTGTTCCTGTCATGAACCACACATGGATCAACCAGTGGTCATTGCATGTGTGTTCTTTCCACAAACCACATATGGATCCACTAGAGTCATTGCATGTGTGTTCTTCACACAAACTAGATATGGATCCACCAGTTTCATTGCATGTGTGTTCTTTCCACAAACCACATATGGATCAACCAATGGTTATTGCATGTGTGTTCTTTCCACAAACAACATATGGATCCACTAGAGTCATTGCATGTGTGTTCTTTTCACAAACCACATATGGACCCACTAGAGTCATTGCATGTGTGTTCTTTCCACAAACCACACATGGATTAACCAATGGCATTGCATGTGTGTTATTGTCACAAACCACAGATGGTTCAACCAATGTCATTGCATGTGTGTTCCTATCATGAACCACATATGGACCCATTAGGGTAATTGCATGTATGTTCTTTTCACAAATCACATATGGATCAACCATTGTTTGCTGCATGTTTGTTCTTTCCACAAACCACTTATGGATCCACTAGTGTTCATTGCATGTCTGTTCTTTTCCACAAACCACTTATGGATCCACTATAATCATTGCATGTGTGTTCTTTTCAAAAACCACATATGGACCCACTAGAGTCATTGCATGTGTGTTCTTATACTAAAACCCCACTAGAGTCATTGCATGTGTGTTCTTTTCACAAACCACATATGGATCCACCAGTGTCATTGCATGTGTGTTCTTTCCACAAACCACATATGGATCAACCAGTGGTTATTGCATGTGTGTTCTTTCCACAAACCACACATGGATTAACCAATGGCATTGCATGTGTGTTCTTTCCACAAACCACACATGGATCCACCAGAGTCATTGCATGTGTGTTCGTGTCATGAACCACACATGGATCAACCAGTGGTCATTGCATGTGTGTTCTTTCCACAAACCACATATGGATCCACTAGAGTCATTGCATGTGTGTTCTTCTCACAAACCACATATGGATCCACCAGTTTCATTGCATGTGTGTTCTTTCCACCAACCACATATGAATCAACCAATGGTTATTGCAGGTGTCTTCTTTCCACAAACAACATATGGATCCACTAGAGTCATTGCATGTGTGTTCTTTTCACAAACCACATATGGACCCACTAGATACATTGCATGTGTGTTCTTTCCACAAACCACACATGGATTAACCAATGGCATTGCATGTGTGTTCTTTCCACAAACCACACATGGATTAACCAATGGCATTGCATGTGTGTTATTGTCACAAACCACATATGGATCAACCAATGTCATTGCATGTGTGTTCCTGTCATGAACCACATATGGACCCACTAGAGTCATTGCATGTGTGTTCTTTCCACAAACCACATATGGATCCACTAGAGTCATTGCATGTGTGTTCTTTTCACAAACTACACATGAATTAACCAATGGTGTTGCATGTGTGTTATTGTCACAAACCACATATGGATCAACCAATGTCATTGCATGTGTGTTCCTGTCATGAACCACACATGGATCAACCAGTCGTCATTGCATGTGTGTTCTTTCCACAAAGCACATATGGATCCAGTAGAGTCATTGCATGTGTGTTCTTTTCACAAACCACATATGAATCCACTAGAGTCATTGCATGTGTGTTCTTTGCAAAAAACAACACATGGATCAACTAGTGGCATTGCATGTGTGTTCTTGTCATGATTCACATATGGATCAACCAGTGTTCACTTCATGTGTGTTCCTATCACAAACCACACATGGATCAACCAGTGGTTGCTGTATGTGTGTTCTTTCGACAAACCACATATGGATCCACTAGAGTCATTGCATGTGTGTTCTTTCCACAAACCACATATGGATCAACCAGTTGTTATTGCATGTGTGGTCTTTCCACAGATCACATATGGATCCACTAGAGTCATTACACGTGTGTTCTTTTCACAAACCACATATGGACCCACTAGAGTCATTGCATGTGTGTTCTTATACTAAAACTAGCACTAGAGTCATTACATGTGTGTTATTTTCACAAACCACATATGGATCCACCACTTTCATTGCATGTGTGTTCTTTCCACAAACCACATATGGATCAACCAGTGGTTATTGCATGTGTGTTCTTTCCACAAACCACATGTGGATCCAGTAGAGTCATTGCATGTGTGTTCTTTCCACAAACCACACATGGATCCACCAGAGTCATTGCATGTGTGTTCTTTCCACAAACCACATATGGATCCACCAGTGTTCATTGCATGTGTGTTCTTTCCACAAACCACATATGAATCCACTAGAGTCATTGCATGTGTGTTCTTTTCACAAACCACATATGGATCAACAAGTGGCATTGCATGTGTGTTACTGTCATGAATCACATATGGATCAACCAGTGTTCACTGCATGTGTGTTCCTGTCACAAACCACACATGGATCAACCAGTGGTTGTTGCATGTGTGTTCTTTTGACAGACCACATATGGATCCACTAGAGTCATTGCATGTGTGTTCTTTCCATATATTACATATGGATCCACTAGAGTCATTGCACATGTGTTCTTTTCACAAACCACATATGGACCCACTAGAGTCATTGCATGTGTGTTCTTATACTAAAACTAGCACTAGAGTCATTGCATGTGTGTTCTGTTCACAAACCACATATGGACCCACCAGTGTCATTGCATGTGTGTTCTTTCCACAAACCACGTATGGATCAACCAGTGGTTATTGCATGTGTGTTCTTTCCACAAACAACATATGGATCCACTAGAGTCAGTGCATGTGTGTTCTTTTCACAAACCACATATGGAACCACTAGAGTCATTGCATGTGCGTTCTTTCCACAAACCATACATGGATTAACCAATGGCATTGCATGTGTGTTATTGTCACAAACCATATATGGATCCACCAATGTCATTTCGTGTGTGTTCCTTTCATGAACCACATATGGACCCACTAG
The DNA here is from genome assembly GCA_023614405.1 of Avena insularis. Taxonomy (NCBI): domain Eukaryota; kingdom Viridiplantae; phylum Streptophyta; class Magnoliopsida; order Poales; family Poaceae; genus Avena; species Avena insularis. Next base: position 427,667,893 of record CM042684.1, read on the forward strand.
AATCATTGCATGTGTGTTCTTTCCACAAACCACATATGGATCCACTAGAGTCATTGCATGTGGTCCTTTTCACAAACCACATATGGATCAACAAATGGCATTGCATGTGTGTTCTTTTCACAAATCACATATGGATCCACCAGTGTCCACTGCATGTTTGTTCTTTCCACAAACCACTTATGGATCCACTAGTGTTCATTGCATGTGTGTTCTTTTCCACAAACCACATATGGATCAACTAGAGTCATTGCATTGTGTTCTTTTCACAAACCACATATGGACCCACTAGAGTCATTGCATGTATGTTCTTATACTAAAACAGCACTAGAGTCATTGCATGTGTGTTCTTTTCACAAACCACATATGGATCCACCAGTGTCATTGCATGCGTGTTCTTTCCAAAAACCACATATGGATCCACCAGTGTCCATTGCATGTGTGTTCTTTCCACAAACCACACATGGATCCCCCTGAGTCATTGCATGTGTGTTCTTTCAACAAACCACATATGGACCCACTTGAGTCATTGCATGTGTGTTCTTTCCACAAACCACACATGGATTAACCAATGGCATTACATGTGTGTTCTTTTCACAAACCACATATGGATCAACGAATGTCATTGCATGTGTGTTCCTGTCATGAACCACACATGGATCAACCAGTGGTCATTGAATGTGTGTTCTTTCCACAAACCACATATGGATCCACTAGAGTCATTGCATGTGTGTTCTTCACACAAACCAGATATGGATCCACCAGTTTCATTGCATGTGTGTTCTTTCCACAAACCACATATGGATCAACCAATGGTTATTGCATGTGTGTTCTTTCCACAAACAACATATGGATCCACTAGTCATTGCATGTGTGTTCTTTTCACAAACAACATATGGACCCATTAGAGTCATTGCATGTGTGTTCTTTCCACAAACCACAGATGGATTAACCAATGGCATTGCATGTGTGTTATTGTCACAAACCACATATGGATCAACCAATGTCATTGCATGTGTGTTCCTATCATGAACCACATATGGACCCACTAGAGTCATTGCATGTGTGTTCTTTTCACAAATCACATATGGATCAACCAGTGTTCACTACATGTTTGTTCTTTCCACAAACCACTTATGGATCCACTAGTGTTCATTCCATGTCTGTTCTTTTCCACAAACAACTTATGGATCCACTAGAATCATTGCATGTGTGTTCTTTTCACAAACCACATATGGACCCACTAGAGTCATTGCATGTGTGTTCTTATACTAAAAACCCACTAGAGTCATTGCATGTGTGTTCTTTTCACAAACCACATATGGATCCACCAGTGTCATTGCATGTGTGTTCTTTCCACAAACCACATATGGATCAACCAGTGGTTATTGCATGTGTTTACTTTCCACAAACCACACATGGATTAACCAATGGCATTGCATGTGTGTTCTTGTCACAAACCACATATGGATCAACCAATGTCATTGCATGTGTGTTCCTGTCATGAACCACATATGGACCCACTAGAGTCATTGCATGAGTGTTCTTTTCACAAATCACATATGGATCAACCAGTGTTCACTGCATGTTTGTTCTTTCCACAAACCACCTATGGAACCACTAGTGTTCATTGCATGTCTGTTCTTTTCCACAAACCACTTATGGATCCACTAGAATCATTGCATGTGTGTTCTTTTCACAAACCACATATGGACCCACTAGAGTCATTGCATGTGTGTTCTTTTCAGAAACCACATATGGATCCACCAGTGTCATTGCATGTGTGTTCTTTCTACAAACCACATATGGATCAACCTGTGCTTATTGCATGTGTTTACTTTCCACAAACCACACATGGATTAACCAATGGCATTGCATGTGTGTTCTTTCCACAAACCACACATGGATCCACCAGAGTCATTGCATGTGTGTTCCTGTCATGAACCACACATGGATCAACCAATGGTCATTGCATGTGTGTTCTTTCCACAAACCACATAAGGATCCACTAGAGTCATTGCATGTGTGTTCTTCTCACAAACCACATATGGATCCACTAGTTTCATTGCATGTGTGTTCTTTCCACAAACCACATATGGATCAACCAATGGTTATTGCATGTGTGTTCTTTCCACAAACAACATATGGATCCACTAGAGTCATTGCGTGTGTGTTCTTTTCACAAACCACATATGGACCCACTAGAGTCATTGCATGTGTGTTCTTTCCACAAACCACACATGGACTAACCAATGGCATTGCATGTGTGTTATTGTCACAAACCACATATGGATCAACCAATGTCATTGCATGTGTGTTCCTGTCATGAACCACACATGGATCAACCAGTGGGCATTGCATGTGTGTTCTTTCCACAAACCACATATGGATCCACTAGAGTCATTGCATGTGTGTTCTTCACACAAACCAGATATGGATCAACCAGTTTCATTGCATGTGTGTTCTTTCCATAAACCACATATGGATCAACCAATTGTCATTGCATGTGTGTTCTTTTCACAAACAACATATGGACCCACTAGAGTCATTGCATGTGTATTCTTTCCACAAACCACAGATGGATTAACCAATGGCATTGCATGTGTGTTATTGTCACAAACCACATATGGATCAACCAATATCATTGCATGTGTGTTCCTGTCATGAACCACATATGGACCCACTAGAGTCATTGCATGAGTGTTATTTTCACAAATCACATATGGATCCACTAGAGTCATTGCATGTGTGTTCTTTTCACAAACTACATATGGATTAACCAATGGCGTTGCATGTGTGTTATTGTCACAAATCACATATGGATCAACCAATGTCATTGCATGTGTGTTCCTGTCATGAACCACACATGGATCAACCAGTGGTCATTGCATGTGTGTTCTTTCCACAAACCACATATGGATCCATTAGAGTCATTGCATGTGTGTTCTTTTCACAAACCACATGTGGATCAACCAATGGCATTGCATGTGTGTTCTTTTCACAAATCACATATGGATCCACCAGTGTTCACTGCATGTGTGTTCTTTCCACAAACCACTTATGGATCCACCAGTGTTCATTGCATGTGTGTTCTTTTCCACAAACCACATATGGATCCACTAGAGTCATTGCATTGTGTTCTTTTCACAGACCACATATGGACCCACCAGAGTCATTGTATGTGTGTTCTTATACTAAAACCAGCACTAGAGTCATTGCATGTGTGTTCTTTTCACAAACCACATATGGATCCACCAGTTTCATTGCATGTGTGTTCTTTCCACAAACCACACATGGATCCACCAGTGTTCATTTCATGTGTGTTCTTTCCACAAACCACACATGGACCCCCCTGAGTCATTGCATGTGTGTTCTTTTCACAAACCACATATGGACCCACTTGAGTCATTGCATGTGTGTTCTTTCCACAAACCACACATGGATTAACCAATGGCATTGCATGTGTGTCCTTTTCACAAACCACATATGGATCAACCAATGTCATTGCATGTGTGCTCCTGTCAAGAACCACACATGGATCAACCAGTGGTCATTGCATGTGTGTCCTTTCCACAAACCACATATGGATCCACTAGAGTCATTGCATGTGTGTTCTTCACACAAACCAGATATGGATCCACCAGTTTCATTGCATGTGTGTTCTTTCCACAAACCACATATGGATCAACCAATGGTTATTGCATGTGTGTTCTTTCCACAAACAACATATGGATCCACTAGAGTCATTGCATGTGTGTTCTTTTCACAAACCACATATGGACCTACTAGAGTCATTGCATGTGTGTTCTTTCCACAAACCACACATGGATTAACCAATGGCATTGCACGTGTGTTATTGTCACAAACCACAGATGGATCAAAAAATGTCATTGCATGTGTGTTCCTGTCATGAACCACATATGGACCCATTAGAGTAAATGCATGTGTGTTCTTTCCACAAATCACATATGGATCAACCAGTGTTCACTGCATGTTTGTTCTTTCCACAAACCACTTATGGATCCACTAGTGTTCATTGCATGTCTGTTCTTTTCCACAAACCACTTATGGATCCACTAGAACCATTGCATGTGTGTTCTTTTCACAAACCACATATGGACCCACTAGAGTCATTGCATGTGTGTTCTTATAGTAAAAACCCACTAGAGTCATTGCATGTGTGTTCTTTTCACAAACCACATATGGATCCACCAGTGTCATTGCATGTGTGTTCTTTCCACAAACCACATATGGATCAACCAGTGGTTATTGCATGTGTGTTCTTTCACAAACCACACATGGATTAACCAATGGCATTGCATGTGTGTTCTTTCCAAAAACCACACATGGATCCACCAGAGTCATTGCATGTGTGTTCGTGTCATGAACCACACATGGATCAACCAGTGGTCATTGCATGTGTGTTCTTTCCACAAACCACATATGGATCCACTAGAGTCATTGCATGTGTGTTCTTCTCACAAACCACATATGGATCCACCAGTTTCATTGCATGTGTGTTCTTTCCACCAACCACATATGGATCAACCAATGGTTATTGCATGTGTGTTCTTTCCACAAACAACATATGGATCCACTAGAGTTATTGCATGTGTGTTCTTTTCACAAACCACATATGGACCCACTATATTCATTGCATGTGTGTTCTTTCCACTAACCACACATGGATTAACCAATGGCATTGCATGTGTGTTATTGTCACAAACCACATATGGATCAACCAATGTCATTGCATGTGTGTTCCTGTCATGAACCACATATGGACCCACTAGAGTCATTGCATGTGTGTTCTTTCCACAAACCACATATGGATCCACGAGAGTCATTGCATGTGTGGTCTTTTCAGAAACTACACATGGATTAACCAATGGTGTTGCATGTGTGTTATTGTCACAAACCACATATGGATCAACCAATGTCATTGCATGTGTGTTCCTGTCATGAACCACACATGGATCAACTAGTGGTCATTGTATGTGTGTTCTTTCCACAAACCACATATGGATCCACTAGAGTCATTGCATGTGTGTTCTTTTCACAAACAACATATGGATCAACCAATGGCATTGCATGTGTGTTCTTTTCACAAATCACATATGGATCCACCAGTGTTCACTGCATGTGTGTTCTTTCCACAAACCACTTATGGATCCACTAGTGTTCATTGCATGTGTGTCCTTTTCCACAAACCACATATGGATCCACTAGAGTCATTGCGTGTGTGTTCTTTTCACAAACCACATATGGACCCACTAGAGTCATTGCATGTGTGTTCTTATACTAAAACCCCACTAGAGTCATTGCATGTGTGTTCTTTTCAGAAACCACATATGGATCCACCAGTGTCATTGCATGTGTGTTCTTTCCACAAACCACATATGGATCAACCAGTGGTTATTGCATGTGTGTTATTTCCACAAACCACATATGGATCCACTAGAGTCATTGCATGTGTGTTCTTTCCACAAACCACACATGGATCCACTAGAGTCATTGCATGTGTGTTCTTTCCACAAACCACATATGGATCCACCAGTGTTCATTGCATGTGTGTTCTTTCCACAAACCACATATGAATCCACTAGAGTCATTGCATGTGTGATCATTACGCAAACCACATATGGATCAACCAGTGGCATTGCATGTGTGTTCCTGTCATGAATCACATATGGATCAACCAGTGTTCACTGCATGTGTGTTCCTGTCACAAACCACACATGGATCAACCAGTGGTTGTTGCATGTGTGTTCTTTAGTCGATAAACGTCGAACTCCCCCTTGATACAAAAAATGCCGGAATGACATCCTGAACTCATGCATGCTACTGAACTCGGTGCCGACCGAAATTATAGGATACTCGTGGTCATGTTTCATTTCTTATACTTCAACACCCAAATCATCGACTGGAATACCAGCCTCATTGTTAAGTTCCTCGTCTATTTCATCATCACCAGATTCTTGATCCTCTATAGTGCCTTCTTCTTCATCTGATTCAGAATCCTGGCCATCGTCTCTAATGCCTAGTACTGCACACATCATATTGACTCCCATGGGTGGGGCTGCACCATCGTCTCCACCTGGATGGACCGGAACATTGCCCCAATCCACCTCACCGGCAACTCTGTTTTCTCCGAGACACTCGGTTGGTTCTGCTGCAACCACATGGGGTGGTCTTACGTTTGCACACATCCCAGGTACTTCAGTGGACAAACAACAATCAGAATCAATTTCATCTTGACTGTACAGAACCCTCTTGCTCTTCCTGTGTACATCCTCCTTCCTGATGTAATCTTTCCTGATGGTATCAGTAGGGCTTGACATCTTCATTCCATTCCCCATAGAACAAGGCTTTTTGCTGCCGCTCTTGGGTGTGATCTCCTTCCTGCCTCCCCTCACGGATGTTGGCTCCAAGGTGCTGGCATTATTGTCTGACCTCAGTGGCGTGTTCTTCTTTGAATTAGCCCTTTTGCTGCTACTATTGGGTGTGTTCTCCTTCGTGTTGGCATTATTTCCTGACCTCAGCGGCGTGTTCCGCTCCAAATTAGCCCTTTTGTAGCTACTATTGGGCGTGTTCTCCTTCGTGCTGGCATTATTCCCTAACAGCGGCATGTTCCGCTCCAAATTAGTAATTTTTCTGCTCCCACTGGGTGTGGTAGCCTCCGTGTTGGCCATCTTCGCCTCTTTGCTACCACTCCTAGGAGTGTTCACCACCGTTCTAGCCCTCTTAGCATTTTTGCTGCTACCGTTCGATGTGGAATTTTGACTAGATCTCAGGGGTGTACTCTACGGTGCGGTGCCCTTTTTCATGCGACTCTTGGGCGTCCTCTTCTCTGGCATGGTCTCCTTGGTGACGTTCTTCTTCGGGGTGCCCTTTCTGGGGATGCTCTTCCTGCTCCTCTTTATGATGCTCCTCTGTAAGACTCTCCTCTATTCAAAGCTACCCTCAGTCGCACTAGCCCCAGTGATGCCATGGATCAGGTCACGCATGCCTTATAAAAGTCCATCATCTCTATTGTCGAGTTCCAATTCCTCTCCAACCATTTGCACTATCAAGTGGAAGTACACTTCACCTCTATAATGTTTCCTTATAAACAGTACGACTAAATCCCTGGTATGTTTCACTTCGATAGCCTTTTTGCTCCTGTAACCAAAATATAACAAACGTGCTTCCTGGGAGGACCCCCACAACACCTTCACACGTAACGATGCCATCATGTCAGATAACTCTACCACTCCAGGATCGTATCTGCCAAGGATTACATCAAACTTGTCATAGAATTTTTCTATGCCATCATCTAATTTTGCAGTATAATCCACACCGTCTGACGATTACTTTGCCATCATCAGGTTCTTGGGATAGAAACCTCCGAGAGGTTCGAGAGGTGGAGCAGCACCATCGCACCCAGCCCAATGCCACCATCGCCATCACCGGCGTCATCGTTAGTTGGATCAACCTAGGTGGAAGTACCAGGACTGGGAGCAAGGCGAGGGCCCTTAGCGAGGAGCTACATTACATGGTGGACAGGCATGGCCCTTCTAACGGCCACAATAGGATCACCTTTTGCCATGCCACATCGACGATTAGAGCGATTCCCACAACAAAGTGTTTCGAGTGCTACGAGTCTAGACCATGAGCTGGCTCTGGACCAGCGGCTTCGGCTGAACCTGAGCACGGGTTCGAGGAGGACACAAGGCATCAGTCTTTGCAACAACAGTGGGGCAGCCTCCAGAAGCCTTAGTTTGCTCAACAGCGGCAGGGATTGGGTCAATAGCGGCCAAATCAACAACAACACGAGGACGACCAGTACCAGCAGATTCTAGAGCACGGGTTCGCACAACTTGAGGACGGTTTCGAGGAGGAGCAGCACACAAGGCGGCGGTCTTGGCAACAACAGCAAGGCAGCCTCCGGAAGCCTTAGTTTGCTAGACAGCGGCATGGATTGGGTGAGCAGCAGCCGGATCAACAACACCACGGGGACGGGATACCGGCCAATCAGCAGAAAGCGAGTTCTCCACAATGGCAATACGGGGACTCCTACGAGGAGGTTACCTGACATGTCGTGGACGAGGAACCACATTTTGCTCAACAACAGCAGGGGTTCGAGTTAGACCTCCCTGTCCAATAATAGCTGGGTGACTCCCAGTAGCAGGAGCTTCCTCATCCAGTATGTTACAAATCAGCATAACCACGCGAAGCCCAGCATGCTGTTTCATCAACCCAATTAGCTGAATGTCACACTCTATAGGAACCTTGAAGCCTCGTTCATCAAGGATGCTGAACCGTGCAGTCTGCTCCGGCCTCATTTCAGCAAGTTCACGCACAACAGCAATCAAACCAGGGATAGTGCATAACTGCACAGGCGCTACTTCCATCTTCAGATTGTGAGCTTGTTTCCACATGCTCTTCCCATCTGCTAATTTAATGTGGTAGCCGCAGATGGTGACCCGAACCGTGTATTTGGGTTCAGCGGAGATCCTACTTGACAGAAAATTGGAGACAAAAGATAAGAATTGTTTGTCAGCGTCGTGCTAGCAAACAATTCTATGTTCAATATATCTCTGTAATGCCAATAGCCAGCTAGCAGTTATAGGAAGTGTGAATAGCAAAGAGAAGAGTAGCTCACCCGCAATTATCCAGAAGTACTTCTTTCTTGGTAAATGGATCTGCCATCCTTCGCACTGCTTAGTTCATCGGTGGTAGAGGCGGGCTAGATCGTTGCAACGGTTGGCACGGCATTCGGCATTAGAGCTCGGTAGCAGCGAGTAGGCGCAGCAACTTGGCGTCGGAAGTCAAATGCTCGAAGAGATCATTCTGGTTGGAGAGGGGATTTCTATGCCGTCGGTGCTAGGGTTCATGCGAAAGGGGGGAGGGAGTGGATTTGTGAATTTGGTCAACGCACCATGCTCCTTTAGTCTCTCATTTCTCCTACGTGGTTGCCGCATTGGTGCTCGCGTCACGGAAATATTATTGACATGGGGGTCCCGACCGTCTACTTCACGGGGCAGTTTCACGGAATGTTTGGATTTGGTAGGGGTGAGATGAGTTTGCATCGAAATGGCCCCTCTCGGTAGTCGACGGCCCAGCATTTCGAAACGCAACAATTTCAGGCAACTTAGGTACCGTGGTGCACTCGCCCGCGAACTTTGGTACCGCAGGGTAGCAGTCCCCAATTTCCAGACACTTGTTGCACCACCAAATCCGAATCTCCAAAGCATTGTATCCGACGTATCCCCACTTCTTTCGCTACCTTGAGACCATGTACCAATGCTTCGTACTCCGCAACATTATTCGAGGCACTGAAATGGATCTGAAGGACATATTTTAGTTGATCCTTCTTGGGCGAGGTAAGCACTACTCCGGTGCCCAACCCATCTTTCAGTTTCGATCCATCGAAGTGCATTCACCAATAATTGGAGTCCGGCAGAGGTGGCTCATATTGCATTTCAACCTAGTCCACGAAGAAATCCGCCACAGCCTGCGACTTTATAGTATCTCTTCTGTCAAATTGTGGCGCATATGGGGCTAACTCAATTGCCCATTTTGCTATCCGGCCACTTGCATCTTTGTTACTCATAATCTCTGATATGGGTGCCTCACATATCACTTTGATGGGATGTTCCTCAAAATAGTGTTTGAGTTTCTTGGCCGACATATATACGCCATACGCCATCTTTTGATAGTGAGGCTAATTCTGCTTTGAAGCAGACAATACCTTGCTCAGATAATACACCGGGCTTTGCACCAACTTTCCTTCTTCCTCGCGCTCCACTACGATTACTGCACTTACGACTCGGTTGGTCGTGGCTACGTAGAGAAACATTGGCTCCTTGGGTAGTGGTGCTGCTAGGATCGGTGTAGTAGATAACATCTTTTTCAATTCTCGAAACACAAGGTCTTCCGTGGCATCCATGTGAATTTGTCTTCCTTTTTCATTAACTGGTAGAGGGGCAAGGCCTTCTCTCTCAACTGACATACAAACCGGCTTAACGATGCCAGGCAACCAGTGAACTTCTGCACATCGTTAAGGCATTTTGGCAGCTCCATTCTTTCTATGGCCCGGATCTTCGTCGGGTTAGCCTCGATACCCCGGCTAGATACTAAAAAACCGAGTAACTTCCCCGTGGGCACACCAAAGGTGCACTTCTTTGGGTTAAGCTTCATCCGGAACCTTCTCAAGTTCGCGAACGTCTGCCGGATGTCATCAAGGAGCATATTGCTTTCCTTGGTCTTTCTCACCACATCATCCACATAAACTTGCATGTTCCGACCTATTTGGTCGTGTAAGCATTTTTGCATGCATCGTTGGTACGTTGCTCCTGCATTACGTAGTCCGAACGGCATAGTGCGATAGCAATAAGCCCCGTACGGGGTAATAAACACGGTCTTTATTTGATCATCCGGATTCAGGGGTATCTAGTGGAAACCAGAATATGCGTCAATGAATGATAGTAGCTCACATCCGGCTGTTGAGTCTATGACTTGATCTATTCTAGGGAGTGGAAATGGATCTTTGGGACACGCCTTATTTAGGTTTGTGTAATCAATGCACATGCGCCATACCACAGCCTTATTTAGGTTCGTGTAATCAATGCAGATGCGCCATACCACATCCTTCTTCTTTTCCACAAGCACCGGATTAGAGAGCCAATCCGGATAGAGTACTTCCATGATAAATCCGGCCGCTAGGAGCCTAGCTATTTCATCCCCAATGACTTTCCTTCTGTCCTCGGTGAAACGCTGGAGAGGCTGCTTTACCGGCTTAGCACCGGGTCTTACGTTTAATCAGTGCTCAGCCAACTCCCTCGGTACACCTTGCAGATCCTGAGTGGACCAAGCAAAAATATCCCGATTCTCACGGAGGAAGTTGACAAGCTCGCTTTCCTATTTGTTGCTTAACCCGACACTAATGGTTACGGTGCACTCTGGGAACTGATCATCGATTGGCACTTTCTTTGTGTCCTTGGTTGCTTGGAATGACACGCTTCCGTGCGGGTTGGTCAGAGCCGGCATATGCTGTTGCGCGGATTGAGCCAATGCCGCCACTTCCAGTATCTTCCTTTTTTCCTGAGCTATCACGAGTGACTCGGCTAAGTTAGATCCGGCTGAGGCACACTCGATCGAACGCTGGAAGTCCCCTGATACAGTTAGTACGCCCCTTGGTCTGGGCTGTTTGATCTTAAGGTAGCTGATGTGATTAGTTGCCATGAACTTGTTCAGCGCGGGCCTGCCGAGTAACGCATGATAAGCGCTCTCCAGATTCACCACTTCGAACTCCAAATTTTCAGTCCGACAATTATCTCTCGTTCCGAATAACACATCAACCCGGACTTTGCCAATTGGCTCATAGGAAATACCCGGTACAATGCCATGAAATGTAGTCCTCATTGCTTGCAACATGTTCTCTGTTATTCCCAACTTGTGCATGGTATCCTTGTACATAATGTTGATACTACTGCCATTGTCAATCAGTACCTTGGAAAACCTCACATTGAGATTCGGCCTGATGAACGTCGGATCCAGGACCAATGCATAGGTCCCAGGGCTAGGCATGATCTTTGGGTGATCCTTGATATTCCACGTGATTTCCTAATCTGGCCAGGGCATGTATCTCACTACTGCCGGCATTACTGTGTTTACCTCCATATGCCGGCGCTGCAAGCTTTTCCGGTCATTTTCTTTCGTGGTAAACACACAGTAACTTTGATGATGCTCCCTGTACTCGTTTCGTCCCTCATTCTCGTGGTAAACTTGACCCTGTTGCTGGTTATTACCTACTTGATGTACTGCATCCCTTATTTCCTAATTCTCGTACCTCGGCGGAGGTGGTGGCAACATCAGTTGCTGTCCATTCCCCCTGTTAGTAACGGTTGCCGTGGTGCCTCATTCCTAGGTGCCTTGTTCTGAGGTGCCTGAGCATTCCCCGAACTACCCTGCTCTAACTTTCTCATCCACTCACACTGCCAGGTTGTGTGGTTTGCCGGACTATTCAGACTTGGTGTATGGAACTTGCAAGGTTGATCCAACATAGACTCGAATGTATACCTCGGTTTATCTTTCTGCTCTTGCCATTGCTTTTTCTGCTCCGGGGTCCAAGGCTTTTTCCCTTTGTTTTTCTGTTGCCAGTTTTCTGGCTCTAGCTGGCACCGGCATTGGGCTGGTCCCGGTCTACCGCTGCCACCTACTGTGAGTTATATCGGTAATCCGGGCGCTCGTCCCTTCTCTTTCCTCGAAAACCATTCCTCCTTGATGACCCGGAGCCATCTCGGTTGTAATATTCCTCGTTTGCCTCGCTCGACATTAGCCGGGGTTGTGTTTGATCTCCCAAGGCGTACGAATCCGCGATCCGGATCATCTCAGCCAAAGTGATTGGCATATCTCGCTGCAGCCTCTGCCGCAACATACTTCCATATCTGTATCCCTGGGCGAACCACGCAATAGCTTGTGATTCCATTACTCCCTCGCATGAGTTACGCACGTTACACCACCGAGTCAAGAAATTCCGATCTGGCTCATTTGGTCTTTGCCGGCATAGCGCCAAAGTCTGTGGCCTGTTGGGCCTCTTGTAGGTACTCGAGAAGTTGCTAACGAACAACTCCTCAAAATCCAGCCAACAGTTGACACTTCCTGGTGGCAAATTGTTCAGCCAAACTCTGGCTGGTCCTTCCAACATTTGTGGCACATATCTTACTGTCCATCTCAAATTTCCTGTTGCAATCTTGACCGCCGTCACGTAATCAATCAGCCAATCCTCTGGCCTAGTACTACCATCATAGGTTCTAGTTCCTCTGGCCAGTTGAAAGTTCGGCACTGGTGGCTCCTTCATGATCCGGGGCCCAAAGCATGCCGGATCCGGTGGACCTTGTATCTCGATTAGCTCCGACCTATAAATTCTATCCAGTTTCAGCCTCGCATCATCTGGCTGCAAGTTCCTGCTTGCCAGCCTTGATCCAATTATGTGGTGATCCGGTCTGGGGTATCCGTCGTTAACCATAGCCGAATAACCATCATTGTATCTTTCCTGATCCGAACAAACATTTTGTTGTTGTGCTGCTTGTCCTGCACTTCCCTCCTGCTGAGGTGCGCGTTGTTGCTGCTGCCGAGGTACATTTTGCCCCGTTCCCACGGGATCACGCTGTCTGGCATTGCCGTTGGCAGCATTTCTCTGACCGGCATTGCCTTGGTCGCGGTTACCTCGTCCAGCTGCACCTCGGCTGGTACTGTGCCGATCTTCATCAACTTGCACTGCTTTGCCTTTTCCAGCCCTTACTGGAACATAGGGAACCATCTATTTGTCTCTTCTCCTGGAGTTTACTACTTCTTCTCTCCTGGGATTATGACCCGGAGATGACGCGGCTCCTCCGGATCTTGCCGGGTTATTCCTAGCCGAATGTACCACGTGTGACGCTCCTGGTGGCACCGGGTTTGCCTTGTTCATTTCTTCATTTTGCTGGCAAGCGATTCTCAGCAAGTGATTCACCCTCTCTTGTTGCCTTTGCCGGCCCTCTCCAGTTAAACCTTCTAACTCGGATGCGGCCGCATTTGCTGCCCTGAGGTTCTTTGCCAGGGTACTGTACCTATCCATCCCTCCTGTTACTATCGTGGCTGTCTGACCTGGCCTAGGATCATATTCCTTGTCAATCTCAGTAATCAGGTTCCTACCTCGGATTTTCACTCCATCTATGCGGTTTGCCTTAGCATATTCCCTCAAAGTAATGTTCAAAGACTGATGCAGCTCTGCTACCTTCTTTGCTCCAGCTAACATTTTCCGCCTAGTTTCTTCTAACTCAGCTTGCGCCTGAGCCGGATCTACCACAGGTGCTATTGGTGTTGCTAGGCTATCTATTGCTTGCTGGAGCACATTCTCTGGCCTTTCTAGTGGAGGAAACCTAGACCTAGTCTGCTTCGGTGTGACTTCTGGCTCTGGTGTCGGGCCCTTGCTCGCTTCCGCGTCTGGCGCGGTCATTAGGACCTCAACGTTGCTGGTGGGGCGAGTGATACGTACACCACGAGCTGCGCTGAGAGGTGGTTCGCCTCCCTCGACGATGTGCCGCTGATGAACGCAGGACTCGTCCACGCCGACGTAGATCTTGTGCGTGCCAAGCTTGATGAAGATGCCGTTGCACGGAGGGGGGTGCCTGCCAAAGCTCCCTGCATTGTCGCTGACATAATCCAGCGCTCCAAAGCGCTGAACCAGGCCGGAGACGACGCGCTCGTCGGTGCTGGAGAAGCTTCTCGTCTAGATTTTCACCCCTGCTAGTACCGCTAGCCCCACGGTGGGCGCCAACTGCCATGGTGGTGGCACGACAGATACCATGGATAGGCTAAAGATGGGACCAAGAGTGCTAGGGGAATCCAGGGAGGGAGAACGTGGTGATTCCACGCACATATGTTCTTGTATTCTCTCTATCAATGGTGTTTACAAGCCCTTTTCAAGCTCTTGGTAAGAAAGAGACTATGTCTCTTACTCCCTACAAACTAACTCTATGGTTCTACCTTAGACAGAGAAAATGATCGATCGATCCCCCTCTATGGAGGCCCCGGTGCTCCTTATATAGGGGAGCCCGGGTTACAATATTATGGCACACGTGGCAGCATATTCTCCGAATATGATCCTCGCCTAAAGCTAGATGCTTCTTTATTCTCTTTAACGGCTCGTCCGGGCTTTGGACGTAACCCACAGTGTAATCTTTATCTTTTAAGCGTCACCAGACACGGGTTACGTCAGCCCACATTGCCCGCGTCACCTTGGTCGCCCCTGATCCGCTGGTCCTCCTCTTTGCTTTGCTTCGCTCACGCTACAGCTAATAAAGCCACCTTTTGACTAGCGGGAGATTCCTTCCTTCTCTTGGAAGGCATAGGATGGTCCGGCTAGCATGTGGCTAATCCGGCTACCAAGATATCTGCAAAACAAATTGACAAATATGGCCGGCATATATTTTATGTCGGTCGGACTACGGTTAAGGGGATGCTCCACGGGCCGGGTCACTCCGTGGTTCGGCCTGCCTTGAGGTAATCCGGTCAGCACTTGATTTGACCGCGCTGTACCCCGGCTAACTCGGCCTTTATACCCTGGCGTTACCCTACCCGGGGTATCCCCCAACAAAAATATAAGATGTTTTAGGTTTTGTAAAACAAATGTATCTAGACGTTTTTATCTGTAGATTCACTCCGGACTTTCACATCAAAAGACGCCTAGATACATTTGCTTCACAAAAGCTAAAATATCTTATATTTTCGAACGAAGGGACATTTCTGTCCTACATAAAGCCTGCCATATATTCGGTATTCCGTAGTTCATTTCTTTCTTTCCCAAAGTAATGCATGCATATATGCATGTTCTTTCATACATATACATGATCCCCTATTTAGCTTGTACTAAATGTACTGTTGCCGTTGTTGTTATACCCTCTTCAACTTTGCAGGATGAACTCTAAGGGGAAGGCATGGAAGGTTGAGGGCTACTATTGTCTTGATATCAAGGCAGTGAAGTGTATCATTATTCAATCAAGATTTGCAAGTTAAAAATGTGCCACCAGATTGTAATAATGTTTTAAATGTGTAACTTGATGTCTTGCTAGTAGGATATATTTAAGCTCCTGGAAGTACATGTTTAAGCTCTATGAACACGCTTGTAAAGATTGAATTTTTACTAGAGTTACTATCCATTATCATGCTATATGGGTGTAAAATTCTCTTTCTATTTCAAGATCTCAATTCTCTCCCATCCCCTTCTATTCCAAAGAAGTAAACACTGAGATTGAGAAACGAGAGAAATATGGGGATTGAATGAAAGGAATGAATTCACTAGAGGAAAACAAGGCGTGAAGGTGAGCCGTACTCGATGTCGATCGAGGCGAGGGAAAGAATGAGCGTTTTGACACTGATGGTTGGATTAGGATTCGGGACCCACGATTTATTATTAAATTAAAACAGCAAAATTCTGTAAAAGTCCAGATTTACACAAGTTCCGAGAGTCTGCGTTCCCCTCCAAAATTTGGTCTACAAAAAGGAGATTTCCCACCATCTCACTCCACTCCCTCCAAAGCTTCCCGCGATCCCGATGGAGGCCAGCCATGTCCAGTCGCCCACGCTCTCGTCGTCCGAAACCATAATGGCCGCCCTCCTCTCATCCATTCCGGCCGTGCAGTTCCCTTCGCTGGTTCGAGCGATCGCCGCCGACGCGCGCCGGCAGCGCGGCCGCCTCGCCTTCCTCCTCCTCTCCCCGCCGCATTTCGCGCGCGCCCTCGCGCGGCTCCGCTCTATGCCTCTCCCAGCCAAGGTCGCGCTGCTCGGCCGCGTGCTCCTCCGCTCCCTCCTCCTGGTCCTCCCCGCGCTCTCCCCCGACGGCTCACACCACCTCCTCAGCCTCCCCACGCCCGACCTCGACGCTGCCCTGCTGCTCGTCGCCATGTGCGACTCCTACTCCCCTGCCGCCTCATCCACCTCACCCGTGGACTGGCACGCGCTGCTTGTCGACGACGTGGTGCGCAACGCGCTCTCCATCTCCGGCCTCGGCGCCACGCCCTGGGCCTCCGTCGCGCCCTACCTCGACGCGGCCGCCAAGTGCCGGCGGTTCGCGGAAGTCGTGTCGGAGGATCGCGATGTGGCTGGCGTCGGCGGCAGCAAGGACGGCGGTGGGCGCGGAGGCGCCTCGCACGCGGCCGTGCTGGCGCTGCCAACCGCGGGCGGAGACGGGACGCCGTGCGCGATCTGCAGGGAGGAGATGGCGCCAGGGCGCGGCGTGTGCGTGCTGCGGCCGTGCGGGCACCGGTTCCACTGGCCGTGCGCGCTGCGGTGGCTGGCGCGCCGTAACACCTGCCCCTGCTGCCGCGCCGAGCTGCCCGCGGAGGACGCGCTCGCCGAGACCCGGCGGCTGTGGCGCGCAGTCGAGCAGATGGCGGGAGACAGCAGCGGCTGTGCGTGACAGCGTCGGTTGGATCAGAGCCCGTGGCGTGCGGGACGTGCGTTTGGACGTGCTCGTGTGTCTCGGCCCTCAAGTCGCAAGTACACTGGTGTCAGATTCGAGGATTGCTATGGTCTCGGTGGGCCAGCATGTATGCAGAATAATGATGTACTAGTAGGATTACTGTTATTAGTACGTACATAAACAAACACTGAAAGGGGAACGTATATTCGTAAAATTAATAGCTTATGATGCCGTATGATTAGTACGCAAATGATGGGCCGAATTTTGTAGTATTACTAGCTTTGGTGGATCCAAAGTGAGTGAAGCAGGTTTCGCGGGAGAAGATAGGTATCGTTTCGCATCCTAATACTAGGTGCTTTTTAGGCTTCTTGGTGATGATGTTCCCGCCTCGAAGGGCATGTACAGTATCATGGATGGATGGATGTGTGGTGAAGCCGACTTCTTTGCTGGAGCAAGTGTTACATAGATGGAAGCCAATGCCCGAACCGTGGACCAATGGGCAACCATGTGTGTTATTATCTATGTTCCAAAATATAAGACCTTTAGCAGGCTATATTTTAGCTTACCAAAGCATCTTATATTTAGGAAGCATATATATCTTATGCATGTTGATCGTCCTGGGTCGAGTGACCGAAGAGTATTTTGTTTTTTGAGAGCCCCACAGTAGAAAATTAGCATTTGGTTCGGAGCAATAGTCTCGGTTTCGCTATGAACTGGGATTAATGTCCCGTTTTCAACGGCTAGAAACGGCCGTAAGGTAGGCACCCATTAGTCCCGGTTCGTGTAAAAAATCGGGCCTAAAGGGTTTTCAGCAGGCTAGGGCCGACGCCAGACCCCTTTAGTCCCGGTTTGTGACACGAACCGGGACTAAAGATATACCTTTAGTCCTAGCTCGTGTATCTAACTGGGACTAATGTCCCTCCTATATCATCTTTCTCCTTGACTCCATTTCAAACTGCTTCTGCTCTCTCTGTTTCCTCCTTCAAGC
The DNA here is from genome assembly GCA_023614405.1 of Avena insularis. Taxonomy (NCBI): domain Eukaryota; kingdom Viridiplantae; phylum Streptophyta; class Magnoliopsida; order Poales; family Poaceae; genus Avena; species Avena insularis. The sequence goes on from CM042684.1 coordinate 427,685,826, forward strand.
TCAAGTACATGCCCATTTTTTCACAAGATTTGGCGGCGTTCCATCTATCCAAGTGTTCTAAAAGGTTAACAACTTCATCATTTCATCTTTCATTGCTAGTTTAGCTCATTTCATGCTCTAGAAGTAGAAGGATTTGTGGATTTAGTTTGGAAATTATTTTTGCAATAATAACATGAGATGAAATTGTATTAATTTGGATTCTATCTATCTTGTATTAATGTAATGAACTCCAAACTCAATATTATTTTTAATATGTAGATTCTATCTATTTTGTTTTGGCATATAGTCTCGAAATGCATTATTCTTAGAAGCAAAGAGATACATGACCGAGTTCATCCTAGCTAACTACTACAACACAGAGAAACATCGGTTCATCATACTACAACTACTACAGCACAGAGATACATGGGTTCATCCTACTACAACTGTTAGTACACACACTCACAGATGCATCATGCCACCATCTAACAATAAAATGATGCCCTTTTTCTTCTACCTGCCTTCAGCAAACTCACAAATTGTAACAAAAATAGGGTTATTCACAAAAGCTTCATAAAAAGACACACTAGCTCAGTACATCTTAGAGAAGCTCCTCTATGGCGAGCTCCTCGAAGATGTCTGGAGACGAGATCCTAAGACATCTTCGAGAAGCTCCGGCGTAGTGGTGTCCCTGCTCTCGCACACCATCCTGCAGTTTATAACTTTACAAGGATGCATCTTTCTTATTTATAGATTAAGCGGCACAATATAGTGTCGACACTCACGACATAATATCGACACGCTCATGACATAATATCGACACTCACCCCTGTCATAGTGACGTCATCCATCGAAATAGTGTCGCCACTCACTGGCATACTGCCGCCACTCACGATATAGTGTCGATACTCACCCATGACGTAGTGTCCCTACTCACGTTTAGTCGCGGTTAACATCTCCAACCGGGACTAAAGGTCCATCTTTAGTCTCAGTTCGAGTCACCATCCGGACTAAACGGTCTCGTGCGCGGCCCTAGCCTAAAGTCCTGGTTGGGTCTCCAACCGGGCCTAAGGATCCACCAACTAGGACTAAAGATGGAGTGGAAAGATTTTAAATCAGTGCATAGTTCTTACAGATGGAGTAAATTTTTTAGACCAGTACATAATTTTAGTATCATGATTGCGTTTGATGTACTTATATAATGCAGATAAGCCAGCCATGGATGTACGCTGACCGACGCTCTAGCGAGTTTATTAAGGCGTGCGTTCTTTTCTCGAGATGTCACATCGTATGTTGCCCGCCTCAACGATGTAAGCGTCGTTGCATTCTTGCACTTGGGGCTCATTCGGCCTCCCACCTTTTTCGGACATCTTCTTAGTTCTGTATCTGTGCATCACGGGCATTATATTAGTGACGATTGATGCACTCAGTGTTCCTAGCTAGCTAGGTAGTTCCATAATAATGGAAAAGTGAAAACCAAACTATACTGCAAATGATTCGTTGGGGCATTCAGCTGCCTTCAGGACTACAAATATGTCTCTAGGTAGGATTGATGAAGATGCCCAATGCCCACCTGCCTCCAGGACTACAAGTGTGACGATGCGTTGGGGCATTCAGCTGCAACTCCTTATCTCACCTCCCCTACCCTATAAAGAGCTGCAACTTCTCTCTTCTCTCTAAAAAAAAGAGCTGCAGCTGAATGCCCCAACGCATCTTCACACTTGTACTCCTGGAGGCGGGTGGGCATTGGACATGTATTTTGAAATATCTCTTTGGTGGTTTTTGATATGCAATCGATAAGCCAAGTTTAGTATTTTTCTTTAAAACTACATATGTCACATTGTCCGGACCATTTTTAAATTTCTTACGCCCGTTTCAAAAGCATGAGTCTAAAAATTATTTTTCCAAAAACTTGCATTGGATATTTGAAGAAACATCATATTGTGAGTCTAAAAATGATTTTTCCAAAAAATAATGAGCATTAGATAATGTACCTGTAGTTCAAATCAGACTCACTTCCTACTGATGACATTTGTCTTTTTACCAAGGGTGGACGAAAAGGTTTGAGATTTCCCGGTTGGGACATTGTTCATGTAAGGTGGTCTAATATTTTTTTAAAATAGGATGGTAGCATTCTAAATTGACCATTTGGTGTTGCTTCACAAAATGCCCCAATTTTGGCACTTGGAAAATAGAAAAAGGCTTGCCCATGCGATGAAAAGGAAAACTTCCTCCTACAACATTGTTCGACATCCCCAGCATGCGTGCACAATATGGGCACACTATCACAAATTATGCCGCGATTCTGGCCATAACATTGGTCTTTTGGACCGAAAGCCATGAAACCTTGAACATGATAGATCATTTCTGTGAAGGTTTTCAAGATGCAATTAATATATCAAGTTTGGTATTTTCATTACAACTATGTCACATAATATGACACCATGCGAAGAATTTACATTGTTCGGGCCGTTTTTGAATTTCTTATGCCCGTTTCAAAATTTTCCCGTTTCAAACTATGGTCAATGCGACGGGTATGAGGATAGAGAATGAGCCTCACTAAAACTTGCATTGGATCTATGAAGAAACATCATATTGTGAGTCTAAAAATGATTTTTCCAAAAAATATGAGCATTAGATCATATACCTGTAGTTCAAACCGGACCCACTTCCTATCGATTCGGCAAACATTTGTCTTTTTCACCAGGGGTGGACGGAAAGGTTTGAGATTTTCCGGTTGGAACATTTTTGATGTAAGGTGGTCTAGTATTTTTGAAAAATAGGGTGGTAGCATTTTAAATTGACCATTTGGTGTTGCTTCACAAAACGCCCCGATTTTAGCACAAGGAAAATAGAAAAAGGCTTTTCCATGCGATGAAAAAGAAAACTTCCTCATACAATATTGTTCAACATCCCAAGATACACATGCATCCACAATATGGGCACACTATCAAAAACTATGATGTTATTCTGGTTAGTGGCTCCAATCGGTACTAAAGGGCCCTAAAATATCTTTAGTCCTTGTTACTAGTTTTAATAGTTAGACTAACTATTTTAGAAAATAGAAAATGGTTTTGGATTAGTCAATCAAATTCAAACACTTTCTATGTTGAAAGTTTTATTAGATTCGAAAGTATGCAAAAGATATGATTTAATGCATTTTTAGTTCAAAATGGAAAAATGGTTAATAGTTTAAATAGTTAGAATAATTATTTTATAAAAGATTAGTTATATAAATTCAAACACTTTTTATGTTCAAAGTTTTGTTAGATTTGAAATTATGCAAAAACTAGTTAATTCAAATGTTTAAATGTTTAAAAATGGTGTCAGATTTGATAGTGTGACAAAATTTGGAAGTCCCACGCATTTTTTGGTACATTTAGTCCCGGTCGCCAGGCCCAAAACCATTTAGTCCCGGTTTGTGGTATCAACCGGGACTAATACCACCCGGGAGTAAAGGGTAGCCATTACCAACTGGGACTAACTAGGGGAGGCCTATATAAGCGACGCTTGTCTCCTTCCTTCCCCCACCTCGGAGAAATCGAGGTGCGTGAGCAACGCCAGGCTGCCGAAACCCTCGTCGCCGCCCGTGGAGCTCTCGCCGTCACCTCCCGTGGCGCTCGCCTTCGCCCCCGTCGCCGCGTGGAGAGCTCGCCGCGCTGGACGCCGCACCGTCCCTGGTCAAGCGCCGCCATCACTGCCACAAGACTGGTTGCTGCCGCCGACTCCAATCGGGCGCGAGGTGAGTTATTTTCTTTGTTTATATAGTTATTTTCTTTAGTTGTTTAATTGGTTATTTTCTTAATTAGTTGTTTAGTTACTTTAGTTATTTAGTTGTTTAGTTACTTTAGTTGTTTAGTTATTTTAGTTACTTAGTTATTTTAGTTAGTTAGTTGTTTAGTTACTTAGTTGTTTACTTAGTTATTGTACTTAGTTATTTTACTTAGTTTATGGATTATTTAGTACAAATTTGATTTTATTTCGATAGAAATTTGTCATCGTCGGTGATGCCCATCACGCATCCTCGTCGTCGACTTGGCGGCAATGACGGAGGACTGGGCTCCGCTGGGCATGTCCGGGTCTGGGCCCCGCCGGGCTAGCACTAGGAGGTGCTACCTTCCGGGATGCATAGCTTGGTGAGGAATCTGGCTCTCGTTGTCGATCCGGAGCTTCTTTGATGACGGTCACGTGGTCCACTATCGGTCCAGAGGGAGCTAGCCCTTGAGGAGGTGGTACAGAATCGTGTCACGGAGGAGGACGAGCACATCCGTCGCTATATGGCTGCGTTGGACGTCAGGTTCTCGAATACCTGCCAGATTCTTCAAGGATCTCACCCGAGCTATGCTCCTGTGATGGTTCCTTCTCTTTGAGTGTTCACCGCATGCGGCTCAAGACCCGGGGGTCAACTTCAGTTTGATTCAGCTAGATATGTATTAGTGATGTCTTATTCGAGATATATTAATTTACTTATTGTTTCTTCAGGGATCTGATATTATTGTTGCATTAACTAGATTATTCGAGATGTAATAACTTTACTTATTATTTCATTAGTACTTTCTTCTGTTGTTGCATTAACTTAGTGTTTTTATACTTAGTGTTTTTAGAAAATAGAATTTTATGATAATGGTAAAATTGTTTTATCTTCTGTATTAGTGAATCTACGGACTTCAACGGCAGAGAAGGTGAAGAGGATTTGTTCTACGTAATACATAATTCCCTTGGTGAAGAAGAAGACGGTGGAGCATATCAGGGTAGAACAAAAGACGATGGAGTTGAAGATGGCTCATAGTTTCTGAATGAGTCCGATGAAAAAATAGAGACAGAACAAAGAAACGAAGGACCAATGAGTTTTGATTGCGATGATAGCTCGCAAAATGAGCGATGATAGCTGCAAAATGATGGACCGGCCTTAACAAAGTCTGGCGAGGTATATTAAGCGCCAACTAGATAGATGCATTAATTAATTTGTGTATATATATTAATGAATATGTTTCTTATTTTAGACATCCACATCGACCAAATCTGGTAAAAGTAAACGAGGCCCGGCCAAAGGGGTGGCCGCCGATAGTGTCGGCAGCTCATCTCAACGGAGAAGCAGCGTGGCTTCCATGATGGTCGGGTGCTGATGAGGCACCGATGGATCGCTATCCCGTGGATAATATCAGTGAGAAGACAAGTTTTGAGTTAAATGTGGAACTGATCGACTTATCCTTCAAGGTGGCGGTTGGCTTTGCTTTATCCTGTAAACTCAATATGATTTAGTGATATCCATGTAATTAAATAGTTGTACATATCAAATTGTATATGTATGCTCGTAAGAGATCGAATATTAATTATATATGCATGAACGTGTACTGTGTATATAGTAGCGTAGAATATGTATACGAAACATGTTTGAAATTATAATAAAACACAAATTATAAAAGGAACCAAATGAAAAAAAAGCACAAAATCGTGTCGCGATAGAGAAACACACGAATCTCTGTCGCAGTAGAAAAGCTTTAGTCCCGGGTGGTGTTACGGCCCAGGACTAAAGGTCCTCCAGCCCCCGCCGCGTTGCCGCTGCCACGTGGTGGCCTCTAGTCCCGGTTCGTAGCAAATCGGGACTAGAGATAGGGGCCTCTAGTCCCGATTTCGCAGTTCCGAGTGCGAAACCGGACTAGAGCCCGTTACTGCCCGGGACTAGAGCCCCGTTTTCTACTAGTGCCAGGTGATTGTATCGAGCACGCGGTAATAGATTGTACTCACTCCGTTTTAAATATAAGATGTTTTAGCTTTGTAAAAGTAGACCACTTTAGTATGTTGGTTCATATAGGTTTGGATTGAACATACATGCTAAAAGAGGTCTAGATACACTTCTTTCATGAAGCTAAAACATCTTATATTTTAAAAGGGGAGTACCTGTCTACATTATTTTTTAGAATATTACTGTACTACCTGTCTACCTGATACCCCACAATGGTAACATGTGTACGTTTTGATATCCCGCAGTGGTAACATGTGTCCATTTGATTGTACCGAACCGAAAGTGAACAATTAGCTCAATTAGTTGTTTACCTCATCGGATTATTCTCTGATTACATGGCCACAGCTCACAGTCATGGAACCGAACACCAGTAACCAGTAGAGCACTGTCGACTTCATCATGCATGTTCATGTAGCACGGCGGGCGGATGGGTATGTCGAAACAGCAACCAGAGCGGACGGACGTGGATGGAGGCATCCGGTTCCAGGAATCGGCACTCGCATTCGCATAGCTAGATCATGCATAATCCGTATGTGCATGCACCGGCATCGACAGAGAGGCGATCGATCTGCGCGAGTGAGGTGGACGTACGGGCAGCCCCGCCTAGACATCCCCGTCGATCGCCTATGGTATTGGTGGGGACTGGGGAGGAGCTCGATATTCTAGCCGAGAAGAGGAGATTTGCATTTGCCGGACAGTGGGATCGGGTCGTCGTTTTCCGCTTTGTTCCTCCTACCCATGCAATCCTTCTCAATCTCCGCTCTATCGCCGCATGTGCGGGCGTCTCCATATATGCCCACCAGCCACCACACAGCAGCAAGGACGGTGATCGATCGTTGCGTGTTGATCTGCCAACCTTGTACTGCACAATAGTCGGGGGACTGTTGGAGGTACTCATGGAAGTATCTTGTTTTGGATAATCGCGCATGAATTGTTGAACAGCTAGCATAGTACTGATTCAGCAAATGCCTCAAAGATATCCTTTTACCTGGTGGGTTGCTACAGTACATTGCGGTAATGCAGATCTCATCTCTTATGACCACTTGGATGTCTTTATTTCTTCTAAGAATAGTGAAAACTGTTTTAACTGTACGGAAGAAAGGCCTAGACCGTCAAAAATAGCTACAGCACACGGCTGACAACTCCAACCCACAAACACCCGATAAGGATGGCTTGCCTTGCAGTGTTGCCTATCCTACCAAGAATGGTTATGAGGCGGGACACATGGCCCAAGGCCGCGTCACGTCCAAAGAGAAGACCTCGGCAGACTGACACCGACTCCCGAATGGCACAAATCAACATACAACACACTCATAAGCGCCTAGAAGAGTCTATGAGTGGACGGAAGGATTCAACCAGATAGGAGGAGGGCGTCGCCAAAGAAGCCCCAACCACGGTGTACCTTGCACCTCAGAGGCCCACGCTTTGAGAAACAACCAACTCTGACTCCATCTGCCGTTTCCGGGACTCCACGAGTGACCCAAGCATCGCCGTCAAGAAAGGCAGCGACACTGTCGTGCCGTTGACCTTATCCAAATAGCCGAATCTAGGGTTCCCGCGATGCTCCAAGTGGGCAAGCACAACCAAGAACATGACGATTCCTCCTAGGAGGAGATGGCACCCATGAGCATCGCAATCATCAGCAAAATCAGGGATTTCTCCCTGGCCTGATCTCGACCACAATGGTTATCCAAACCGAGCGGATGGAACCCACATATGCCCTCATTGTCGCAGAGAGACGAGTCGCATCACATCATAGGAGTAGGGGAAAGAGCAGAATGTCGGCCCACGTCAACAACCAATGAATATGATTGGACGGTGGGGATTCAGCCCGTCGCAGAGCCGACCACCCGTACCGGTGCTGTCAGGCGCCACGGTGCTTGCATGCTTCCACATGCCAAGATCGGTAGGACCAACCAATCCCAAATGGTCCGTGAGCAAGATCGGAGCTCACGGCCACAATGGTAGGGGTTCCTCCGTAGGGGGAGGCCTCCTCAATCGTCATCATGTTGTGCTCATCATTGGGACCCTGCAACACCTTGTCGCCAAACTGCCAATAAACCACGTGCCACTATAGGAGCTTGCCACCACCGCACGAGGGATAAGTCCCTGCCGCCACCATAGGAGCTCGCCACTACTACGTGAGGGAGAAGGCCACGCTATGCTGTCGCCGCCTGATCTTCACCTGGTGGGTCTTCCAGAAGTAGTGAGGGGGATGATGAGGGAGTGGGCTAGAGGGCTGGTGGTATAGTGACCCACGTGCCACCTAGAGTTAGGCGACACGGGGGTGATTTTTTCCTCTGACATGTTGGATGTATGCATTGGAGGGGTAGAATAGGGGGGTGACGTTTGGTTCCACCCAAGTATCTATGTTGGAGTCATTTTGGTCGCGACATCACTCCTCGTATTTGGCCTCATTCTCGAGCTCCTTGTTCAAAAGACCAATTTAATCCAATCCCAGTTTAGAAAGGTCAAGGAGAGTGTACCCCTTTATCTAGCCCGCTAATACGTCCAAAACTTATCTATTACTTTTGAATTTTATTATGTTCTTTTCCTGATATTTAACATGATTATAATGTTTGCTTTAATGGTTTCCATGTATCAAGTTTTTTCAATCAAAGTCCCATTTATTTATTATCTAATATGAGAAGGCAGAAACCCTCTTCTTTGTATTTTGATTTTTAGAACCTTCCGGACACGAATAAATTGATGGGGGAGAAGGGAATCAAACGTTCATATTTTTTAATGAAAAAAATACCAACACAAGATGGACCTACTAAAGAGCTAAGGTGTGGCCCGGAAGCCTACTCGCACCCTAGGGGATCTTTCGAGCCTCAAGTATCGGATGTAGTCGATCCTCATTTCATCACAATGTTTTTGGCCCTAAAACTCCCTATACATACCCTTGGGGATTTTGTCACATAGGGTGTCGTTTTGATAAAGAGAGAAGAAAAATGAGGCTGCACAGTCCGTCATCGAAGGAGAATTAGAAGGGGGTCGCTGCCAGAATATCCTCCTGTTGCGTTTCCTCTTCCACCATAGCCTATGTGCCGATCTCCACAATTAGGGGTGAGGGGGTAATCCACCCCTAGATCATGTGTTTCTAGCGGTAGTATGACCATATCTCTCTATGCACTATCACCAATCTAGATAGTATGAGATGCTCTACATAATTGCGATATTGTTTATGTAACTTTGATAGTGGATCTTTGTCTTATGAGATGATTTATTCAGATGCATTGTTGCTTTATGTTTGTCTTTGATATATTACAAATCAATATTGTTCTCCGTTCTTGATTCTAGACTTGGCCACACAATAGAGGAAATAGTAGAAGTAACGATATGCAGTAGTTGGAGTGAACTTATGATAATATTAGTTTGGTGACAACGAGAGTAAATACACTAAGAAAATTTTCTTGAGAAACTCCACAAGCGATAAAAAGGGATACGTTCTTATTAGCTTACTTAAAGTTAGAGCTAAATCTCTAGCGCCGATTCCCATGTTCATGTCATCAAACTTAAGACAAAATGCTGGACTGACTTATAATTAAATTCGAGAGTTCGAACGACCCAGTCGCTCGGGGAGTATTAGCAAGGCGTGTGAACACCACTTTGTCTTGAAATTAGGATGTGATTCCCATATACATGTATCAATAGATTTTTAACAGTCAATTCAAATCAGACGTATCTTGTTCAAGCCAATAAATAGAGCTGGGGTCATCTTGTATTTATCATGTTATATATATGAATTATTTTGTGCCACAACGTTTATAAGACATATTGGGCGAACCCATGAACAATGGTCCTTCCTCCTACTTGCAACAACTCTCATTTATATTGCTTTGTTATATATGTTTTCACTTGTTGTTTTAGGCCTAAAAATCATCTTAGTTTCTTTATTTTGTTTAGTGCATAGAAAACTAGAATTGTGCAGTCTAGTTTAAAAGAATAAATAGCTTTTAACTTATTGCCCATGTGGAATGATATTATTTATCTCCACATTAATAGGTGTTACAATTACCCTCTACACTATGTGGTTATCACTCCCTGGCTCGTTCTAGAGAGGAACTGGTCTCCTTTTCCCCTTCCACGAGACATTATGAAGCATTGACTGCCCTCCTCTCATCATGACGAGGCACGGCCTCGCCGACCTCTACCTGATCCTTTAGCATCCCATTCATCTCTCTCTTCTCTCTACGGCGCATTTCGTAGCATGCATCCTATTATCGGCCCATCCGGGCAGTGCCCAGGTGGGCAGTGACAGGATCAAACAGCCTCTGGGCCAACTTCTATACCCTGTTTGGTAGCCTGTATACATTTTTCTGCATGAGTAGAGAGACTCACTTGTTTGGTTTCCTGCAGCGGCCTAGTGACTACACAAATAGCGTGTTTGGTTGCTTGCATCAGAACTATTGTGGTTACCTTGGACATTGGAGTGGTGAGGTTACCCAACACTCCAAGCAGTTCATAACAGTTCATCACAAGCAATTCATCATAAGATTATCGCGAGCAAGTCATCATTGGAGGGGTTGCTATATACCACCTCCGACCATAGTTTCATCAAGCACCTAGCTAATGGAGGGGATGTTTCACCACCTTCCAAAATATACAAGTTCTTATTGAAGCAGTTCATCAGTAGCATCACACAGCAGTATAGTAAGGCAAGCCTTACTATACCAACAAACTCCATCTGAGCATAGTTGTCGATCGGTTTGTTGAGGAGATCCACCTCTAAGATCAAGAAAAATGTAGTCTAGATCTGAGCTCCATCAGAGCATAGTTGTCCACGGGGTTGTTGAGGAGATCCACCTCTAAGATCAAGAAAAAATTGTTAGTTAAGCACCCCCGGAACTCCTGAAACAAGCAAACATTAAGCAATTCATCCAAACCTTCGTGAGTTCCCTCATCCTAACGTTTTCCATCAGGCAGGCCGTTGTGTCCCTACACCAACAAACTCCATCCGTTTCTTTGAGCACGCACATCAGTGCCCACTTCTTCTTCCACTTCCTCATATAGTTGTAAATCTGAAATGTGACGACCGTCTTTCTAGTGAAGTCAAAAACATCATTGCATACACACTACAGGTGGATCTCTTTGAAGACGTTGTCAAAACTAATCCCATTTCTTACCAACTCACAGAGCCTGTTTAGGAAGAACAGGGGCAGAGAAGGATCCTAGTGCTTGGGAGGTTGCTGTGGATACATAGCTCAGATCTGGACTACATTTCCAGGCTCGAAAGATAGAGTAGTAAAACCACACAGATCTAGAGACCTATCCAACAATTTGTCCTAGGATAGTGAAGAACGTACTAAGCATTATGGCTCCAAAGATAGTAAGGTTGAGAATCTATTGCACATGATGTTGCTAACCATGAAAAACTTATCACACACTAACTATGATGTCCTACAGCTACCATCATAGCATTATAGATCTACACACAGTTACCACATACTTACAGATGTTCCCACACCTACGAATATAAGTGAGAGATTTCTTACACCCGGTTCTAGCTGATGCAACACAAAGGTTGGGGACAAGGGAGATGCCGACAAGATCACCATCGTTGTGGACGAGGGAGTAGCCGGAAAGATCACTATTGTCGTGGACGAGTGAGACGTTGGTAGTATAAATGTCGCCATGCTCAAGGGTGAAACTGGCGTGCCCACCATCACCTTGGTCGTCAGCAAAGCCAACATGCCCACCGTCTTCATGCTTGAAGTGGAAAAATGGTGGATTCGGATTTTTGGGGGGCACCACCTGAAAGAACATTTTATGGTTCCCTGTGTTTTGCGTGTTAGATAACAATACCGTGGAGTTTTCTCATGTGTGCTAATTGTGCAGGGAAAAGTTATTGTGTTTGGGGGCCGGATTATCCGCCCCCCAAGGGCCGGATAATCTGGCCTGACTCACTTGGCATAGCTAGGCAGGGCGCATCGCTTAGTCTGGGGGCGGACTTTCTCCCGGAAAATCCAAAAAGGGGCGGATTTTATTCCCCTGACCGGATAATCCAACCCACGCCTTGGGCCGGATAATCTGGTCCCCAGGAGACGATCAAGGACAGGCAAGGCGCGAGGCTCTGACTGGGGGCGGATTTTCCCCCGGAAAATCCAAAGTGGGGCGGACTTTCTTCCCCCGGCCGGATAATCCGGCCCCCAGGAGACATGGAAGGGCTGGCTCGGCGCATCACTCTGACTGGGGGAGGATTATTTGCCGGATAATCCGAGTCTGGAGCGGAGTTTTCCCTAGTCCGGATAATACGGCCCTCACTTGGTCCGGATAATCCGGCCCCCAAAGGCTCCAACGGCTCAGTTGGAACAGGGGTATAAAAGCCCCTTCACCCCCTTCGGTCAGAACTCTTGATTTATTCGAAAAAGACTAGACCTATTGCAAGAGCTCTCTCTCTGGATCTCTCACTTCAACCACCCGAAGGCTTTGATCTTTGGGGGAATTGAAGGAGGAGACAACCTACATCGTCATCACGAATCAAGCGCATCAACTCCTCTCCATTCACTTGGAGAAATCCCTGATCTAGTATTCTCGTTAATATCTAGATCTTGTGTTTTGTTATTGATAACTTGTTCTTGTGGCAGCTTGTTGTCATTACGGGAGCCTCCAATTTGGTTGTGGAGTTGTGCCCCGCTAGTTGTGTAAAGGCGCCGGTTCCCGCCTCGAAGGGTACTTATAGTGGAAAGGTGGATCAGGCCTTTGGTGGCAGGACCATCGGAAAACAGGGTGAGGCCTTTTGTGGCGTGGTGGTCTTAGTACCGCCCACCCCTCCAACACAGATGTACTTCCCTTAACAAGGAAGGAACTGTGGTAAAACAAATCCTGTGTCTCCGCGTACTTCATCACGGTTTCCTCGTTCCTCACTTTACTCGCCTTTACTCGCTAGTAGTTAGGTTTGCATATAGGGAAATTCTACACATTAGTTTATCTAGAGAATTTACCTTGTGTGTCAAGCCTAAAATTGAAAAAGCATTAAAATTTGAAGTAGCACCTATTCACCCCCCCCTCTTGGTGCCCATACGATCCATTTCAATTGGTATCAGAGCCCCGACTCTTTATTCGGGCTTAACCGCCTAAGAGAAGTATGGGTACTAAGGAAAATGGAAATGAGGTTGTGGAGAAGGTCACAATGGATGACCTCAAGACGTTGGAAACAACCTTGTTGAAATCCTTTGAGACCAAGATGGAGGAGATGCAACAAATGATTGCTCGCCTCACATTATCTACAGCCCCATCTCCATCTTCCTCTAAGGCCACCACTCCTCTTTCCAAGGATAAGGCTCACACCGGATCTAAGGAAGATGATGTGGTAGGTGAAAACATAATGGTTCCACCTCCAAGAAGGGAAGTGGTAAGGAGGACTATAGTGAGGTTCCTCATCTATATTCTCCCAACCCACCTATCCCTCATCCTCATATAAACAATAGGGGTGATCCACCCAAGCTTACTGCATCTTCATTTAATCAATGGAAATTCTTAATGAAGTCTCATGTATGCAGTTTGTTGATGCGCTCGATGATCGACGTAGAGCTCGTTGGGAACCCCAAGAGGAAGGTATGATGAGCACAGCAGCAAGTTTTCCCTCATTTATGAAAACAAGGTTTAATCGAACCAGTAGGAGCAAGGAAACACCCCAAAGGTGTTACTAGCTGAGCTTTGGTATGCACTCAAGGTGCTAGTAGCAATGTGAAGACCTGCACAACACAACCACAGAACTTTGTCCCCAACTTGCGATGAGGTTGTCAATCTCACCGTGTTTTGTGGAAAACAAAGGATTAAACGTATCAAATGGAAAGAAGTAAAAGTTTGCAGAAAGTAAACACAAAGCAAAAACAGTTTATAGATTGTATGTAAAAGACAAGGACTAGGATCCATAGTTCACTAGAGGTGGCTCTCCTTAGATAGAAAACATGCTGGGTAAACAAATTACAGCGAGGCAATTGACAAACACCGAGAAAGCAATACATGCATATACTAATCATCTTGACTCCTTCGAGACTTGATTGGGCATTACAACATAATACATAGACCGCCATCCAACTGCATCTATGACTAATAATCCACCTTCAGGTTATCATCCGAACCCCCTCCAGTATTAAGTTGAAAGCAACAGATTATTGCTTTTTACGAACTGCGTGTAAAATAAACAATATGATTGTTCTATGAACAAAGGATTGTTGTTTTCTCCCTAGTAGCAACAACACATCTACTACCTTAGAGATTTCTGTCACTTCCCCAGATTACCAGAGGCATGAACCCACTATCAAGCATAAATACTAACTCTTGGAGTTGCTAGCATCTACTTGGCCAAGATAGCTACTAACAACGGAAAGCATGCAAGATCTCAAATAATAAAGACATGATAGAATCAATAATCAATCTGAAATAGCATCTCAATATCCATCGGATCCCCGCAAACACAACATGTATGGATTACAAATAGATGATCTTGATCATGAACGGAGCTCACAAGATCTAAACATGAAAGCACAAAGGAGGAGAAACCAGCCATCTAGCTACTACATGGATCCGTAGTCCAAGGATGAACTACTCACGCATCACACCGGAGGCTTGCATGGTGATGAAGAAAGCCTCCAGGGTGAATTCCCCTCTCTGGCAGGGTGCCGGGAAGAGCTTCAGATCCCTCCCGATCTAGGGATGGAGATGACGGCGGCTACATACTTTTTCGTGGATTTTTGATCGGGTACTTAAGGTTTTCATCCCGAGGGAAACTTATAGGCGTAAGGAGAGGCTGAGGGGGTGCCGGGAGCCACCACACCACCCCCCTGGCACGGGCCCAGCCTGGCCGCGCGGCTAGGTGGTGTGGCTGTCCCCTGGCCCTTCTCCGTCTCGTATTCTGGCACTTGATCCCTTCCGGAAAAATAGGCACTTTGGCTTTTGTCCCGTCCAATTCCGAGAATATTCATTTTCTGACTTTCCTAGAACCAAAAACAGTAGAAAACAGGCAGTAATCGTGTCTCTTGTTAATAGGTTAGTCCAAGAAATCATATGAAAAGTACTCCAAAGTTTGAACAAAACACAAGAAAGTGGATAAAACCAAGCATGGAACATCAAAAATTATAGATACATTTGCAATGTATCAACATCCCCAAGCTTAACTCCTGCTCGTCCTCGAGTAGGTAAGTGATAAAAAGAAATAATTTTTGAGGTGACATGCACCATCAAAGACTTAATCAAAGTATTTGCAAAACACTCAAAGCTAGGATCATAGTACTTCAACCATAGCATGAAAGACAAAGTTCTAGCAATAGGCAAAGAGACTATGATGCAACATGAAAAGGCACAAACAAAAGATTCATGAATAACATGCTTTGCAAGATGTTTGTTTGTTTCACATAAAGAAAACATAGCATAATAGTATTCAGCTTGTCCCTCAATAGAGTAGCAAATATAAATGCATAGGACACCTTCAAAGTTCATAAGAGTGACTAGATACAATAGTTTAAAACAAGCAATAACAAGTTATGCATCAATCAACTAGTCTTGGTACAATGCACATAGAACTAAGAATGGCCACTATGCTCTCAAAGTAGGTGCATAAAGATAGAAGGTGGAGACTCAATATAAAGGTGGAAGAAAGGCCTTTGTAAAAGGAAGTAGGGATTCAAGTCTCATAAAGAGCTTCCAAAAATTATGGTACTTATAGCTTTCAGCTCTCATTGCCCCTATCATAAGCATCTTGAAGGTGATTAAGGTTAAAGTGACACAACTAAGAGGATATGCTTGACAAGTTATAAACTGAAATCTCATGCCCCTTACTTACGAAGACCGATCCTCATGCTACTCAACTCCAGTCACGAGTAAGCTCTTGTCATTGTAAGTATATGTGTATCATTAAGAACCGCCAACGGGGTACCCCTTGCACATGATACGGGAGCTTTCCCATAATCAAAATGACAAGGCAAGCAGACAATGAGCATCTTAGCGATCTTTTTATTTGCTATTTGCATAGGTTTTTATTGAGGATGCTTCATAGAGTGCTCATTATGGTGATGATGCAAGTTTCCACCATGATTAGGCATGGCTTAGGCTAGCGGCCCAGGTGTTTCTCTAACACACATACGAACTCCATGATCTTACAAGTTCCATTTTTATTTCACACCGCCGGGATCCGTAAGCAAAATAACATGATATCAACGGGGTACAAAGTACAAGTGCAATGTTGAAAGCGTTCCCCATGAAACATGGTTCCGCTAACTTCAACTTATAAAGTGCAAGAATATACACAACAAAGAAGGACCCAATGGTTCAAGTTTATTAGAGGCAATAAAGTAAAGTGTGCCATCAAGTTCGTGAGAGCTTTAATCACTAGTTTTCTCATAACTAGTGAAAGGTAGACAAAAGCATGAATATACTTGGAATAGCATAAGCTAGTAGGTAGGTATGGTGGAATATTTGGAAAAACTTGGTTTAGGGAGTTGGATGTATGAGTGGAACTCATACTTGGTGGTGGAGGCTAGCAAAAGACTGGGAGCGACAAACTAAGAGAGCAATAATGGCCATAATCATGCAGAGCGACAAAACATCATTGATCAAAGCATAAAGTGATACTACAAGTTGAAAACTAAAGGATCATAAAGGCTATGGTGACTTGTGACAGTCATAACATGGTGTGAGCATGTGCCAAGTCAACCCAAATAAAGCATCAAAGGAGAATACCACTATACTATGCTTTAATATGCTAAAACAACGCATGATTCATCCAAGGCACATTAAGCAATCTCAATTGTTTATAACAAGTCATGCTATAGAAAATAATACTAATCATAAAGCCAAAACAATATCAAGCATGGCATGACAAAGCATAGCCATAGTAAAAAACAAGCTCTTTTTACCACATAAGCATGAACTTTCCTACTCTTTTCCAAACCAAACCAAACTAATTGCAAACCAATGTATGAAAGAGGGGGTCCAACCAACTTATTCAGAAAACTAAGTAAACTAAGCAAACTAAAAACCAAAACGAAAACGAAAAATAAGACGCTCCAAGAAAAACACAACTATGCATGAAACAATAAAAATGAAGCGTTTGGAAGAAACCTGGGATTTTTATTGATGAAGAAGGGGATGCCTCGGGCATCCCCAAGCTTTGACGCTTGTACTTCTTGGATATTTCTTGGGGTGACACGCGTGGCATCCCCAAGCTTGAGCTTTAGTCCATCCTTCATCTCATTACTCATTCCTTCCATACACCTGAAAATTTTCCTTCATACAAAACTTCACACAATCTTTATTAGCAACATTAGTGCACTCAAGATAAATAAGTCTTAAGGTTCAGTTCTAACACCAAATAAACTTCCATTAGAACACTAGCTACTGTAGCACTTCCCTCAAAAAGCTCAATTCCCCAAAAGAACTCAAGAAGGAACCAACAAGAAGCAAATGCAGAAAATGGCAGAAATTTGTCAAAACAGACCAGCAGGTAAAGACGAATTTTTTCAAAGACCTTATGTTGCTCAAATAAAAAAGTGTTGAACTAACTAAAGTTATATAACAACCTGGGTCAGAAGCACAAAAAATTACAGCTCAATCCGACGTACAGAGCTCTCTCAGGAATTTTTACGGTGAAGCACAGAAATCTGTTTCGGGACAACAACTTTCCCAATCATTATTTCACTCTCATTAGAGGTTACTCTTGGCACAAAAAGAAAATAAAAAGGATAAAGAGCGGTTATTACGGAGGTAATAACTTCCAAGACTCATCTAAAACTCTTGGGTTATCTCCCAACAAGTACTTTTCTTTAACGCCTTTAAGTTAGGCATGAAAATTTGAGAAGATGCTCTCATAGGAAATATGAATTGAAGTAAAAGAGAGCATCAAGAAGCAAATTCAAAACACATTTAAGTCTAACCCACTTCCTATGCATAGGAATCTTGTATGCAAATAAATGCACAAAGAGCAAAGTCACAGGCATAGGAAGATAAAACAAAAGTAACTTCAAAACTTTCAACACATAGAGAGGTGTTTCATTACCATAAAAACTTCTACAACCATATTTTCCTCTCTCATAATAATTTTCAGTAGCCTCATGAATAAACTCAACAATATAACTATCACATAAGGCATGCTTTTCATGATCTACAAGCACTAGAGCTTTATTATAAACATTTTCAAAAGAATCCTCAGGAACATAACATTCACCCTCCTTTGATAAGCATGGGGGCCAATCAAATAATGTAAGGGATAAAGAGTTACTCTCATTAGAAGGTAGGCATGGGTAGATCCATTCTTCCTCCTTTTTTCCATCACTCTCCTCCTCTTTTTCATCTAATGAGCTTTCAGGTTCAACAATTTCTTCTTCCATGGAGGTTCTAGCAGGCGGTGGTTCACCTATTACCTTAGCAGTCATAATACTGTTCCCAAATAGGAAACTGAGTGAGCTATCCATAATGAAATAGTGATTGGAGCAGAGCAAGTCATTTTTTTGGGATTTCAAATAAGAAAGCAAACAAGTAAAACTAATTTTTCTTGTTTTTTGAAGAACAAAACAAGCAAACAAAGCAAAAAGAAAACTAAGCAAAACAAAAACAACAAAGTAAAGAGATTGGTTATGAGGGACTCCCCTTGTGAAGATGTCCTTGACTCCCTGGCAACGGCGCCAGAAAACGTCTTGATGCGCTCGACGATCGACGTAGAGCTTGTTGGGAACCCCAAGAGGAAGGTATGATGAGCACAGCAGCAAGTTTTCCCTCAGTTATGAAACCAAGGTTTAATCGAACTAGTAGGAGCAAGGAAACACCCCAAAGGTGTTACTAGCTGAGCTTTAAGCGCACTACCGGTGCTAGTAGCAACGTGGAGACCTGCACAACACAACCACAGAACTTTGTCCCCAACTTGCGATGAGGTTGTCAATCTCACCGTGTTTTGCGGAAAACAAAGGATTAAACGTATCGAATGGAAAGAAGTAAAAGTTTGTAGAAAGTAAACACAAAGCAAAAATAGTTTATAGATTGTATGTAAAAAGACAAGGACCGGGATCCATAGTTCACTAGAGGTGGCTCTCCTTAGATAGAAAACATGCTGGGTAAACATATTACAGCGGGGCAATTGACAAACACCGAGAAAGCAATACATGCATATACTAATCATCTTGACTCCTTTGAGACTTTATTGGGCATTACAACATATACATAGACCGCCATCCAGCTGCATCTATGACTAATAATCCACCTTCAGGTTATCATCCGAACCCCCTCCAGTATTAAGTTGCAAGCAACAGATTATTGCTTTACGAACTGCGTGTAAAGTAAACAATATGATTGTTCTATGAACAAAGGATTGTTGTTTTCTCCCTAGTAGCAACAGCACATCTAGTACCTTAGAGATTTCTGTCACTTCCCCAGATTACCAGAGGCATGAACCCACTATCGAGCATAAATACTAACTCTTGGAGTTTCTAGCATCTACTTGGCCAAGATAGCTACTAACAACGGAAAGCATGCAAGATCTCAAATAACAAAGACATGATAGAATCAATAATCAGTCTGAAATAGCATCTCAATATCCATCGGATCCCCGCAAACACAACATGTATGGATTACAAATAGATGATCTTGATCATGAACGGAGCTCACAAGATCTAAACATGAAAGCACAAAGGAGGAGAAACCAGCCATCTAGCTACTACATGGATCCGTAGTCCAAGGATGAACTACTCACGCATCACACCGGAGGCTTGCATGGTGATGAAGAAGGCCTCAGTGGTGAATTCCCTCTCCGTGAGGTGCCGAGAAGAGCTTCAGATCCCTCCCGATCTAGGGATGGAGATGACGGCAGCTACAGACTCTTTCGTGGATTTTTGATCGGGTACTTAGGGTTTTCATCCCGAGGGAAACTTATAGGTGGAAGGAGAGGCCGAGGGGGTGCCGGGAGCCACCACACCACCCCCTGGCGCGGGCCCAGCCTGGCCGCGCGGCCAGGTGGTGTGGTCGGCCCCTGGCCCTTCTCCGTCTCGTATTCTGGCACTTGATCCCTTCCGGAAAAATAGGCACTTTGGCTTTTGTCCCGTCCAATTCCGAGAATATTCATTTTCTGACTTTCTTGGAACCAAAAACAATAGAAAACAGGCAGCTGGCATTGTGGCTCTTGTTAATAGGTTAGTCCAAGAAATCATATGAAAAGTACTCCAAAGTTGGAACAAAACACAAGAAAGTGGATAAAACCAAGCATGGAACATCAAAAATTATAGATACATTTGCAATGTATCATTCGTTTATTGAGCTTTGGAGGATTATCGAAGATGGTCTTCATATTGGAGACCCCACCAACTTGACTAGGAGAGAAGTTGTGGATAGTCAACTAAATGCAACGGCTCTCCACATGATTCAGCTCGGAGTGGGTCCCAAGGACATGCCCCACATTGAGCACTTCAACACCGCCAAAGAAGCTTGGGATACACTCACCGACCTATTTATTGAAAATGAAAGCGTGAGAATAAATAGGTATGATTCCCTTAGCAATGAAGCTGAAGGATTTACATGTTGGATGGTGAAGACCATGAAGATATGTATAGAAGGCTCAAGGGCATTGCAACAACATTTAGAAAGCATGGATCCACTTACATTGATGATGCTTGGATAAAAAGGAAATATGTGAGTGCTCTAATGCCATTTGAGCCAACGAACTTGAAGAGCTTGCAAGGTAGACACAACTACCATCAAATGACTCCCAATGAAGTCATGCAAGAAATGGCATCATTTAAAGTTGCAGCTAAGAACGCTAAAGATGCTTGTGCCCGGGCTATTGGAATGCAAAAAGGAGTCAATGTTGCTCTAAAGGCAAATGTTGTTGAACAAGATGAGGATGAAAGAGGATACGAGGGTGTCTCCATGGGCTGTCCCGAGGAAGTCAAGCGTTCTCATGGTGAGTACATGGCTTTCTATGCAAGGAATTTTTGGAAGGATCCATCCAAGGCCAAGTCGGAACTCGAGCACAAGAATGGGTCAAGTGGAAGAAGAGAGAATGGCCCAAAACTGAGAACATGCTACAATTGTGGAGATAGGTTACACTTTGTGGCTGAATGTCCATATCAAAATAGAGAAGACAATGGTGGCAGACTCATCCTTAAAGAAAAGTCCAAGGCACCTCGAAAGAAGCCTTTTATCAAAAAGAATGGTCCTTACAAGAAGCAACCCAAGATTTTCTTGGTGGCACAAGAAAAATATTCCTCTGCTAGTGAAGACGAAGAGGATGAAGATAGTTCTCGTGAGGTGGCTGCTATAGCCACCACATCTACCCCGTCATCACTCTTCGACTCTCCAAACGAAAACATCATCAACAACAACGCCACTTGCCTTATGGCAAGAGGGTCCGAGGTATCATCTTCTATTTCTTCATTTCCTAAGACTAACATAAAATATGGATATGGATGATCATACTAGTCTTAAGATAAAAGAAGAAGTTATTGCTTTGGACAAATTTTTCACTAACTTGCAAGGTGAGCATAAACTTCACTTTGATGTTCTTATGAGTCAACTTGCTCATTCTGAAGCTCTTCTCGAATAAAAGGGTAGAATTGAGAGAGAATACGCCTTGGAGATAGCCTCCTTGAAGAATGCCTTAGAAGAAGAAGAGGAAGCTCGAGTATCCTTGGAGGAGAAACTCGAGTCAATTAAGGAATCCCATGAAGAGGTTGTTGCCCAACTCATGAAATAACGTGACAATGCTCTTGCTAAGGTAAAGAAACTAAAGAAATAAAACTTTGAATTTGGGGCTGCTCATACTAGACTCTCAGAGAAGTTTGAGAAACTTGACATTGCTCACAAGGCATTGGAGAGTGAACATTCTACTCTAAATGAGTCTCGTGATCAGCTCCAAACTCAATTGGACAAGTATGACATGCCCAGCACCTCCACTCTATCTTGTGGACATGAAGACATTGTTGAGGAAAATGCAAGGCTCAAAAAAGAACTTATAAAGGGATCTCAACATAAAGGTAAAAAAGTCCTAGATGAGGTGCTCAGCAAACAAAGGACAAATAATGGGAAAGAAGGTCTTGGTTATGTCTCCAAGACAAAGAAGAAGAAGAAGAATAAGAAGAGCAAAACTGCTCAACCAAAGACAAGCACCACCTCTAATGACAAGACTAACTATGATGGTTTTGCATGGGCTAATAATCCTAGCTATGAGTTATATTGTGATTATTATGGTGATGTTTATGCTAGTTATGTAGGTCCTTATGATAGTTACATTTCTTGGTCTATTTGGGTTCCTATGACCCTTGTCACTAACATGAGAGGACCCATTGAAAAATGGGTACCTAAAACCAAGAAGTAACTTTCTTGTAGGGCTATGCTTCCGATGGGTCTAAATGGGTACTCGATAGTGGGTGCACTAGTCATATGACCGGAAGCAAGGAGATCATCTCAGAGATGCGGCCAAACCATGATCACATAACCGTTTCATATGGTGACAAGTCAAAATATGAGGTATTGGGTCTTGGCAAAGTTGTGGTTGCTCACGATATCTCTCTCGTGGACGTCATGCTTGTTGAGACCCTCAGTTACAATTTACTTTTTAGTTCGTACCCTTGGTAAGATGGGCTTTGCATTCTTTATTGATGTTGATTTGGTGGTACTCTTGTGGAGCAAGTCACTAAAGGTCGCTTTCATGGGATATGTCGAAAATGACCTGTACATGGTGGACTTTTCGGGGAAAGCCACTACAGGCCCGATGTGTCTTTTTGGAAAGGCCGACGCGGGTTGGCTATAGCATCACCGACTAGATCACGTCAATATGAGAACTTTGCAAAGTCTCCACAAGGGTGGCCACATCCTTGGACTAAAATAAAATGTTTCCTTTGCCAAAGATCGTGTTTGCAGGGCTTGTGTTGAAGGAAAAATGCATGATTCTCCCCATCGAAGGAAGACCATTATTTCATCAAAGAGGATCTTATAGCTCCTCCATGTGGATCTCTTTGGTCCTCCATCTCATGCAAGTCTCGGTGGGAAGAAATATTGCCTCGTGATTGTTGATGATTACTCAAGATACACATGGGTCTATTTCTTCAAGTTGAAGAGTGAGACTCAACAAACGGTCATCGACTTTGCCAACGAAGTTCAACATCAACACAATGTCCCTATATTGGCAATAAGAAGTGATAACGGCTCCGAATTCAAGAACTACACCTTAAATGAATTTCTAAGTGAAGAGGGGATAAGACATCAATATTCTGCTGCGCACACCCCTCAACAAAATGGTGTTGCCGAGAGGAAGAATCGGACCTTAATGGATATGGCCAGATCTATGCTAGCTGAATTTAAGTCTCCTTATAACTTCTGGGCTAAAGCAATCTCTACCGCATGACATTCATCCAACCGGCTCTATCTCCGCAAAATCTTGGACAAGACTCTGTATGAAATACTTACTGGTAACAAGCCAAACATCTCCTACTTCCGGGTATTTGGTTGTAAGTTTTTATTTCTCATTAAAGGAGTTTGTTTATCTAAATTTGAGTCTAAGGCTTTAGAAGGAATTTTTGTTGGTTATGGTGCCGAATCCCACACTTATAGAGTCTACAATAAGCTCTCCGGAACTGTTGTAGAATCTTGTAGTGTGGTGTTCAAGGAAAATGATGGCTCCCGTGCGGGGCAAGTTGATGTTTGTGATGCAGATGTTGAGATACCCCAAGATGCCATAAGAAGAATGGGCGTGGGATTTTTCCGCCCCATTGAGGAACCCCTTGTGGTGGATCGAGAAGGACAATGCTCTACTCAAGTGGAGCCCTCATCGACACAAGCTCAACATGCTCCAACCATTGGAGAAACTTCTACACCAACCACACAAAATGCAGAAGATCAAAATGCTCCTGAAAGCTCCATGCCGGATTATCCGGTGGACACCGGATTATCCGACCAATCCTCCTCAGCTGACCGAAATGATCAACCTATCGAAGAAACTGCTGCAAGTCCCAGGCCGGATTTTCGGCTGACCTCAGATTATCTGGCCACTCTCCAGTTCGAGCAAGATCCAGTCCAACACGTGAAGATGTTTCAGGTTCTCCCAGGCCGGATTATCCAGCCTCACCCTCGGCCAGATTATCCATCCCTGAAACTCCTGAAGAGCAGCAGCCTCCTGTTACGGATGTTGATCAACATCAAGGGCAAGGTTCATCATCTCCTACTACTGCAAATCAAGCTACAGATCAAGGCCAAGCCAATGATTCCAACAAAGACTCAAATGATGAAGTTATTCCCCCAAGAGACAACAAGCTAATTGAACTTCGTCGCAAAGCTCGTGCAGATAGGAATCTTGAGTTAAGGGGTCACACTCTTGACAAAGTTGTAGGTGATCTTCGATGAAGGGTATCCAGGAGAAGGGAGTTGATGACCCACAAGTATAGAGGGTGTATTGCAGTATTTTCGAGGGAAGTGAAACCCAATTTATTGATTCGACACAAGGGGAGCCAAAGAATACTTATCAGCCTTAACAACTGAGTCGTCAATTCAGCTGCACCTAGAAACAATCTTGTTCACAGCAATTTATCAATAGCAACAGTTTTGTAGTAGGAATAGTAAACTAACAGCAGTAGCAAAGCAAAGATAGTAGTAACAAAAGCAGTAAATAGTGGGATTCGAGTGTGGTAGGCATAGGGATGGATGGACGGGCGTTGCACGGATAAGACAATTCACATAGCAATCAGAACATAGGACAATTGCAAATAAATAAGATAAAGCATCCAAGTACTAGACAATCCTAGGCATGTGTTCCATACATAGTCATACGTGCTCGCAATGAGAACTTGCACAACATCTTTTGTCCTGCCAGCCCGTTTGCAGCGGGGCCTCTAGGGAACTACTGGCAATTAAGGTGCTCCTTTTAATAGAGCACCGGAGCAAAGCATTAACACTCCGTGAACACATGTGATCCTCACATCAAAGCCTTTCCCTTCCGGCTACCGCGATTTCTGTCACTTCGGGACCATAGGTTCCAGACAATGACGTGTGTACACAACTTGTAGATAAGACCCAAAACAATACTATCATGATGAATCAATAACATGTTCAGATCTGAAATCATGGCACTCGGGCCCTAGTAACAAGCATTAAGCACAACAAGTCGCAAACAAAGTCATAAAGCACTAATAAAAGATACTAGGCACCATGCCCTAACAATCTGATGCCATTACATGAACAATCTCATCCAATGCCTACCATCCCTATATCCTACAGTGGGGGATTACTCACTCATAGATGGAGGAAACATGGATGGTCGATGAAGATGATGGTGGAGATCGATGGAGATGGCTTTGGGGGCACTTTCCGTCGTGAGTCTGGTGGAACAGACTTCTCCCCCAAATCTCCCCTTCGGTGGTGGCGGCACAGCGGAACTTTTTGTGGAAAAACGTCGAACCCCCCGAAGTTTTTAGGTCAGAAGGCTTCTTATAGGCGAAGAGGGAGACCGAGGAGGTGCCTGGGGCCACCACACCATGCTGGCTGCCAGCCCAGCCGCGCTTAGGGCGGTGTGGCCAGCCTGGCTCTCCTCCGCCTCGTATTCTGCTCTGAGTCTTCGGAAAAATAGGCACTTTGGCTTTTGTCGTCAATTCGAGAATATTCATTTTCGACTTTCTGGAACCAAAAACAATGAGAAAAGCAGTGGTGGCACTATGGCTCTTGTTAATAGGTTAGTCCAAGAAATCATATGAAAAGTACTCCAAAGTGTGGACAAAACACAAGAAAGTGGATAAAACCAAGCATGGAGCATCAAAAATTATAGATACATTTGCAATGTATCAGGAGTTTGCAAGTTTCGGTGAGCATCAAGCTCACATCTCAATGGTGGAACCCAAGAAAGTGTTTGAAGCTCTTGAAGATCCGGACTGGGTTGTTGCTATGCATGAAGAGTTGAATAACTTTGATCATAACAAGGTTTGGAAATTAGTAGAAAAGCCCAAGGATTGCCGCAATGTTATCGGCACAAAATGGATATTTAAAAACAAGCAAGATTAGAATGGCATTGTTGTGAGGAACAAGGCAAGAATCATGGCACAAGGATATTCCCAAGTTGAGGGCATTGACTTCGGCGAGACTTATGCTCATGTGGCTCGTCTTGAGTCCATTTGTATCCTTCTTGCTTATGCTGCTCATAATATTTTTAAATTATAGCAAATGGATATTAAGAGTGCTTTTCTTAATGGTCCCCTACATGAGTTGGTATATGTAAAGCAACCCCCGATATTTGAGGATCCTAACTTCCCAAACCATGTATACAAACTCGATAAGGCACTCTATGGCCTTAAACAAGCCCCACGTGCGTGGTATGAGCACCTTAAAGAGCTTTTGTTAGACCGTGGCTTCGAAGTTGGGCAAATCGATCCCACTCTTTTTACTAAGAAGGTTAAGGGGGGCTCTCCGTATGCCAACTATATGTAGATGACATTATCTTTGGCTCTACTAATAAAGCTCTTAATGATGAATTTCAAAGCTTATGACTAACAGGTTTGAGATGTCTATGATGGGGGAGTTACGGTTCTTTCTTGGATTCGAGATCAAACAACTTAGAGAAGGAACCTTCATCAATCAAGCAAAATACATTCAAGACATGCTCAAGAGATTCAAGATGACGGATCTTAAAGGCATCGCCTCTCCGATGCAAAAAAAATGTCACCTTGAATATAGGAGCTTGTCTTGATTACCCATGCACTCACTCTTACATCTCAGTCTTATTTGGCCTAGGTGTGGGCATGGATATATGGGGAGTGTGGTCCTAATTGATTGGGCTAACCCTCCCCCCATAATGCCGAAAGCAAGTCAAATCATTTCTCTATATCATTCTATGATATCTGAGCTTATTGATGAGTATTGGTCATGAACCCAAGATATATCTTCGTGTTGTCATACCATGCACTCCAACAAGGTGGCCTCGGTGATACGTTGCTAACGTATCCATAATTTTTTATGTTCCATGCTTGGTTTTATCTACTTTCTTATGTTTTGTCCACACTTCGGAGTACTTTTTATATACTTTCTTGGACTAACCTATTAACAAGATGCCACAGTGCTAGTTGCCTGTTTTATGCTGTTTTTGGTTCCAGGAAAGTCAGAAAATTAATATTCTCGGAATTGGACGGGACAAAAGCCAAAGTCAGTTTTTCACCGAGGGGACACGGGCCGAATACGAGGCGGAGAGGGCGGGCCAGCCACACCACCACCTGCTCGCGCCAGGTGGTCTGCCGCCTAGGAATCCCTCGGCCTCCCCTTTCGCCTATATCGCCTCGTCGTAAACCCTAAGTACCGTCAAAATTCCACGAAGAGTTCAGAGTCATTGTCATCTCCATCCCTAGATCGGAGGGATCTGAAGCTCTTCCGGCACCTGAGGGGAGAATTCACCCTGGAGGCCTTCTTCATCACCATGCAAGCCTCCGGTGTGATGCGTGAGTAGTTCATCCTTGGACTACAGGTCCATGTAGTAGCTAGATGGCCGGTTCTTCTCCTTTGTGCTATCATGTTTAGATCTTGTGAGCTTCGTTCATGATCAAGATCATCTATTTGTAATTCTACATGTTGTGTTTGCGGGGATCCGATGGATATTGAGATGCTATTTCAGATTGATTGTTGATTCTATCATGTCTATGTTATTTGTGATCTTGCATGCTTTCTGTTGTTAGTAGCTATCTTGGCCAAGTAGATGCTAGCAACTCCAAGAGGGAGTATTTATGCTCGATAGTGGGTTCATGCCTCTAGTAATATGGGGAAGTGACAGGAATCTAAAGTACTAGATGTGTTGTTGCTACTAGGGAGAAAACAACAATCCTTTATCCATGGGACAATCGTATTGTTTACTTTACACACTTTGCTTAATGCAATTATCTATTGCTTGCAACTTAATACTGGAGGGGGTTTGGATGATAACCTGAAGGTGGATTATTAGTCATAGATGTAGTTGGATTACGGTCTATGTATAATGTTGTAATGCCCAATCAAATCTCAAAGGAGTCAAGATGATTAGTATATGCATGTATGCTTTCTCGATGTTTGTCAATTGCCCCGCTGTAATTTGTTCACCCAACATGTCATCTATCTTAAGGAGAGCCACCACTAGTGAACTATGGACCCCGGTCCTTTATTTTACCATCAATCTACAACTGTTTACTTTCTACAAACTATTACTTTCTTCCACACAATACGTTTAATCCTTTGTTTTCAGCAAAACCGGTGAGATTGACAACCTCACTGTAAGTTGGGGGCAAAGTTTTGTGGTTGTGTTGTGCAGGTTTCCACATTGCTGCTAGCACCGGTAGTGCGCCCTGCCAAAGGCTAGCTAGCAACACCTTGGAGGTGTTTCCTTGCTCCTACTGGATCGATAACCTTGGTTTCATAACCGAGGAAAACTTAATGTTGTGCTCATCATACCTTTCTCTTGGGGGTTCCCCAACAAGCTCGTTATTACACGAGTCAGCACTCGGCCACCGCCCTCTTCCATGAGAAGAGTTGGATTTATGTGGATCTTTTTGGATGTTTTTGCTCATCTCATGTTCTTATGGGAATCACACTCAATTTTGGCCTTTAGTTGATTTGATTCTTGCAATTTTGAGTGTGTAGTACCATCTCAGTTTGGTTCTCTTAATCCCAAGCCTTTCCCTACCCCTTAGCCATCCTTTCTTGCACACAAGTCCCTTGTACACCTTGTGGGGGTTTTGTTTGGGGACGCGTGGGCCTGAATCTGTGTATAACAGAATTTCAGATTTTAGGCCGGATAATCTGGCCCAAGTGTAGGATGGATAATCTGGCCGTGGCAGTTGTAGTCTTTAAGGGATGGGGTCGGGGGAAGGGCTCATAACGAGCAACACTTCTCCCCCGACCCTCTCCCTCTCCCCAGCCGCCACCTACCGCCCCCACCCTCCCCGGAGCCTCTCCGGCCGCCGGATTCTCCGGGCCTCCTCGGATCTTCTTCTTCGCGCCTCCGGGTACCTTCTCCTCCGCGTTCTTCCTCCAATGAGTGAGGGTAACTCCCTCCCTTCCCATATTTGGCTAGATGTGTTACTTGTTGGGTGGAACGTTGTCTAGAAGGTTGTTGTTTCGTGTAGAAATTGTAGTCTTGCAGTATCTAGGCCTGATCTACGTCTTTGCGTTCTATCTAGGCGATTCTGAAATTTTCTGCTAGGGCCGGATTATCTGCCCCTAGCCAGGCCGGATAATCCGGCCTGACAGAGTCAAAACTGCTTCAGTTTCGTATGGATTTTGTGCTTTGAGTATGATTGGACTATGAACTGTTTGCCTACTATTTCTACGTTCTCTATTGGACTTGTGTGTGTGCTTATCCCCTTGCTATCCGTCTTGTTTGCTTCACAAGTGGTTCCAGTGCTCCCAAGACATACAAGCGTCGTCCTCGTGCTAAATACTTTCGGGACGATGGTGAGGGTAACTTAGTGTACAAGGTTGAACTGAGGAGAAGGAAGAACGAGGCAAAACGCATGGCTGAATAGGCAAAGAGGGATAGGAAGGGTGTATCCAAGAGGAAGGACAAAGAGCCCAAGATTGACTATAAGAAGATGGATCCAGTTACTTTCTCTTCCATTCGTCATCGTGATCTGTTTGATGAACTGCCGCATGATACTGAGCTGGGTGAATCTCGTTTTTGGTGTGCTGAACAAAAGGGTATATATGAAGATGTTTATGCTCGGCAGAAGATTCGGCCTATGCATCCTCTGATTATTGCTAAGGCCATGGAAAAGGCTCACCTTGTTGATGCAATGTATGTGGCTGAGCGGATGGGGCTGCATCATCTCATGGCTCTTCAATGCTCATATGATTCTGAGATTGTGAAGCAGTTCTTCTCCACCTTGGTTATTTGCGGTGATGAGCACCGCACCATGAAGTGGATGACTCTTGACAGGCCCATGGAAGATGATTTTGGTGTTTTTGCTAGGGTTCTTGGTTATTCCTTCTGCATCAGGGACCGTCCTAGTGGTCACCGTATCATCACCCAACTCAAGCCCAATAAAGATGCAGTTCTCTCTCCGTGCACAGTTGACAATGGTATTGTGGGCACCTTTGCTGGTCTTGCTCCTGTGTATGCTAGCTTGGTGGGTCTCTTCCATGATTCTATCACCCCAAGTGGAGGCAACAATGATAGCATCCGTGGTCACCTGGTTTAGCTCCTTGCCTTCTCTCATGAGGTTGCATCTTGTGAGGATGAGTCCATTTCGTACAAGCTGGATGTGATGGACTTTACTTACCATGAGTTGATTGATGCCATGTTCAATAGGCTCTCCATCCCATATGCTCCATACATCATGATGTTGATCCAGCACCTGCTTCCCACTGAAGAGTTTAACAACGATGTGGAACACAAGGCGAAGAATATCAACAACAAGGTGAGGAAGACCTCACACCCATCTTCTGCTCCTGAGGGTCTCATGCGGGATGCTCGTGTCTGTGCTCGTAGGCCCCCGGTGCCTCCTATTTCTCGTGAGATCAAGTAGCTGAATTGGTTCCAGCGGAACATTCTTTGCATGGGACTGGACACTCGCAAGGGACAGTATAAGGCCTACAAACAGTGCCACGAGATGGCTCACACTCAGCAGCTCATTCTCCACCATGTGTCTGGTGCATCAGGCGACCCCCCTACTCCTACTACTCCCACACCATATGCTCGGTGGAATTCTTCTTCTGGGCTCAACTATGGTGAGATTGAGCGTCACCTATTTCTTTCTGCGACCACTGCTGATGATGAAGAGGATGACACTGAGGAGCTTGAGGATGAGGACGAGGACGGGGAAGAGGACGATGATGATGACTACGAGTGATCCCTTGTGGCGCTAGCATCACTCTTCTTCCTTTTTGGTGTTTCGATGCCAAAGGTGGAGAAGTAGTTCTATTAGGTCTTCGTGGATTTGCATGGGTCGGGCACAAGCATTTGCATTTTAGCTTTTCGGTCTTTTTTCTCGCTTGTGCCCATTTAGCGTTGAACTTTTATTTGTGATTTGTGTTGTATGATACTATGTTTGTGTGGCTCTAGAATTATCTTGTGGATTATTCTTATGGATGCATCTATCATATTGGCTACATTGGATATCTATATGGAGGGAGGCGCTCATTATGGTTATCATTGGATATTCTTATAATATTTTGAGGACGCATCTATCTCTCCTCCGGTGGTATGAATTTTTCGCGTATGTTTCAATGAAATAGACTTGTACCTTCTTGTGTGTATTTGTAATCAAATGCAAATTTTAGTATGCACACATTTAGGGGGAGTCTTTTTCATTCATTAAAATATTGTTGTCTTAAGAACTATCTTGAAATCCTAGTGTTGTCATCTAACACCAAAAAGGGGGAGATTGAAAGAACATTTCATGGTTCCGTGTGTTTTGTGTGTTAGATAACAATATCGTGGAGTTTTCTCATATGTGCTAAGTGCGCAGGGAAAAGTTATTGTGTTTGGGGGCCAGATTATCCGCCCCCCTAAGGGTCGGATAATCCGGTCTGACTCACTTGGCATAGGCAGGCAGGGCGCGTCACTCAGTCTGGGGGCGGACTTTCTCCCAAAAAATACGAAAAGGGGCGGATTTTCTTCCCCTGACCGGATAATCTGGCCCATGCCTTGGGCCGGATAATCCGGTCCCTAGGAGACGATCAAGGATAGGCAAGGCGCGAGGCTCTGACTAGGGGCGGATTTCCCTCGAAAAATCCGAAGTGCGGCAGACTTTCTTCCCCCGGACGGACAATCCGGCCCTCACCTTAGACCGGATAATCCGCCCCCCAGGAGACATGGAAGGGCTGGCTCGGCGCATCGCTCTGACTTGGGGCGGATTATTTGCCGGATAATCCGAGTCTAGGGCAAAGTTTTCCCTAGTCCGGATAATTTGGCCCTCACTTGGGCCAGATAATCTGGCCCCCAAAGGCTCCAACGGCTCAGTTGGAACAGGGGGTATAAAAGCCCCTTCATCCCCTTCGGTCAGAACTCTTGATTTATTCGAAAAAGACTAGACCTGTTGCAAGAGCTCTCTCTCTAGATCTCTCACTTCAACCACCCGAAGGCTTCGATCTTTGGGGGAATTGAAGGAGGAGATAACCTACATCATCATAACGAATCGAGCGCATCAACTCCTCTCCATTCACTTGGAGAAATCCCCGATCTAGTATTCTCGCTAATATCTAGATCTTGTGTTTTGTTATTGATAACTTGTTCTTGTGGCAGCTTGTCATTACGGGAGCCTCCAATTTGGTTGTGGAGTTGTGCCCCGCTAGTTGTGTAAAGGCGCCGGTTCCCGCCTCGAGGGTACCTATAGTGGAAAGGTGGATCAGGCCTTTGGTGGCGGGATCCATCGGAGAACAAGGTGAGGACTTTGTGGCGTGGTGGTCTTAGTACCGCCCACCCCTCCAACGCAGATGTACTTCCCTTAACAAGGAAGGAACCGCGGTAAAACAAATCCTGTGTCTCTGCGTGCTTCATCACGGTTTCCTCATTCCTCACTTTACACGCCTTTACTCGCTAGTAGTTAGGTTTGCATATAGGGAAATTCTACACATTAGTTTATCTAGAGAATTTACCTTGTTTGTCAAGTCTAAAATTAAAAAAGCATTAAAATTTGAAGTAGCACATATTCACCCTCCCCCCCTCTAGGTGCCCATACGATCCATTTCACCACCGTCTCTAAATAGAGAGCACAGTACGTGGGGCGGTGATCAAATTCCTCCCGACGGATTTCCGCAGCCGCGCGCGAGCTTCCGCCATCTCCATGCCTACACGAGCTCTGTCGCCGCATTCTTAGTTTTGCACGCATCGAGGCTACATCCAGGACAATGGCCGAATCGAGCGTCGTCTCAGGGCCTAGCTGTGGGGTCCTTTAGGGTCCGGGCTGGCCCAGCCAAATGGGGCATGTTAGGAACCAAACAGCCCGTTTTCGTCGCCAACGGGGCTGCCCGGTCCTCCTGCAGGCTACCAAATCCTTCCTACATGTATGGCTAGGTTCACACTGAGCGGAGGATAAGGATGACAATGGGCAGGGTATGGGCATGGTAGACCAATACCATACCCATACCCGCGTAGTTAATGGCTACAAAATTTTATCCATAACCATATCCGCAGGTGTAATACTTTACACATGCCCATACTGGAGGTTACCCACACCCATTGGGTACCCTCGATGGATAGATCTAATAGTACACAAGTTATTCACAATTTACTTTTCATCAATAGCATATTTTAAAAAAATCTATACTCAATAATAGGTAGACGACTACATAAAATTATCGAAGTTCAGAAGTCGTAATCTCATACTCATCCCTAGACTGCACGACTGCGTGAGTTGAAACTCTAGAGGTAAGTTTTGCATGTTAGTTTACATGGATAGAGTATGAGTATACGTGTGGATAGAAGCCTATACCCGTGCCCGTACCCGTGACTTAACGGATAGGGTATAGGTATAACCCGTGGGTATAAAGTGGATTTCATACTCAACCTATACGGATACGATACCCACAGTTAAAATTGCCATCCTTGGCGGAGGAAAGTTTCAGCCCAGTGACGCCCATCCTGAACCTCTGGGTACTCTCCAAGTCCCATCTCTCTCTCCCTTCTGTTTGTTTGTACCCAACAAATCATTCAATCATGTATGCATGTGTTTACCTTTTAGGTTCCACAAATGCATTTTTTTTCAGGTTTTGCTAAAACTAAAAGTCAATACCTAGTTTGCAAAGAAAAATAATAATTAGCTAGAGTCCATCGTGGACTATTTAGGGGAGATGGTGTAACAGTTTGAATTTATTCATAGCCTATTACGACCATAGTTTTAAAAACTGGACCGGTCAGTGAACTAGTGAGGCGACTGGTTTAATGGTTTACTGATCGGATCACCGGTTCATTCGTTTCGATGGCGACAAAAGACCGTTCTTTTTCATCAAAATTTAAGCAAATTTTGGAACAAAATAACCATAAAGGATATATATAATGTATATTTCAATATGTAATCACAAAAACATGACGTGTCCAAGTGGTATTGGACTTTACATGTTGCTATTGTTGGAGATATGTCCAAGAGGCAATAATAAAGTGGTTATTATTATATCTTTATGTTTATGATAAATGTTTACATCCCATGCTACAATTGTATTAACCGGAAACATTAATACTTGTGTGTTTTGTAAACATAAAAGAGTCCCTAGTAAGCCTCCTGTTAAACTAGCTTGTTGATTAATGGATGATCATGATTTCCTGATCATGGACATTGGATGTCGTTAATAACAAGATCATATCATTAGGAGAATGATGTGATGGACACACACCCATAGTAAGCGTAGCATAAGATCAAGTCATTAAGTTCGTATTGCTGTAAGCTTTCAAATGCATAGTAACCTAATCCTTCGACCATGAGGTTATGTTAATCACCATCACCGGATGGGTACTTTGATGACATCAAACACCTCTTCGTAACTGGGTGGTTATAAAAGTGTCATTGGGTATTCTGAAAGTATGTGTTGAAGCGCATGGACCAAGATTGGGATTTGTCCATCCATATGACGGATAGATATGCTCTGGGCCCTCTCGGTGGAATGTCATCTAGTTAGCTTGCAAGCATGTGACTAGGTCACAAGGGATGACATATCACGGAATGAGTAAAGAGTACTTGTCAGTAACGAGGTAGAACTAGGTATAGAGATACAGATGATCAAACCTCGGATAAGTAGAATATCGCGTGACAAAGGGAATTGGTTTCGTATGTTAAATGGTTCTATCGATCACGAAGTAATCGTTGAGTATGTGGGAGCCGTTATGGATCTCTAGATCCCGCTGATGGTTATTGATCGGAGAGGTGTCTTCATCATGTCTGCATATTCACGAACCGTAGGGTGACACACTTAAGGTTCGAAGTTGTTTTAAGTAGATATGGAATTTGCGTTGGAGACCAAATGTTGTTCGGAGTCTCGGAATGGATCCGGGACATCACGAGGAGATCCGAAATGGTCCGGAGAATAAGATTCATATATTGGGGATCATTTTCTAAGTTGGGAAATGTTCCGGAGTGTTCGTATGGAGATTCTAAAAGGTTTCGGAATGTTCTGGAAGGTTCTAGAGGATTTCTTGGAGTTTACGTGAAAACCAAGAAAGGGATCAAGTGAGTCCAAGTGGGGCAATACACGGATTCGTGGGGGAGGAGGACTCCTCCCCCCCAACCCGCCGGCCCAAGGAGGAGGGGAGTCCTACTAGGACTCCCCCTCCCCAGGCGCGCCTCCCTCCTTTAAATAGAAGGGAGGGGGCGCCCCCTCTTGCCCCTCCTCTCATAACAACCAATCTCAGCCGCCTCTCTCCTCCACCTTTCTTCTGCACAGGCATAGGCGAAGCCCTTCAGAATTCTATACTCCACCACCACCACCACGCCGTCGTGCTGCTGGGATTCCGTGGAGAAGATCTAGTACCTCCGTTGCTCGCTGGAACGGGGAGAGGAAGGTCTGCTTCGACTCCGCACGTGTGACCGTCTGCGGAAGCTCTGCCGGAACGTGGCGCCGGAAGGATCGTCCACACGATCTTGAGATCGGCAAGTGATCGACTACATCATCCACGAGATCTAATCTCGTAACGCTTTCGGTTCTACGAGGGCTAGTACCGATCTATCTCGTTGCTCATGTCTAATAGATTAGATCTTGGCTTTTATCTAGATTAGATCTGGGTTTTGTTCGTTCTTGCGGTAGAAATTTTTTGTTTTCCATGCTACGAACCCATCAGTGGTATCAGAGCCTTGTCTATGTATAGATCTGTTGCACGAGTAGAACACAATGAAGTTGTGTGCGTTGGTGCTCGTGCCGTCTTTTTCTATGTGTGTACTTTGCATCTTGCGGTATGGTGGGATGAAGCGGCTCGGGCTAACATTACATGTCATCGTACATGAGACTTGCTCCACGCTTGACGTGCAACTTGCTTTGCACAAGTGGCTTTATGGTGTCTGTCTCCCATCATAGTATAGATCAAATCTACACTTTGCACTTGATAGCACTTGTATCAACGTTGTGGTTCAGTTTCGTAGGTAAGATGCGTTCTTAGTCGAAAGCCCCAAGCCACGTAATACTTGCAAAGAAAATTAGAGGCGTCTAACTTGTTTTTGCAGGGGTTTTGTGATGTGATATGGCCTACATGTGATTGTGATTGTATTTGATGTATGCAATGATCCTTGTTGTAATATGGCAACCGGCAGGAGCCTAATGGTTGTCTTTAATTCTGTTAAGACCTGCGTGTCTATTCATCTTGTAATAGCTTTGTTCCAAGTAGTTGTAATAGTTGCTAGTGATGATGGACAACCATGAAGCGGCGCCACGGACCTTGACGCAATGCTGGTGATGATGGAGATCA
Source organism: Avena insularis (assembly GCA_023614405.1). Lineage (NCBI taxonomy): Eukaryota > Viridiplantae > Streptophyta > Magnoliopsida > Poales > Poaceae > Avena > Avena insularis. The sequence goes on from CM042684.1 coordinate 427,721,864, forward strand.
TGTCCGTGCTTTGGAGATGGAGATCGAAGGCATAAGAAGAAAGGGCCATATCATATCGCACTAATTATGAATTGCCTGTGATGTTAATCCTTTATGCATCTTGTATTGCTTAGATCGCGACGGTAGCATTATAAGATGATCCCTCTCACTAAATATCAAGTAATAAAGTGTTCGTCCTTAGTTGGCACCGTTGCTAAGACTCGTCGTTTCGAAGCATCTCGTGATGATCGGGTGTGATAGATTCTACGTGTGCATACAACGGGTGCAAGCCAGATTTGCACATGCGGAAACTAAGGTTAACCTTGACGAGCCTAGCATGTACAGACATGGTCTCGGAACACGGAATACCGAAAGGTAGAGCATGAGTCATATATATGATATGATGAACATGATGATTGTTCGCCATTGAAACTACATCATCTCACGTGATGATCGGACTTGGTGTAGTGGATTTGGTTCGTGTAATCACTAAAACAAATCGAGGGATGTTGTTTTGAGTGGGATTTCATATAGTAATATGATTAAGTTGAACACAATTTATCATAAACAAAATCAAAGTGAATTTGCATAGTTTGTTGTAGTCATTGGCATCCGTTCACCACCTTACGCTTAGTTATAGTTGAGATAGTAGAACTATAGAAATTCTGGATATTTGCTTTACGAACTGGTATCGTATTGTTTTGAGTGTCAATCTAAAGTTTAAAAGTCATATTGCAAACTTTAAGCAAACTCCGTTTACTCTGTGAAGTTTTATAAACAATATTAAATCAAGAGTAACAAATCCAGTGTTAGTCTCTAATGTATCATGTTTGCCTCCATGATTCTTGATACTCAAAAGATTGTTTTAATATCAAGTTTATCTAAGAGCTGAAAGCAATGTTTCAGAAACCATCATATGTGAAAGGTATTGCGATATCTAAAACAATGTGTTGGTTACAACATGATAGAGTGTATGTCCTCATATTTGATGAGAATTTGTGAAGGTTGGAGACGCTAGTCGTCCTAATCCTCCAAAAGGTTTTGGAAAAGAAACATTATAGTCGCAATTCACCTTTATAAGCTATAGCAGCTTGATCATGAAAGTTGTCATGATAATGATGAATAGAAGATGTAAGTAAAATGTTTTCTACACTAAAAGATTACTAAAGAATGGAATTTTGAAAGAATGCCAAACATTTGATGAAGGTGATCCACTTCAAAGTGCAAGTTCAAAGGTATTAGTATTTGACTATACACACTTTGTACTATGTGTCATGTGAATGACACCACTATTGATGTTGATAGATTCTTTTAAAAGAAAAGGAATTGTTGAAAGAGAATCTATAAAATATTTGGCAGAAAAGAAAAGATTGGAGATATCCAACTTAGGTATATAGAAGATACATGTTATGGCTGTATTCCTTGGTTGTTAAACAATGTGGTTCTGCGGTATTGGATACCGAATTGGTTGGTATGAAGTATCATACAGGACAACACAATTCATGAAATGCAATGGCCTAAGTAACTAGCAAGAGAATATGTGATGATGTTCATCGAAAACAAACAAAGGGTTGTTGTGTTGCTCGTTAACATCAAAGCTTGCCTTCAAGATTTGTTTCAATAATTGTTATTTTGATCAGGTATTATGACGACAAAAGGTTGTTCAAATAATTACCGTATTCCATAATAGATGGATGATGTACAAGTCTGGTTGGAGAAATAACGACCATAAAACTAATGCTAAAATGTCGCAAGACAAATGATTGAAAGATCACTTGAGAAGTGACATCGCCGTTTAAATTATATTGAAAGGGATACATGAAGAAACTCCATGTTTATGGATTTTTGGAGTCTTTGATTTTGATAAAATGACGCTTGTGATACTTTCCTGGAGATAATTAAAACTCTGTTCGTAGGCCAAAAGAGGAACGGGCGACTAACTGATTGGAATTTGTACATATTGATGTATATAGTCCATTATGTGTAGTCGTGGGCGATGGATTTCAACTTCATATGCTTTCTCCAAAGATTTGAGTGAGTATATGAATATACTTACTCAATAAGGAAGAAGTATGAAACATTTGAAAATGTTCAAAGACTTTCAAGATGAAGTGGAAAATTATTGTAACAAGAAAATAAAAAGTTTATGATTGGATCATAAAGAAAGATGTTTTGAGTTACAAGTTTAGCAAAACACTTAAGATTTGAGTAATCGTTCCATGGATTTGCATTTCCCAAAACACCATAGGAGTATGGAGTGTTCGAGATATGTAATGAAACCTTGTTTGACATGGTAAGATCAAAGGCGTCATTTATAAAACTGCCATTATATTTTAAAGATTAAAACTTTAGTGACTACCGCTTTTTTTACACTGAAAAAAGCTCCATCATGATCCGTTGAAATGACACCATATAAGTCATGGTTTGGGATAAAACCCAGGTTGTCCTTTCTTAAATTTTTGGTATGCTAGGCATAAGTAAAATGTTTACAACCAAAGTCGGATGAGCGTGTCTTTGTAGGTTATTTCGAATAACTATTGGGTATTCCTCCATAACACCGAAGACAAAAGTGTTTGTCGCTTAGAATGTCGAGTTTCTTGAGAAGGAATTTTTGGTGAAAAGTTAAGTGGGAGGACAATAGAACTTTGACAAGGTTGTTGAACTTTGGCTAATATGTGCTGAGTTGCGCAGTGTCGGTAAATGTTCCGGAGGCAGCAACAATGCTCATGGCTCACGTGCCTCAAAGGTTGTGGTCACGGAGATCTAAGTTACTATTGAACCAAGTAGGTCGGGTAAGTAATCAAATGCCAAGATTTGAGAGTTAAATCATTGTTGTTTGACAATGATGAACTGACTACATGCAAAGAAGCAATGATAGGCCCTGACTTCGTTAAGTGGCTTGAAGCCATAAAATCCGTAATAATTCCATACACGAGAAATCAAGCTTTGAATTTGAAGGACCCTCTGGAAAGGTGCAAGACCTTACAGTCGTATATGGATCTATAAAGAAATAGACATGGATGTTTCACATCTATGAAATAGTCGACATGTCAGAAAGAGTTTACGACAATGTTCAAGGAATTGACTATGATAAGATTTGATCTTTCATAGCGATATTTAGTCTGGACGGATTAATGTAGCAACCAATACATATATTTTGGTATATGGTAGTTGAAAAAACAAAACAAATTCTTCTAATAGAATGGTTACCTAGGATGTGTCCTTGACACGATCCAAAGGGTTTTGTTAATTCAAAGGATGCTAAAAGAGTATGCAAAACTTCAATGGTTGAAATGAGCATCGCGGAGTTGGAATCTTCATCGTGATGAAACCGTTAAAAGGTTTAATTTCATCAGAGACGATGAAGATGTTTGCATTTTGCAAGAAATTAAGTGGGAGCACTAAGACATATTTCTAATACATTGTGTGAAAGACATATTGTTGATTAGAAATGATGTATCTTTTATTGACACAGGTTAAGAATTTCATTTTGATGAAAGACTTAGGCATAACCCAAGAATTAGGCATCAATGTCTATATGGATAGATTGAGGCGCTAATATGGTTTTGCCAAATGTACATAGATAAGATGTTGAATGAGTTCAATATGGAAACAACAAGAAAGGTTCTTGACGCACGGAAAGGACTGAATCAAGATTCAAGTGTGTTGACACGAGATTCAAGTGTTTTGACACTTGGTGAAATCACAAGAATATTTTGATCAATCATTCTTTGAGATGTACATGTCCAGATATGTCCTATGCTCTAAATGTTATGAGCATATACCAGAATGACTCATAAGATGATCATTGGACAATAGTAGGGATATTCCTATGATCTTTGTAAGAACTAAGAATATAATAGTGGTGATAAATAGTTCATTGTAAATTGTTGCATTGATACTAGTTTTGTCACAAATTAAGTTTATCTCAATTTAAACTATGGGTGGCACAATGTAATAGAAAGGAAGTTCCATAACGGATTTGGTTGAGTACCAAAGTTAAAACATTGTGACAGATACTACAACAAAAGGCCAAGTATATGACTGCTATTGTAGCAGCAAATGAGGGCATTTGCGTCAAGTAGTTTGTTATCAAACTAGGTGTGGTTCATAGCGGGATAATACTATGAAGATACATTGTATGACAATTGTATTAACATGAATTAATCCCAAGGAACTAAAGGTCTCACCAAAGGACCAAATTTATACAATGCCATCTCATTAGAGAATGAGTAATGCATAGAGACGCAAGGACATGCAAATACACAGGGACCTGGAAGTGTCAAATCCAAAGATTATGTTTACCACTAGCAATAGTGTCTATACAACACCAGAAAGCCATAGGTGTTGAATGCACAAGTTTTTTAACTAGATTATTGACTCTAGTGCAAGTGGGAGACTGTTGGAGATATGCCCAAGAGGCAATAATAAAATGGTTATTATTATATCTTTATGTTTATGATAAATATTTACATCCCATGCTATAATTGTATTAACCGGAAACATTAATACTTGTGTGTTTTGTAAACATAAAAGAGTCCCTAGTAAGCCTCTTGTTAAACTAGCTTGTTGATTAATGGATGATCATGGTTTCCTGATCATGGACATTGGATGTAGTTAATAACAAGATCATATCATTAGGAGAATGGTGTGATAGACACACACCCATAGTAAGCGTAGCATAAGATCAAGTCATTAAGTTCGTATTGCTGTAAGCTTTCAAATGCATAGTAACCTAATCCTTCGACCATGAGGTTATGTTAATCACCATCACCGGATGGGTACTTTGATGACATCAAACACCGCTTAGAATCGGGTGGTTATAAAGGTGTCATTGGGTATTCTGAAAGTATGTGTTGAAGCGCATGGACCAAGATTGGGATTTGTCCATCCATATGACGGATAGATATGCTCTGGGCCCTCTCGGTGGAATGTCATCTAGTTGGCTTGCAAGCATGTGACTAGGTCACAAGGGATGACATATCACGGAACGAGTAAAGAGTACTTGTCAGTAACGAGGTAGAACTAGGTATAGAGATACCGACGATCAAACCTCGGTAAGTAGAATATCGCGTGACAAAGGGAATTGGTTTCGTATGTTAAATGGTTCTATCGATCACGAAGTAATCGTTGAGTATGTGGGAGCCGTTATGGATCTTCAGATCCCGCTGATGGTTATTGATCGGAGAGGTGTCTTCATCATGTCTACATATTCACGAACCGTAGGGTGACACACTTAAGGTTCGAAGTTGTTTTAAGTAGATATGGAATTTGCGTTGGAGGTCGAATGTTGTTCGGAGTCTCGGAATGGATCCGGGACATCACGAGGAGATCCGGAATGGTCCGGAGAATAAGATTCATATATTGGGGATCATTTTCTAAGTTGGGAAATGTTCCGGAGTGTTTGTATGGAGATTCTAGAAGGTTTCGGAATGTTCTGGAAGGTTCTAGAGGATTTCTTGGAGTTTACGTGAAAACCAAGAAAGGGATCAAGTGAGTCCAAGTGGGGCAATACACGGATTCGTGGGGGAGAAGGACTCCTCCCCCCCAACCCGCCGGCCCAAGGAGGAGGGGAGTCCTACTAGGACTCCCCCTCCCCAGGCGTGCCTCCCTCCTTTAAATAGAAGGGAGGGGGCGCCCCCTCTTGCCCCTCCTCTCATAACAACCAATCTCAGCCGCCTCTCTCCTCCACCTTTCTTCTGCACAGGCATAGGCGAAGCCCTTCAGAATTCTATACTCCACCACCACCACGCCGTCGTGCTGCTAGGATTCCATGGAGAAGATCTACTACCTCCGCTGCTCGCTGGAACGGGGAGAGGAAGGTCTGCTTCGACTCCGCACGTGTAACCGTCTGCGGAAGCGCTGCCGGAACGCGGCGCCGGAAGGATCGTCCACACGATCTTGAGATCGGCAAGTGATCGACTACATCATCCACGAGATCTAATCTCGTAACGCTTTCGGTTCTACGAGGGTTAGTACCGATCTATCTCGTTGCTCATGTCTAATAGATTAGATCTTGGCTTTTATCTAGATTAGATCTGGGTTTTGTTCGTTCTTATGGTAGAATTTTTTTGTTTTCCATGCTACAAACCCATCAGCTATTTATGCCTAGCATAAAGTTCACGAGTTCGATTCCTCTCGTAAACATCTTTTTTTTTTGGTTTTTTGCTGTTTGGCACAATGCCTCTTAAAAAACGGTGAGTCCATCGGTTCAAATTTTTCTGGTTAAACCACCGAATCGGTTCAATTTTTAAAACTATGATTACGACTCGATTAAGGTTGTCGATTTTGGTTTTTGATTGATCAAACCTAGTTGTGATGATCGGGGTAGGCACGAGGAAATATCTAGTGATACCACCCTGTGTATGATACCATCGTACCATTGTTTATAATTCAAATTTACATGTTTAAAAAATTTCAAACTAAATTTGTGAATAGTGATAAAAAGTATGTTTACAATACCTAGCATTTGCAGAACCCAATTCGAAATAGACACAGAGAACCAAAAAAGACAAATCAAACATGAATATGTCGAAAAAAGACAAAAACACAAAATGACACTATTCACATAGCAATTTATCTTTTTTATTTCTCTATGCATATTGTGAATTTGGTTTTGAAAATACTAGGTATTATAAACGTACTTCTTATGGACACCTACAAATTTATTTTAATTTTTTTATAAATATAAATTTAATTTTTGATAAATGGTATCATAGTATCACTAGATATTTCCTCGGGTAGGCACGTCTGAACATTGTCCAAATGACCAGGTTTTGTCTCTTCTAATTCATGCAATTGGGACGATGGGAATCCTAGTTTCATTTTGAGCCTTATCGACATTTACTACTCCATTTAGTATATTTTTTTTTGAAATATACTCCATTTAGTATATTTTAAAATCTAGTCATGATGGTCTTTTCTAAAAAAAGAAATGTAATGTCAAGTTGTAGGGAATAACCCGCATGGTTGGGACTAGGGAAGTTCAGCCCATTTCAGGGCTTCTGCGCTCAATCCATCGTTCCTCTTGCAAATGGGCTGAGCCCACCGTTACCCCGCTCACTAGAAACCGGAGGAAAACCCTTGAAAGCAAAATACAGCGACGGACAGCACGGTTCTGAACCTTCTTCCAAAGAAAAGGAGCACGGTTCTGGACCAAATTCTGCCTCCTCCTCTTATATAGAGAAAAACAACGAATGCATTAAGCTACTCCCTCAGGTCCAAATTAATGTTCGCAACATTGTCTAGATTCGGATAAATCTAGTCTAAATCATTAACTAATATATCTAAATATAGATAAAATTAAGAACAATAATATGGACCAGAGAGAGTACTACTGCTTGACTTGTAATTTCCTCTGCAGACTGCAAAGCCCAGAAAAGCGGATGGTGGTGTCACGGAGCCGGGATCCCGACCCTCCACGCCTAGAGATGGCAATGGGTACCCGATACCAGATAACCCGACGGGTACCCGCCTTAAACGGGGAGGGTTTGGTAAGGAAAAAAAACCACGGGGCTGCTTATTGGTAAAAACCTGGACCCGTCGGGTCTAGCGGGGTCGGGTATGGGGGTGCCAAACCCGTACCCCCAGACCCGCGTACCCGTTTATTGCATATGAAGGCCCGTGTGTCATTGACTCATTTGCCACATATAATAGCCTAACTGGCTGCCGACTAGGCCTACTACTACCCTGGTCGAAGCCCACCATGTGGCCCATCTAGAGCCCACCCAGGCTCCTAGCCGAAACCCTAGGGGAGAGGAGCCCGAGTGTCTGACCCCGCGTCGCTCTCCCAGTCCATCCTCCTCTGGAAGTCCCGACTCGAGACGAGAGTACGAGCAAGACCACAACCACACTTGTTCTCCTCTCCTGCCTCCCGTGATGTGCGCCTGTGTCGCCGCCTTCCTTGACGCGCCGCCCATCGGCAAGACACCACCGCCGCCTGGAGAGCTGGCCTAGGCGCCCAACCCCAGATCCCGCCCTCATCTCTGCCTCCCGCCTTCCCCTATTGCGCTGCCGCTATCAGATCATGGAGAATGAAGTAGGGAGTGGCTCCGGTGAGGCGACCGCTCCAGGGAGCTGGTCGAGGAGGGTAGCGGCTCCGGCGACCTCCAACACCGCCCAAATCAACCCCTTCTCCTCTAATTTCGCGGGTACCCATCGGGTCCTCATACCCGCCGTCACGGTGCAGTGGATTTGCACCGACAAAGATAATCGTATGGTCGCGGGAAACGCGGGTCGAGTATGGGCCTTGACCGACCGAACGGCGGTGCCATCCCTATCCACGTCTCCGTGGAACCTGCGCTCGCTCGCCAGCCGACAGGAGGCATATCCAGACTATACCTGGGCATTTTCCGGGCCGGGCCTGACAAAGCCCGCCCGTGCAAAACCTAGGCCCGAGCCCGGCCCGGCCTGGCTGTCGAGCTTCAAAATCAGGCACAGGCCTGGCCTGCCAGGTGCATACACATTCGGCCGTCGGGCCACGGGCCGGGCTTCTCCTTGTTTTCTGTTTTCTCTAGGCCCGTGCACTCCCCGGGCCGTAGATCTGAAGCCCAGACCTGGCCCGCGAGCCTAAAAAGCCTGGCCCATCGGGCTTTTTCGGGCCGGGCTGGGTCGGGCCGACCGGGCCGGGCTGCCCATGCCCAGATCTGATCCAGACCAGCCGCACTGACTGCTACGAGTGCGCTCACGTAGTGCCCGCCTAACAAAGTCAGAATTCGGAAATGCTTCCCGAAGTGGTGCAGGTTTAGTGAAGCAAAAAAAAAGGTTGACAACGCGCGCGATCCACGTTACGGTTTGGCAAACCGCGTTGCCCGCCCGCTGCATCCTCTCTTTATGTGGCGCACTGCGACGCCACGTCTTGAGGTCTACGGCCCAATTCAGTTGGGCTGGCCACGTGCACCATGAGCCCGATCGACCACCGTGTGGCGCTCCCCGCTTTATTACCACGTCTAGCTTCTAGGAGTCCAAGAGCACCACGACCACGAGTGGAAGTACTCCTTTTTACCAAGTGGTACTAGACGTATAACCCTTTTTTTTTACACATTAGTAGTGTAGCAGTAGCGATAGTATATACTCCCCCTCTCACCATTTAGGAGGTGTACACGTTTTTTAGTCCGAGTTTAATCATTATTTGACTTACGAAACATCGATTATACTAGCAATTTGGAGCACGTCACAAGAGTTTTATCATCGTATTGGAATAAAGATTCTAATGATATCATTTCCATAACAAATAACACATATATACATATACCACCTCTGTTTCAAATCTTAAGGTTTATATTTTAAAAAAACAAGCTACGGAAAGTTTGACCAAATTTTTAGAAAAAAGAATCAAACACTATGATATTATATACTCACTCCGTCCAAAAATAAGTGACTTGCATTTGCTTAATTCGCATGTATCTATATACTAAAACACGTCTAAGTACATTTAAATCTTGATAACTCCAAATCACTTATTTCCGAACAGAGGGAGAAGATACCATGTGAAACATGTTTCATGATATATCAAAAGCTATGTATTTTGTATTATAAATATTAATATTTTTTTTAAAAGTTTGATCAAACTTTATTTAGTTTGGCTTTTGAAAAAAAGAGCCTTAAGCTTCAAAACGGAGGTATATATATTAATTAATGGGTAAAACAAGAAAAGGAAGGACGACATGTGCATTAAGAAGGAGGGGGTGTATATGTGTTCTTGCTTCTCGTTCTGCTTGGTGCATGGAACTCGATTATTTCAAGAAACTAGGCTGTTGAGTGTAGACCATGGTTGCTTCGCTAGGTCGGGGCTGGGCTACTTGTGCGAGATCAGATCGATCGAACCATGTGATCTTGATCTGAAGGAAAGGGCTTCAGTGATCTTTTCTCCCAAGCATCGACTGCAATGCGGGACTACTGTTGTACTAGGACCTAGCTAGTAGAGTCATCATGCTTTGGGAAACTGATCTTGTTTCCCTGGTACGTGGGACGAGATGCACGCCTAGTCATGCAGCATGGGCCGGACGTGTTGCCTGCCCATCAAACGTAAATTGCTTCGTGGAGACGCATGCATCATGCTGCGCCTAGACCAGATGGATTGCACGACAATGAACCAGCAGGGAGACGACATGATCGGATTGAGTGGTTCGCTTCATCACTTCTCAGTGCTACCTCGGGTCTAGGAAAACCGTGGTGTTACATGTACGTGCATGCTTGTAGAGCAAGTAGTACGTGGATGCTTGTACTCCCTCCGTTTTAAAATATAAGATATTTTAGCTTTATAAATGAAGTGTATCTAGACCTTTTTTAGTGTATAGGTTTATCTAGATTTAGAGTGAATATAGACACTAAAAAGGATCTAGATACACTTTTTTTATAAAACTAAAATATCTTATATTTGGAAACGTAATTTCCTCTGCAGACTGCAAAGCCCAGAGAAGCAGATGGCGGTGTCACCGAGCCGGGATCCCGACCCTCCACGCCTCCGTGGAACCTGCGGTCGCTCGCCAGCCGACAGGAGGCGTATCCAGATTGGCTCATCGCCGTGCACGGTTTCGTTGGCAGCCAGCCGCACTGACTGCTACGAGTGCGCTCATGTAGTGCCCGCCTAACGAAGTCAGAATTCGGAAATGCTTTCCGAAGTGGTGCAGATTTTGAATGAAGCAAAATAAAAAAAGCAGGTTGACAACGCGCGCGATCCACATTGCGGTGTGGCAAACCGCGTTGCCCGCCTCCTGCAAATATTTTTATGGGGCCTGATCCACGGATTTAGGGATGTAGACCAACTTCAGCAAACATGTGCCCAAAATAGAGAAAAAAACAAGAATAATAATTATTTTCTAGATCTAAATTGCCATGTGTCAATCATACAAGTTGGTCCACTTGGTGGCGCGCTGCGACGCCACGTCTTGAGGTCTACGGCCCAATTTAGTTGGGCTGGCCGTGTGGGCCACGAGACCAATCGAGCACCGTGTGGCGCTCCCCGCTTTATTACCACGTCTAGCTTCTAGGAGTCCAAGAGCACCACAACCACGAGTGGAAGTACTCTTTTTTACCAAGTGGTACTAGACGCAGGGCCGGCCCTGAGGGGGGACTAGAGGGGCGGACGCCCCGGGCCCCCAGATTCAAGGGGCCCCAACAGGTATTACATGTGCAGGTCTGGAGGAGGTCCTGTCCAGTCGCGTGCAGCGCCATTATAGTAGGGTCTAAGCAGTGGCGGAGCTAGGAAAAAATAGAAGCCGGGGCGGACCGTAAGCTAAGTATAAAAATCCAAAACCGGAACCGAATGTTTTGATATATATTACAAATATAAGTACCAAACTGAAAATTCAAATATGCTTGATAGTTCGAAATAATGTAAGACATAATTAAATATGAAAAAATTAGCTCACTAGACAATAGGAGTCATAAACATACATCGAGATATCCAAATAAATATTCCGGACATCCAAAATAGAACCTACGAGATAAAAAAGAATAGTAAGAATTACATATTCATAGAGTTAAAAAAGACTTATTCACACAAGAAAACATACTGCGTACCATTAAAATACTAAGGACGCCATGGCGAAACCCTTTACGACTCTTGAAGGCATGAAACCGTTGAGTAATAACAACATCATCAAGTGATTTAAATATCTCCCGCTCCGTGTAACATATCATCAAGTGATTGAACCAATCATCATTTATCTTGTTGCGCAGTTTAGATTTGATAATTTTCATTGCTGAGAAAGATCTCTCAACAGATGACACCGGCAATAATAAAGCCAACTCAATGAGCTTGTAAACCAATGGAAATACTAAGTGCTTCTCAGTCTCTACCATTTTTGCATCCAAACTTTCAACATCTTTGCAAGCAGAAAATGCAACATGATTTCTCAAATGAAGAACATAAGTCTCAAGTTGATCCCTCAATATTGCACGATCACCATTAGAGAAATCCGCTCTCAGCAAGACGAAAAAGCTTCTCTACATCGAATTTGGAGAAAGAATTCTTGGGATCAAGACATGGGAAACAAGAAAGTACCTCCTCATTTGAGTCACCGAAGCGATGATTCATCTCGACACATATTTTGTCAACAACAACATAAAAAATTTCAGCCCGATAATAATGAAGATTGGTGATGGTCCTTCCCTCTAGCCTTGAGCGACCTCGAACTGGTATTTCATCATCCATATTTGGTACCGGAATACCTTTGGAACTGCAGAACTGTTGGACCTCTTCAAAAAGACTATCCCAACCACTGTCTCTCATGGCGGCCAACCTGAATTTGACATCATGAACTAACTCCATAGCATGCACAATATTCATATCTTTCTTTTGCAATAGTCATGAAAGCTCATTTGTAATTCCAAGCAAGTTCAACATAAGCTTCAAAACAAGTGCGAATGCAAAACACTGCATATTTTCTACACAACCCGCAGCAGGACTCGGATTATGCCCATTTGCATCAACCCTGCTAAGAATTGTTATCACTGAGGCCCACATTACATCCAAACGAATCAAAGTTTTATGATGTGATCCCCATCTAGTATCTCCAGGTCTAGCAAGACTATTTTGTTGATTCAAGCCTCTTCCTGTAGATATTTCACCTCTCTCAAGTCTATCCAAAATTTCTTTGTGACTTTCTTCCACCAATACTTCCATCTTTTTACAAGATGAACTCGATGTTGTCACAATTAAGGATACATACTCAAAAAATTCATGAATATATGAGCAAGATGAAGTAGCAACAGCGACAACAACCAATTGCAAACGATGTGCAAAGCAATGAACATAGAAAGCATAAGGGTTCTCATCTACAATTTTTCTTTGCAATCCATTAAATTCACCTCTCATGTTTGAAGCTCCATCATAACCTTGCCCTCGTAGCCTTGAAATTGATAATTTGTGATTGTCAAGAATCTTAAAAAGAGCTAGCTTTAGTGCCTCAGATGTAGTATCTTTTACATGGTATAGGCGAAGAAATCGCTCCACAACCTTTCCCTCATTACTCACATACCTACATTTAAAATATGGATGATGATTAAATAAAGCATGGTTGCATGGATAATGAGAAATAAGAAAATAAAATCAAAATACTACTAACCTCAACATTCGCCATTTGTTCTTTAACAGATATATCTCGTGACTCGTCAATAAGCACGGAGAAATTTTTATCACCAAGCTCTCCCATAATCACTTCGGTGACTTCTTCCGCACAACACTTTGCAAGTTCCTTCTGTATGTCACCGGAAGTCATCTGACAATTTTTACCACCACGATCAAAAGCATTTCTCACTTCTTCATTGCTATCCTTGTACCATTCTATCATCTCTAGAAAATTTCCCTTGTTCAATGAAGTAGAAGATTCATCATGGCCACGAAATGACAAACCTTGTGCTATGAGATATCTTGAACACTCTAGAGAAGAAGTCAAATGGATTTTGTATAATTCTTTTGATTCCTTGGTTGCACGAGCCAAATTATTTGCCACACTCTGTCTTTGATTTTTGAAAGCATCATACAGTTATTGTGACTACTATCAAAACCACCAACATGCTCTAGTAAAGCTCTATATGCATGCTTCCAATCCCTAAAACATGTCTTGGTGAAAACTTCGAAGCCGAAGTGTTCAGCTCTTCCAGGTTGCTTAAAAAGGAAACATTAGAAACAATAAGCTGCATCCATGGACTCACTATATTCTATCCAATTATACCTTGAGTACCATGATTGAGAAAATGCTCTTGAATTAGTCCACAGAAATTTCAGTATTGGTTGAGTTAGACCCTTCAATATGTATGCCTTCCTAACTTGGTCTTGAATTTCTGGAGCATATTCAGCAACTTGTTTTCTAAGAGCCGGGTCACACAAAATTTCGGTTGCATCAAACTCTCTATTGTTTGGAACATTAACCGGAGGCTCTTGTTCTGGCTGCACAACATTAGTATTCTCAATACTTGCTTTTGAGACCAAAAACTTCCTCATATCTGAAATACAAAAATAACTAAATTAAAACGCACTGGTTTGGAACTATGATTAATTACAATAATCAGGTTAGAGGAATCTCCAAAGAAATAATACCTTTGGAGAATTATAACCAATTTAATTTGATCAATTCGTTTGGAATCCCTAAATCCAGTTTCCTGTGTGTTGTGAACATGTGCAATCAGTATTAAGATTTAAAATCCCTAAGAAAGAAGTCAATTATCGGAGAAAATCACAAAGCATGATGATATGATTGAACAAACCGATAGCAGGATGTTCCGCAATCCGCCCGCTGCCGTCGGCCGTCGGGAGAAGCCGTGGCCTTGCCTGGTGAGTTGCCGGAGCAGCGACGTGATGGAAAGAGACTCGAGTCTGTACGATTTACGAGAACTGCCGTTGCAGCCTCGTAGGGAGTAGCAAACCGCACGATCGGCGGCTAGCTCTTTTTGTTTTGACGGAAACGGGCTGTAGCTAGCAAACTAATAGGCCGAGATGTACTAATTAAGTCCATGTAGCACGATTTACCCGGGCAAATTACCTGGAGCCGGCGGAAAACTAATTCACGTGATTAACTTAGCACAGCGGCCGCTCGTGATCGAGCCCGGGCAGCTGCCCCGGGTAGCCGGGTACTGTCTCCGCCCTTGGGTCTAAGGTCGAGAGCTGTTTTCTTTGGAACGATTCAGGGAGACCAACGACGCCTGATGTTTCTAGCTGGGCTGGGACGTAGGGCCTTTATTTGGTTCCTTGGGCCTTTTCTCATTTGATTAGGTATTAAAGAATTATTAAGCTTTGTGGGTCGGTGGGGCTACAACAAGACCGATCCATAGTACAGACAAGACAACTCCTTGTAGCTCCATAGTTCCTATTTTTTCACAAAAATAATAACTAAATACTAATTTCTGGTCGCCATTTTTTTTGGAAAATAGGTATACAATTACATATACACATCAAGTATATGTGACACAAGTTTCGTTGAAATATATATCACCCATAATGTACAGAAAAAGACATGTGAGATAATAACGAGTTTATTTTTCCCTTTTAGAGACACAAATGTCATTCTGTGTAGTCTAAAATATAACATTTTATTTAATGAAACCTAGTAGACACAAATGTAATTTTTTGTGTAATCTACTATGAAACTATAAATTCATAATATCAATTCAAATGGCATAAGAAAAGGTAAGAATTTCATGGTCATGTCTAGGCTCGAGTCTAATGTGCATCGATTGTGCGTCGTGCAAGGCACCATTTGTTTTGTTCCCCAGACAAGACGTGGAAAAGAACCATTCATTACAGTTTTCAACCACGTCTGAGAGTAGAGGCCAACGCTCCCACAAGCCATCACGATGACGTGAATCTAGGCAGAATCGATGTGGTAATGGGTAAGGTTGATATATTGATATAACATCGAATACTATGCATCTAGGAATATATGCATGAATTATGGAGAGTATTTATACATATTATTGATTTGATATAAAGTTTGCTAATATCCTAAGTTATTATTGGTCATGTCTCATATATACATATGTTAATTAGTTTTCGATCCTTATATTAAGGGCCCCCAAGTTCTAGGGCCGCCCCGGGCCCTCGAAATCTTAGGACCGGCCTGACTAGACGTATAACCCTTTTTTTTACACATTACTAGTGTAGCGGTAGCGATAGTATATACTCCCTCTCTCACCATTTAGGAGGTGTACATGTTTTTTAGTCCAAGTTTAATCATTATTTGACTTACGAAACATCGAGTATAGTAGGAATTTGGAGCATGTCACAAGCGTTTTATCATCGTATTCGAACAAAGATTCTAATGATATCATTTCTATAACAAATAACACATATATTCATATACCACCTCGGTTTCAAATATTAAGTTTTTTTTTTAGAAAAGTCAAGCTACGGAAAGTTTGACCAAACTTTTAGAAAAAATTATCAACAACTATGATATTATATACACCCTCCGTCTAAAAAAGTGACTTGCATTTGTCTAAATTCGCATTTATCTATATACTAAAACGCGTCTAGATACATACAAATCTAGATAACTCCAAATCACTTATTTCCGAACAGAGGGAGAAGATACCATGTGAAACATGTTTCATGATGTATCAAAGGCTATGTATTTCGTATTATAAATATTAATATTTTTTTCTAAAAGTTCGATCAAACTTTACTTAGTTTGACTTTTGAAAAAAATAGCCTTAAGCTTCAATACGGAGGTATATAGATTAATTAATGGGTAAAACACGGAAAAGAAGGATGACATGTGCATTAACAAGGAGGGAGTGTATATTGATCTTGCTTCTCTTTCTGCTTGGTGCATGGAACTCGATTATTTCAAAAAACTAGGCTGTTGAGTGTAGACCATGGTTGCTTCGCTAGGTCGGGGCTGGGCTACTTGTGCGAGATCAGATCGATCGAACCATGTGATCTTGATCTGAAGGAAAGGGCTTCAGTGATCTTTTCTCCTAAGCATCGACTGCAATGCTGTAGTACTACTGTAGGACCAAGCTAGTAGAGTCATCATGCTTTGGGAAACTGATCTTGTTTCCCTGGTACGTGGGACGAGATGCACGCCTAGTCATGCAGCATGGGCCGGACATGTTGCCTGCCCATCGAACGTAAATTGCTTTGTGGAGACGCATGCATCATGCTGCGCCCAGACCAGATGGATTGCACGACAATGAACCAGCGGTGAGACGATATGATCGGATGGAGTGGTTCGCTTCATCACTTCTCAGTGCTACCTCGGGTCTAGGAAAACCGTGGTGTTACCTGTACGTGCACGCTTGTAGAGCAAGTACGTGGATGGTAGTACCTCAAGGCTAGTGGTTTCCATATATTGAAGTGCCGATCGATATGATTGAGTGCGCGCAGCGCGCGTCCAGACTCCAGAGGCGTCCATGAGTAGTGGACAGCGACACAAATGTGTTGCTCGCACGTACCATCCACACCACAAATCTCTTGCACACGGATGGGTCGCACAACGATGAACCAGCAGGGCAGACCATCATCGAGTGGAATGATTTCGCAACATCACTGCTCCGTGGAAAAATCAAGAAGCTTTCTAGCGAAGTGCCGGCACGATCTAAACCGGTAACCCAAATAGTCCGATTTGGTATGTTTAGGTTGACATGCGGATAAATAATGGGTCGCGGTCCGGTCTGTCGAACCAGTGCCCCTAGCGGCGTGACCTATTTGGTCCGTGATGGCCCGTTAGATGAAGACGAAAATAAAATAAAATTCAAAACAAAAGCATGAAATTTCTGAAATGATTAGTTCATTTCATAAATATAATTCACATAGAAAATAAAATAAAAAACTAAAACCTAGCTACAGTTAGGCCTACGTTCGCTTCATGTGCCAGTGTTGACGGCAACGGCACTCCTACACGTTCTCGGTGAGGTCGATGTACGATGACAGTGTCCATGACCCTTGCTACGCCTACATAGGCTACGCTGGTGGCATCTGTTGATGCATCCCAGTTCACATTGGCCATGCGTCCTGTGGCGTAGGCGGCGGCGGGAGCATCTGGCCTTCCCACGCTGCCTGCGGCGCGCGTGTGGTGGTAGTGGTGGTGGAGGTGCCAGCTCCGCCTGGTGCTGCGCAACGAGTGCAGATAGCTGGACGGCGTCATCCAGCCCCTCCTAGGTCCAGAGCGCGTCCTCGACCGCCCTGGACTCCTCGATCATGCGGGCGATGGTTGTGTCCTCGTCGTAGCCTCACGATAGCTCCATCTCCTGCTTGACCACGACGACCTCCTCATCCTCGTCGATGTATGCGAAGAGGTAGTTGTAGTCCTCCTCATCGGGTTGGAACTCGCGCGCCTCCGTTGACGCTCGCCACGCCTGTAGCTACTAGCGGAGGAAGGACCGATGGATGGTACGTGCGGTCTTACCACAGCGCCAATGAGAGCCACTAAACACGGCGGTCCATCTCCGCGATGGATTGTATTTTCGCGGAACTTTTCTTACCAGAACTGTTACCTATTTGGAAACAGACTCTGCAGGTCTCTGAATTTGGTACTCAATGAATTCCTCCGGAGTTATAACTTGAAAGGAATCATTATCTTCATCTTCATACACTTATTACTTGATTCATAAAACCCTTCTCTTTCTTATTACACCATTATCTCCACTTCCTGGAAATTTCTTTCACACAAAACTTCACACAGTTCTTATTAGCAACATTAGTATAAGTGAAGTGATAGAACCTTTTAAGTCCAACTTCAACTGAAAACCATCAAAACATAGGCTACTATAGCAACTCCTTCCGAAAACCCAAAAAGAATTCAAAAAGGAAATCGAATAAAGAAGCAGATGCAAGAGTGGCTAAATCTAACCCACTTCCTATACAAGAGGATTTTGTAAAAAAACAAGTTATTGAAACCAAAGGCAACTTGCATAAGAAGGCAAAAGAAGTGTAACATAAAAACTTTCAGCATAAAACGAGGAAACTTGATATTATTGAGATACATAAGAACACTTTTCCCTCTCTCATAGTAACTTTCAGTATCATGCATAAACTTAACAATATAGCTATCACAAGGACTATCATAGCAATGATCACTTATTTTAATAGAAAACACGGGAATACTAGCTCTCATAACACTACTTTGTGAAACAATATTAGAGGTATCCTTACAAAGGATAGGGTGTCCCTCTTCTTCATATTTAGTAACAAAGTATCTCACATTTGCTATTATGGGTTCATCAACCATTTGTTTATCAGGTTCAATAGCTTTATGTGTACTTTCATTAAACATACTAGCTATCATAGAATGTTCCTTTATCTTAACTGGGAAAGGCATTTTCTCAATGTAAGGTTCAGGTAAAACATGATTAGCAGTATAAACTTCAGTAGTTCTTGCAGGAACACTCTTAGCAACATCTTTATAAGGTTCATGATACTTATTCCACTTCTTTTTAGGCACTTCAATGTAGGAAGCAAAAGCCTTAAAATAAGAAGCAATAGCTTGAGAGTCTAGACCATAAGCATTACCAATATTTCAAAAGTCATCAGTTCCCATAAAAGATTCAATGCATTCATAATCATAATTTATACCTGACTTTCTACCTTTGTCATTCTCCCAAGCTTCAGCATTTTCTTGAATACGGTCTAGAAGGTCCCATTTAGCCTCTTCTTTCATGCGAGTGAATGATCCAGCACAAGAAGCATCCAATAAATCTTTGTCATGTAGAGGGAGCCTTGCATAGAAGTTGTTGATAATAATATTGTTGGGGAGCTCATGAATGGGACATTTGAGCATTAGTAACTTCAATCTCCCCCAAGCTTGAGTTGTACTCTCTCCATCAATAGGCCAAAAGGTGTATATTTTATTCCGATCTTTATGAATCTCACTAGGAGGATAAAACTTTGAGTAAAAGAGAGACACTATTTCCTCCCATTCCAGAGCTTGACCATTCTTCAGCAGCTTATACCATTCCTTAGCTCTTCCTTTCAGCGATAATGAAAATAACTTCTTCTTAACTTGATCTGTAGTAATACCTGCACACTTGAACAACCCGCATAATTCGTGTATAAAGAGTAAATAATCACCGGGATGGACAGTTCCATCCCCAACATAATAGTTATCCATAACACGATCAATAGTTCTTGTAGGTATTTTAAAAACATCATTCTCAGCAGGTGGTGGCTTATCTACTACCTTAGCAGTGGTAGTAGCATTACCAAATAAGAAACTCAGCGAATTATCCATAATGAAAATAAAGCAACTAGCAGAAGTAAACAATACTCACAGTAAAAGTTCCTTTACCAGTTCCACTCTCCAATAGCGCTTCACTCCCCGGCAACGGCGCCAGAAAATAGTCTTGATGACCCACAGGTATAGGGGGTGTATCGTAGTATTTTCGATAAGTAAGAGTGTCGAACCCAACGAGGAGCAGAAGGTGCTAGCTAGTGGTATGGATCAGGAATTCTCTGCAAATACTTAGCAAACGGATTTTTAGGGGTTTTTGATAAAGCAAGTAAACAAAGTACGAGTAAATAAAAGACAGTAGGAATAAATGCAACAAGTGGCCCAATCCTTTATGCAGCAAAGGACAAGCCGGTTGTATTACTTAAGATGACCAAACGTTCTCGAGGACACATGGGAAGACTGTCAAGTGATTTCGCTTCATATAGCTGATTAATCTTCTCTAGATTGCTAAGTGTTGTGTGGGTGAACCTATGCTAATGTACCGCCCCATCCAAGACTAATACATACTTGTGATTATACCCCTTGCAAACATCCGTAAGTACAAAAAAGTAATTAAGGTAGAAACCTAACCACAGCTTTAAACTCTAAGATACTTACGTCCCTTGTGTAATGGTTTCCTAACAGGGGTTCAGGTTTCTGTCCCTCCGGCAACCCCTACGATTAGTAGCCAAATACACAATGCATTCCCCTAGGCCCATATAGGTGACGTGTCATGTAGTCGACGTTCACATGACACCACTAGAAGAAGTACACCACAACTTAAATAACAATCTATTGAATCTTTCTCAACGCAACTCCACTACTAACAACATGACTTCTCCCATGTCCTCAAGAACAAAACGAACTACTCACAAGACATCATATGGATCATGATCAGAGATGGAATAATGATGTATAACAATCTGAACATAAACAATAATTCAATGGTTCACTCAATAGCATCAACTACAAGGAGTAATCAACACCGGGAAAGTTTCCCCTATGAACTATGCAAGATTCAACGCAATTGTTACAGCAATATGGAGATGGTGATTGATACATTGCAAATGTATCTATAATTTTTATGTTCCATGCTTGGTTTTATTCACTTTCTTGTGTTTTGTTCCAACTTTGGAGTACTTTTCTTATGATTTCTTGGACTAACCTATTAACAAGAGCCACAGTGTCAGCTGCCTGTTTTCTGCTGTTTTTGGTTCCAGGAAAGTCAGAAAATGAATATTCTCGGAATTGGACGGGACAAAAGCCAAAGTGCCTATTTTTCCGGAAGGGATCAAGTGCCAGAATACGAGACGGGGAAGGGCCAGGGAGCCACCACAACACCTGGCCGCACGGCCAGGCCTGGCCCATGCCAGGGGGTGGTGTGGCCGCTCCCGGCACCCCCTCGGCCTCTCCTTCCGCCTACAAGTTGCCCTCGGGACGAAAACCCTAAGTGCCCGATCAAAAATCCACGAAAGAGTCTGTAGCCGCCGTCATCTCCATCCCTAGATCGGGAGGGATTTGAAGCTCTTCCCGGCACCCTGCCGGAGAGGGGAATTCACCCTGGAGGCCTTCTTCATCACCATGCAAGCCTCCGGTGTGATGCGTGAGTAGTTCATCCTTGGACTACGGATCCATGTAGTAGCTAGATGGCTGGTTTCTCCTCCTTTGTGCTTTCATATTTAGATCTTGTGAGCTCCGTTCATGATCAAGATCATCTATTTGTAATCCATACATGTTGTGTTTGCGGGGATCCGATGGATATTGAGATGCTATTTCAGATTGATTATTGATTCTATCATGTCTTTGTTATTTGTGATCTTGCATGCTTTCCGTTGTTAGTAGCTATCTTGGCCAAGTAGATGCTAGCAACTCCAAGAGTTAGTATTTATGTTCGATAGTGGGTTCATGCCTCTGGTAATCTGGGGAAGTGACAGAAATCTCTAAGGTACTAGATGTGCTGTTGCTACTAGGGAGAAAACAACAATCCTTTGTTCATAGAACAATCGTATTTTTTACTTTACACGCAGTTCGTAAAGCAATAATCTGTTGCTTGCAACTTAATATTGGAGGGGGTTCGGATGATAACCTGAAGGTGGATTATTACTCATAGATGCAGTTGGATGGCGGTCTATGTATTATGCTGTAATGCCCAATCAAGTCTCAAAGGAGTCAAGATGATTAGTATATGCATGTATTGCTTTCTCGGTGTTTGTCAATTGCCCCGCTGTAATTTGTTCACCCAGCATGTTTTCTATCTTAAGGAGAGCCACCTCTAGTGAACTATGGATCCCGGTCCTTTATCTTTACATACAATCTATAAACTGTTTCTGCTTTGTGTTTACTTTCTGCAAACTTTTACTTCTTTCCATTCGATACGTTTAATCCTTTGTTTTCCGCAAAACACGGTGAGATTGACAACCTCATTGCAAGTTGGGGACAAAGTTCTGTGGCTGTGTTGTGCAGGTCTCCATGTTGCTACTAGCACTGGTAGTGCGCTCTGCCAAAGCTCAGCTAGTAACACCTTTGGGGTGTTTCCTTGCTCCTACTGGTTCGATTAAACCTTGGTTTCATAACTGAGGGAAAACTTGCTGCTGTGCTCATCATACCTTCCTCTTGGGGTTCCCAACGAGCTCTACGTCGATCGTCAAGCGCATCAGTGATGAGGGTGCTGATGGTGATGATGGTGGTGATGATGATGATGATGATCCCGATGAAGTCCAACTTGATGGGGGTGTTGATGGTGACGATCTCCCCTCTCCAGGAAGGAATTCCCCCGGCAGAAATCTGTCTGCCAGAGAGATCTTTCTCTCTCGGTGTTTTCCGCCCTGCAGAGGCGGCGAAATCTTTCTGTGGTCGCTCCCCGAGTCTTAGGGTTTCGGGAGGAGGATATACGCCAGAGGGGAGAGTCTGGAGTGGGCCAGGGCGGCCACACCACCTCCAAGCGTGGCCTAGGCCTGCCCGCACCATGGGGTGGTGTGGGCCCCCTGTGGCCCACTTCCATTCCATCTTCTGGCATCCTTAGTCTTCTGGAAAAATAGGATTTTCCGTATATTTTCCCAGATTTTCTGATCTTCACGAATTTTGCCTCCAAACAACACCTTTTCCATCAGAATCCTGATTGTATCGGTCCATGCTCCAAAAGTCATCAACCATGCAAAAATAGATCATAACATAAGTATCACCTCTCAATACAAAATATATCAATGAATAATAGTGAATTAAGACATAGAATAGTGATACAAAATGGACGTATCAAGCCTCACGGCAACTCCATCTCCTGCTTGACCACGACGACCTCCTCATCCTCGTCGATGTATGCGAAGAGGTAGTTGTAGTCCTCCTCACCGGGTTGGAACTTGCGCACCTCCGTTGACGCATGCCACGCCTGTAGCTACTAGCGAAGGAAGGACCGATGGATGGTACGTGCGGTCTTACCACAGTGCCAGTGGGAGCCACTACACGCGGCGGTCCATCTACGCTTCTAGCGCTGCATCGCTAGTTGTCGCTGGCGGCACCGGGACCCTGCTCCAGTCAGGTGCCATCAGTCGGGGACGCTAACGTCGTGGTGGTCGCACGGGTCTGCCTCCCTCCACCGCCGCTAGCACTCGTGGAGCAGCACGTACATGTGGTCACATTCCCGCTGCGGCGGCTGGTAATGCGTCACCGCCGCAACAGCTTGCGGTCCGACGAAATCTGGCGACCGTGGTGGCGGCCGCAGAATACGGGAAGCGCGGGCACGGGGCGGCAGTGGCGGTGGTGGTAGCGTTGGCGTGCGACGACTGAAGGAAATATGCCCTGAGAGGCAATAATAAAGTTGTTATTATGTATTCCTTGTATATGATAGATGTTTATTTTACATGCTATAATTGTATTGATAGGAAACATCAATACATGTGTATTTAATAAACAAAAAGGGTTCCTAGTCATGCCTCTCTTATAGACTAGCTTGTTGATTAACAGGATGATCAAGGTTTCCTGATCATGGACATTGGATGTTGTTAATAACAAGGTCACACCATTGGTGGAATGATGTGATGAACATTCATCCGAAGTATAGCATTACGATCAAGTCATTATGTTTATATTGCTATAACATCATACGAAGTAATCTTTATCCTTAGACCATGAGATCATGTTAATTACTAACACCGGAAGAGTATCTTGATAACATCAAACGTCACACCGTAATGTGGGTGACTATAAAGATGGGTTCGATCTTACGAAGGTGTTATGTTGAGGATCATGGATCAAGAGTGGAATTTGTCAATCCAGATGACGGATAGATATACTCTGGGCCCTCTCGGTGATATCACATTAGGATAGCTTGCAAGCAAGTGATGTGATCACTACAATGTTATATCACGGGAACGAGAAAAGAGTGCATGTCGGTAACGAGATCAAACTAGGTATGGAGATACCAATGATCGAATCTCGGACATGTAATATATCGAGAGACAAAGGGATTTAGTTACAAGCGTTAAAGGTTCTCATGATCACAGGAGTCATCGTTGAATGTGTAGGAGTCGGTACGGATCTCTAGGTCCCGCTGCTGATCATTGATCGGAGAAGGGTCTCGATCATGTCTGCATTATTCGTGAACCGTAGGGTGGCACACTTAAGAGTTACCGGACACCATTTTGGAGCACATATGTTTCAGACGAAAGAATTGCAAAGCGCAGGAATTGTTTCAATAGAAACCGGAAATTGTTTCGGGTGAAATTGCAGAAGGTGGTTCTGCATGTGATATTGAAATATTGCAAGGGGCTATATGTGAATGTTTGTTAATTAAAGTAATTAACAAAATTCTGAATAAATTTAATAAAAGGGTTTTATTAAATGAGAGAGCATTAAATTTGGAGAAACTTAATGCATTTAAAGTGGAGACTTTAAAAGGGAATGTGAAGAGGCATTTTAATGTGGAGGAGTTACCACCACATGAATGGGGAGGTGAGGGTCACCCCTATGCACGACCATGGAGAGAGGGGGCACCCCCCTCCTCCTATAAAAGGCCATCCATTCCTCCTTCATCCTCACACCTCCTTGTGAAGGATCTCTCTCCCCCTCTAGAATTATTCCCCCATGGTCTCGGATTAGCGAGATACATGTTCCCGGTGGCATTTCGTCTGGAAGGAGTTGCTGCTTCCACTGAATCGCTGGAGCGAGGAGGTGGAGGTTGCCCGTGGCAAAAAGGAAAAGCGGATGCGTTGCTGAGTTGCGGTGCTCGGACTTCCTCACGATCTTGAGATCGGCAAGTGTACGACTACATCAACCACGAGTTCCTACTCGTTAACAAAGCTCGTTGTCTTTGAGGGTAAGTTCTCTATGGATGTATGTCCACCCGTTTGCTTTGTACCTAGTAGATAGATCTTGGCGTGTAGTTCACACCGTAGGAAATTTTTGTTTTCTATGTCATGGACCCAACGGTGGTATCGAGCCTGATCTATGCGTAGGTGCTTTGCACGGTAGTACATATGTTTATATGTGGGCGATGATGATCATGTTATTGCATCTTCTATGTACTTTGGATATTGGTGGCATAGTGGGATGAAGCGCCGACCAACCTTACATGTCATCGCATATGAGACCGTTCCACGAATCGACATGCAACTTGTTTTGCATAAGTGGCTGGCGGGTGTCTGCCTCTCCTACTATAGTCAATATCGGATTTACAACGAGTTGCTAATAACTTGGTTATCCTTGTTGTGGTTCATGTTCGTAGGTTAGACAGGTTCTATCTCCGAAAGCCCTAAGTCACGTAAAAACTTGCAATTGATAAATTAGAGGCGTCTAGTTTAGATCGTTGTTGGGCTAGTGTTTTGATATGGTATTGTTGTAAGTAGATGTATGATAGATACTCTTACAACTCACTTAACGTGTAAGTTCCATAGACCTTGGCCTTACACACAAAGGAATGATAGAGATCATACCACGATGCAAATGATAGAGATCAAATGCATGGACCATATCATCTCACTTCACACATTAGATGTTAGCATCTTATACTGCTAGTTTGGCGCGTTTGGTAGCATTATAAGATGATCCCTCATTTAGATATCAAGATAAAATGTGTTCTTCCTTAAGTATGCACCGTTTTGTGGATCGTGTTTTGAGGCATCACGTGATGATCGGGTGTTTTCAACTCTACGCTTTCATACAACGGGTGTAAGACAGTTTTACACACGCAAATACTAAGGTTCTTACTTGACGAGCCTAGCATGTATAGACATGGCCTCGGAACACGGACCGAAAGGTTAAGCATGAGTCATATAGTTGATATGATGCCCATATAGATGCTCGCCTTTGAAGCTACACCGACTCACGTGATGATCGGACTTGGTGTAGTGGATTTGGTTCATGTAATCACCAAAAGGACACGAGGGATGTCGTTTTTGAGTGGGAGTTCATTAGTAATTTGGATTAGTCGAACTCAATCTATCATAAACTTAGTCTAAATATACTTTACAAATTCTGTTGTAGATGGCACCACCTGCTTTTAATTTCAATGTGTTCATGGAGAAAGAGAAACTTGCTGCGAATGGTAGCAACTTCACCAACTGGGCTATGAATTTGAGGATTCTCCTCACTGCTGCACAAAAGCAATATGTGCTAGATGCACCGCTAGGCCCCCCACCAGCTCCTGATGCCCCTGACGAGGAAAAGAACGTCTATATAACTCGTCAGGAGGACCACAACTTAGTTCATTGCGGCATACCGTATGGGCTAGAGCTAGAACTTCAAAAGTGTTTCGAAAATGGCAATGCCTTTGATACCATGGGAGAATTGAAAATGATTTTCGATACCCATGCTGCCGTAGAGAGTTATAATGCTACAAAAAAGTTCTTTAGCTGCATGATGGAGGAAAACAGCTCCGTTAGTGAGCACGTACTCAAAATGTCTGGGTACGCCGATAAGCTTGTGTCCTTGGGAATAACGATTCCCATTGACTTAGGCATACATCATGTTCTCCAATCTCTGCCACCTAGCTACAAGAGCTTCGTGATGAACTATAATATGCAGGGCATGAAGAAGTCTCTTCCGAGCTTCACAATACTTAAGACTGCAGAAGTGGAGATTAGGAAAGAACATCAAGTGTTGATGATCAATAGGACCACCGGTTTCAAGAAGGACAAGAAAGGCAAGCACAAGGGAAAGAAGGGTGGCAAGTCTATTGCCACGCCTGAAAAGAAACCCCGAGATGGCCCTAAGTCTGACACCGAGTGCTACTATTGCAAGGGGACTGGCCATTGGAAGCGCAACTGCCCCAAGTATTTGGCGGACAAGAAGTCCGGCAAGGCAAACAAAGGTATATGTGATATACATGTTATTGATGTGTACTTGACTAGTACTCGCAGTAGCACCTGGGTATTTGATACAGGATCGGTTGCTAATATATATAACTCGGTTCAGGGGCTGCGGAACAAGCGACACCTAGCAAGGGATGAGGTCACGATGCAGGTCGGCAATGGATCAAGAGTTGATGTGATCGCCGTCGGAACGCTGCCTCTCCATATGCCATCGGGATTAGTTATAAACCTAAATAATTGTTATTTGGTGCCTGCACTGAGCATGAACATTGTATCCGGATCGTGTTTGATGCAAAGTGGTTATTCATTTAAGTCTGAAAACAATGGTTGTTCGATTTATATGAATAATATCTTTTATGGTCATGCACCTATGTTGAATGGTTTATTTCTGTTGGATCTCGATAGTAGTATTACGCATATTCATATTGTTGATGCTAAAAGGATTAAACTTGATAATGATATATCTACATATATGGCAATTGCCGTCTAGGTCATATTGGCGTTAAGCATGAAGAAACTCCATAAAGATGGAATTTTGGAATCACTTTATTATGAATCATTTTATACATGTGAGCCAAGCCTTATGGGCAAGATTACTAGAACGCCGTTTTCGGTTCAATGGAGCGGGCAGATTTATTGGAAATCATACATACCGATGTGTGAACCAATGAGTGTGTCGCCTTGAGGTGGATATCGTTATTTTGTTACTTTCACGAATGATTTGAGTAGATATGGGTATATCTATTTGATGAAACACAAGTATGAAACTTTTTAAAAGTTCAAAGAATTTCAGAATGAAGTGGAAAATCATCGTAACAGAAAGATCAAATTTCTGCGGTCCGACCGTGGAGGAGAGTATCTTAGTTACGAGTTTAGCACACATATGAAAGAATGTGGAATAGTTTCACAACTCACGCCTGCCGGAACACCACAACGTAATGGTGTGTCAGAACGTCGTGTCGTACTTTATTGGATATGGTTTGATCTATGATGTCTCGACTGACTTGCCTTATCATTTTGGGGTTATGCCTTTGAAACAATTGCATTCACTTTAAATCGGGCACCATCTAAATCCGTTGAAGCGACCGTATGAATTATGGTTTGGAAACAAACCTAAGCATCATTCTTAAGGTTTGGGGATGCGATGTTTATGTGAAGAAACTTCGACGGATAAACTCGAACCCAAAGCGAAAAATGCATCTTCATAGGATACCCTAAGGAAGCGATTGGGTATACCTTCTATCC
This sequence comes from Avena insularis, assembly GCA_023614405.1. Classification (NCBI taxonomy): domain Eukaryota; kingdom Viridiplantae; phylum Streptophyta; class Magnoliopsida; order Poales; family Poaceae; genus Avena; species Avena insularis. Next base: position 427,750,041 of record CM042684.1, read on the forward strand.
GCATCCGAGGGCAAGGTCTTTGTTGCTGAATGGATCCTTTCTTGAGAAGGAGATTCGTGAAAGGTGTGAGTAGTCGGAAGGTAGAACTTCGAAGAGGTTATTGAACCTTCTCTTCATGAAATGGCGAGTAGCGCAGCTCCGAAGTTGTTTGGAGTTGACTTCACGATGAAGAGATAGCTAATGATATTGATCATGAAACTCCGAAGAGGACACTACCAAACCTCGCAGGTCAAGCGGGACACGTGCGGCTCTGAACTGCGGCAATCCTGTGTGAATTTCATGGTTGATGGAATGGATGACCCTCTGACGTATGAAGAAGCGATGATGAGCCGGATTCCAACAAATGGCTAGAAGCCATGAAATCCGAGATGGAATCCATGTACGAGAACCAAGTTTGGAACTTGGTGGACTTACCTCACGAGAAAGGCCGTTGAGAATAAATGGATTTTCAAAAGGAAAAGCGATGCTGATGGTAATGTGACCATCTATAAGGCTCGACTTGTCGCAAAGGGGTTTCGACAAATTCAAGGAGTTGACTACGATGAGACATTCTCTCCGTAGCGATGCTTAAGTCGGTTAGGATTATGTTAGCAATTGCTGCATATTTCGATTATGAAATATGGCGGATGGATGTCAAACTGCGTTCCTCAATGGTAAGATTGAAGAAGAGTTGTATATGATACAACCTAAGGGTTTTGTCGATCCTAAGGATGCTAATAAGGTGTGCAAACTTCAGCGATCCATCTATGGACTGAAGCAAGCATCACGAAGTTGGAATCTCCGCTTTGATGAGGTGATCAAAGAGTTTGGATTTGTCCAAACTTATGGAGAGGCTTGTATTTACAAGACAGTGAGTGGGAGCAATGTGGCATTTCTGATATTATATGTGGATGACATATTATTGATTGGAAATGATTTAGATCTTTTAAACAGTGTTAAAAGTTATCTAAACAACAAATTTTCGATGAAGGACCTTGGTGAAGCTTCATATATATTAGGCATTAAAATCTATAGAGATAGATCAAGACGCCTGATTGGGCTATCGCAGAGTACATACCTTGATAAGATATTAAAGAAGTTTAATATGGACGGAAGTAAGAAGGGGTTCTTACCTATGTTGCAAGGCAAGACATTGAGTAAGACTCAAAGTCCGGCTACGGCGGAAGAAAGAGAGATAATGGATAGGATCCCCTATGCCTCAGCCATAGGCTCTATAATGTATGCCATGCTATGTACAAGACCAGATGTGGCACATGCTATTAGTTTGACTAGTAGGTACCAATCTGATCCAGGTTCGGAACACTGGATAGCGGTCAAAAATATCCTTAAGTACTTGAGAAGAACTAAGGGTATGTTTCTTATATACGGAGGTGAAGAAGATCTAGTCGCTAAGTGTTATGTCGATGCTAGCTTTGACACTGATCCGGATGACTCTAAGTCTCAATCCGGATACATATTTCTCTTGAACGGAGCAGTTGTTAGTTGGAGGAGCTCCAAACAACCTGTGGTGGCTAGATCAACAGCGGAGGCGGAATATGTTGATGCTTCAGAAGCAGCGCAGGAAGCGGTTTGGATGAAATAGTTCATTACGGAACTGGGTGTGGTTCCCAGTGCGTTGGACCCGATGGTGATCTATTGTGACAACAATGGAGCCATAGCCAACGCAAAGGAACCAAGGTCTCACAAGAATTCCAAGCATATTAAGCGCCGGTTTCACTCCATCCGCGAGCATGTCAAGAATGGAGATATAAAGATTTGTAAAGTGCACACGGACTTGAATGTAGCAGATCCGTTGACTAAAGTACTCCCTAGGGCAAAACATGATCAACACCAGAACTCCATGGGTGTTAGATTTATCATGATGTGAACTAGATTATTGTCTCTAGTGCAAGTGGGAGACTGAAGGAAATATGCCCTGAGAGGCAATAATAAAGTTGTTATTATGTATTCCTTGTATATGTAGATGTTTATTTTACATGCTATAATTGTATTGATAGGAAACATCAATACATGTGTGTTTAATAAACAAAAAGGGTTCCTAGTCATGCCTCTCTTATAGACTAGCTTGTTGATTAACAGGATGATCAAGGTTTCCTGATCATGGACATTGGATGTTGTTAATAACAAGGTCACGCCATTGGTGGAATGATGTGATGAACATTCATCCGAAGTATAGCATTACGATCAAGTCATTGTGTTTATATTGCTATAACATCATACGAAGTAATCTTTATCCTTAGACCATGAGATCATGTTAATTGCTAACACCGGAAGAGTATCTTGATAACATCAAACGTCACCGTAACAGGGTGACTATAAAGATGGGTTGATTACTGAAGGTGTTATGTTGAGGCTCATGGATCAAGAGTGGAATTTGTCAATCCGGATGATGAGATAGATATACTCTGGGCCCTCTCGGTGATATCACATTAGGATAGCTTGCAAGCAAGTGATGTGATCACTAGAATGTTATATCACGGAGGCGAAAAGAGTGCATGTCGGTAACGAGATCAAACTAGGTATGGAGATATCGATGATCGAATCTCGGGCATGTAATATATCGAGAGACAAAGGGATTTAGTTACAAGCGTTAAAGGTTCTCACGATCACAGGAGTCATCGTTGAATGTGTAGGAGTCGGTACGGATCTCCAGGTCTCGCTGCTGATTATTGATCGGAGAAGGGTCTCGATCATGTCTGCATTATTCGTGAACCGTAGGGTGGCACACTTACGAGTTGCCGGACACCATGTTGGAGCACATATGTTTCAGACGAAAGAATTGCAAAGCACAGGAATTGTTTCAATAGAAACGGAAATTGTTTCGGGTGAAATTGCAGAAGGTGGTTCTGCATGTGATATTGAAATATTGCAAGGGGCTATATATGAATGTTTGTTAATTAAAGTAATTAACAAAATTCTGAATAAATTTAATAAAAGGGTTTTATTAAATGAGAGAGCATTAAATTTGGAGAAACTTAATGCATTTAAAGTGGAGACTTTAAAAGGGAATGTGAAGAGGCATTTTAATGTGGAGGAGTTACCACCACATGAATGGGGGAGGTGAGGGTCACCCCATGCATGACCATGGAGAGGGGGCACCCCCCCTCCTATAAAAGGCCACCCATTCCCTCCTTCATCCTCACACCTCCTTGTGAAGGATCTCTCTCCCTCTCTAGAATTATTCCCCCATGGTCTCGGATTAGCGAGATACATGTTCCTAGTGACATTTAAATGCGGAAGGAGTTCTTTGCTTCCTGGATCGCTGGAGCGAGGAGGTGGAGGTTGCCGGTGGCTTGAGCGTGTGCGAGTGCGGATCTGCTGAGTTGCGGCCTCGAGACTTCCTCACGATCTTGAGATCGGCAAGTGTACGACTACATCAACCACGAGTTCCTACTCGTTAACAAAGCTCGTTGTCTTCGAGGGTAAGTTCTCTATGGATGTATGTCCACCCGTTTACTTTGTACCTAGTAGATAGATCTTGGTGTGTAGTTCACACCGTAGGAAAATTTTTGTTTTCTATGCTGCGGACCCAACAACGACGTCGTGGCCAACTCGAGGACGAGTTGGCCTGGTGGTTGTTCGCTGACTTTTTTAGCCACGATGGCGTCTTCATCGACGTCAGTTGCACTGGTGGTGGTTCTTTGGGCAATGGCGCGGGTGGTGGAGCGATAAGGAATGGGCGTAGGGGCAGTATAAGAAGCCTTGGACATCATTGCCCTCGCAAGTTCCAGCGGCTTTGGCTTCATTGCTGGCACATCGGTAGCATCACGTCAGTCAACGACCACATTGATGGCCATGGCTGGTAATGCCGGTCAGCCTTCTACGGTCGGGTCGCTGCCATGCAGGCCCGTCATCTTTATGGGAGGACACACGCGTTGTCTACGGCGCATCCGCGCAGACACATCGCTGCCCTAATTTTGATGGTCCGATAGGTTGCGTCGGGCATGTAGATCCGTTTGGATCGCGCCGCTGGAGCGTGCACGCGGTTCTTGTGTCCGCGCAAACCGGTACGAACGTGGCGGAACCTTTTGTGTCCTGCCGATGGAGATGCCCTCGTTGAGTGTGTCCGGGGTCGTCCGTCCGTGATTGGGCACACGCTCGATGCTTGCACGTACTACTATCACCAAATTAAAATTACAGCAATTTTCTTGCACGCAAAAGCAGCAATTTGGAAAAAGGAAATAAAAATAGTTGAGAAAAGGGTAGTAAAAAATTTCATTGATATGATCGTTGAGGGAGATACCCCTTGGCAGTTGACGGGGTTCTATAGAGAGCCTAAGTGAGAGGATAAACACAAGTCCTGGGAGTATATTAGAGAATTGCATTCACAAATGAATATGCCCTGGTTAATACTGGGAGATTTTAACGAGATTCGGTTCTCATGGGGGAAAGAAGGTGGTGCACCCCGTGCTCAACGCTACATGTCAGCCTTCCAAGACTGTTTAACATCATGTGGTCTAGAAGATTTGGGGTATACCGGTGATAAATTTACCTGGCAAAGGGGAAAATTGAGAGAAAGGTTGGATAGGGCTTTTGCTAATGCGGAATGGAACAATTTGTTCCCACAAGCTACGGTGGTAAATGGAGAACAAACAAAGAGTGATCATAGGCCGGTGTCGGTGGATACAAAATATCTGGCTGGCGTACATGGGACAAAACCTCCATCTAAACGGTTTGAAGCGCGCTGGCTGCAAGAGGAGACAGTTGAGCTCATTGTCCAGAATGCATGGAATAGAGCTTCATCAAGGGGCCTATCTCCAAAACTTATGGAGAAAACGGAGGAGATTCATTCTGAACTGCATGCGTGGGACAGGAGAGAGTTGAAGGGGCCACGAAGACGGATTGAAGCCCTTAAAAAAGAATTAGAACAACTGAGACGTGGCCCTTTGTCTGATGATTCTATTGCCGAACAAAAGGAACTATTGCTGAAAATTGAGCTATTGCTAGAACAGGAAGAGTTGCATTGGGTGCAACGTGGGAGAACAAACTGGTTGCGCCATGGTGATAGTAATACCAGTTTTTTTCATAATTTTGCAAGTGCAAGGAAAAAGCAGAATACGATTAAGTATTTAGTTGATGACGCTGGAACAAAATGGGAAGACCCCCAGGGTATGAGTAATCTGATAAAATTTTATTTTGAAGGTCTTTTTACCTCAGAGGTTGCCGATCCAAGTGATGATGTTCTAAATAAAGTCCCATCAAGGGCAACGGAGGAGATGAACCGGGATCTGATTCGACCATTCAGGGGAGAAGAGGTTAAAAAGGCGTTGTTCCAAATTGGGGATTTAAAAGCCCCGAGTCCTGATGGACTACATGCCATTTTTTACAAAAGATTCTGGCATATTTTGGGCGATGAGCTAACAAAGAAGGTATTAGAGGCTGTCAATTCTGGAGTTATTCCACAAGGCTGGAACAATACGGTGGCGGTCTTAATTCCTAAAGTTGAAAGTGCGGAGAAGATTACTCAATGTCGTCCTATCAGTCTTTGCAACGTGGTATACCAGGTAATCTCAAAGATGTTGGCTAACAGACTTAAGTTGATTCTTCCAGAGGTAATATGTCAGAACCAAAGTGCATTTGTTCCTGGTCGTTTAATAACTGATAATATTCTTATTGCTTATGAGAGTATTCATACAATTAAAAAGAAACAAGGTAAGAAGGGGCTCTGTGTAGTGAAACTTGATATGCACAAAGCCTATGACCGTGTGGAGTGGTGTTTCTTGGAGAAAATGATGCTGAAGCTTGGTTTTCACCAGCGATGGGTAAGGTTGATGATGGCCTGTATTTTGTCGGTAAGATACAAAATTCGGTTTAATTCAAATGAGACTGAATTTTTTACGCCATCAAGAGGTATTCGGCAGGGCGATCCTCTATCGCCATATCTTTTTTTTCTTTGTGCAGAAGGTCTCTCTGCACTGCTTAACCATGCAGAAACGGAGGGGACTTTGGTTGGCGTTAGAGTGTGTTGAGATGCACCTATGGTATCACACCTACTGTTTGCAGATGACTCGCTGATTTTAATGGAGGCCACTAAAGACAATACAAGAGTTGTAAAGCAAATTCTGAACTTTTATTGTGATAGTTGGTCAGTTGGTGAGTGCGGCAAAGTGTAGTATATTTTTTAGTCCCAATACACGTGTGGAGGAAAGGGTGGAAGTGTGTCAAGATCTGGATATTTGGACTGAATCACTAACTGATAAGTACCTTGGTCTACCTGCAATGGTAGGTGCACAAAGAAGTGATTGTTTTAAACACCTGGTTGAAAGAATTTTGGCTCTTATTAGTGGATGGAATTAAAAAATGCTCTCTATAGGGGGAAAAGAAGCTCTTATTAAGGCGGTTGCTCAAGCCATTCCAATGTTCGCGATGACAGTATTCAAGATTCCGAAAAAAAATTGTAAAGGAATAACTGATGCTATTTCGCAGCTTTGGTGAGGTGATGATGATGACTACAAAAGGATACATTGGCTAGCATGGTGGAAACTCTGTGTTTCGAAAGATAAAGGAGGCATGGGATTTCGTGATCTTCATACTTTTAACTCAACAATGTTGGCTAAACAATGTTGGAGATTGATGGAGCAACATGATTCCCTATGCGCAAGAGTACTAAGGGCTAGATATTATCCGGATGGAAACCTTTTAAATGCCAAGCTAAAAAGTGGCAGCACCTTTACTTAGCAGAGTGTTTTACATGGTATGCAAACCTTCAAGCGTGGGTGTATATGGAGAGTAGGAGATGGGACTCAGATCAATATATGGGAAGACCCTTGGATACCTACAAGTCCAACAAGGAAAATGTATACACCGAGAGGAAACATTATATTGATAAGAGTGAGTGACTTAATTGATCCAATTACGGGCACTTGGGATGAGGAACTTATTAGAGAGAATTTTTGGTCAGTTGATGTGAACAGAATTCTTGAAATTCCAACTTCCCCGACAGGTATGCAAGATTTTGTGGCTTGGCATTATACTAAATCTAGTTTTTTCTCGGTGCGATCTGCATATCACTTAGAGTGGGATTATCAGTTTGGTCGTCGCCATCCTGACGTGATGAGCTTGGGGGGGTCGGATGGTAATAAAGTGTGGAGGAAACTTTGGCACTTGAATATTCCAGCTAAGATAAAAATCTTTGGATGGCGAGTGTTATATGGCCTGTTACCCTGTCGAGGAGTTCTAGCAAATTGACACATTGGGAACAGCAGCTTATGTCCAATGTACAACGTAGGGTGTGAAGATATTTTACATACGTTGTTTAGTTGCCCTAGAGCTAAGCAAGTCTGGATAAATCTTGGTATGTGGAATATCATCTCTGAAAGTTTCCAAGTGGATCGTCGGGTTCAGCTATCTTAGAGCATATGATCATGAACCCTGGGGAGTGCTTGGCGCTTGGAAATATTGGATATTCTGAAATCATTCTAACGGGAGCTTGGTATATTTGGTGAGAAAGGAGACAATTCACACATGGTTAAATATTCAGCACCCACATAGAAGTACCATGTCCATTGGTGCTTGCTACAAATTATTGGAGAGTTAAAAAGAAGCATGTAGAAAGGAAAACAGAGACATGGAAGCGTCCACCTGAAGGCGCTATAAAAATAAATGTAGACGCTGCATATGATGAGGATCTAGGAAAGGGAGCCATAGGTTATTGCAAGAGATTTTACGGGTAAATTTATTGCGGCAAGTTGCAAGGAACTTCATTTTGTCACTGATGCGATGATGGCTGAAGCATATGCTCTGAGGGAGGGGTTGAGTCTAGCCCAACTCCTTGGTGGAAACAAATTTATTATCCAATCCGACAATGCTTTGGTAATTGAAATCATTGAAGCTGGAGGGTTTTCTACAACTTTATCAGCAGCAATATTCGACGACTGCAGAATTTTCTCCTCAGGATTTAGAGAAATAATATTTGAGAAGTGTCAAAGGGAAGCGAACGGAGTTGCACATGAGCTAGCTAGGCATAGTTTTTTAAATCATTCAGATTGTATTTGGGATGCATTAACCCCCTAGCTTTTTACTCCCTTTTATCATAAACGATGTAACTCTTGTCTAAAAGGCTGCAAGTTTCAGACGCACTTTTTTTCCTTACCAGGGTACCTAAGAGGACTGGAAGGTTTTAATGAGGCGGCTTGCAAGCCTAATATATAATTGTTCAAAAAAAAGAGAGCAGTACTCGTACATATTCCACACAGTTCGGAGAGAGAAAAAACTTGTAGGTGGACCTGATACTAATAAATTTGTGACGTGGACTGCACACTTGCATATTTCTCCACCTCTCTCCGGATAAGACGGAACAAACAATCGACCATCACACATGTGCGTAGGGTCGGCCCTTCATTTGGAACTCTCTCTGGTCGAAGTCGAACAGTTCTTAGGCCTTGATCTGGCGCACATGATCGAAGCAATGTACACCTCCACTAACCGAGATGCCTTATTTGAGCGTTTGGCTTCTGTCCAATTAACACGGCATGATGAAGCTTTCAGAATTTTACGGTACCCTGGTACTCTCAGTAGTACGGAAAGAGTAACAATTAGATCTGTCCGTTTATTTGTAAGGTTAGTTTGGACATTTGATATAGAACTTTCTTAACAGTGAAGGCCGAACTGAGGGCGCACGGCCGCCGCCTGCCGGAACTTCATCGGGAACGCCGGTTCTAACCTGCCTGTATGGAAGGTATCACACGTACATGCAGGTATGACGCAGAGAGCAGGACCCTGCCGTGCCCACACATGTCCGGCGTCGACGGCTTGATCTCAAATTCCCAATTAAATGATATCAGCCATGGCCTTTTTTTTTTCGTCCAGCTAACCAAACTAGGGCTTAGAATCAAATGCATGAATTAATCTACCATTAACAAGAATGCAATCCACAAACAATCTGCTTGCCTCCATGAATCAAAACCATGATTTAATTGTCTGGGCAGGTTGGAGATCAACCGCTGTCAGTTTTCGGCGGCGACAAGGCGCGGAAACCTCAAGGCGGCGAACTTGCGCACCAGCGACAAAGATGAATCTTCATGATTTGTTACGATTTTACCCCTTAGGTTATGGTACTCCCTAATGTTTAGCCATGGTACTCCATTATGTTTGCTCTGGAGTACGAGTGTATCCTACCCATTAGATCTGGAGTAATGGACGATCCATATAGATTCCAGGGTACTGTAAAACTCCTCATTAGAGCATTTTGGCACGTTGATTTAGGTTAAATTTGCTAGTAGTTTTCTCAAAGTACATTAGTTGTACATGAACCAACCTATCGTATAACTGCTCACACCACTCATCACACGCTTCTTTGGAACCGCTGATGCACGCGGTCTAGCCTCGCTGATATAAATCCTGTTAAGCCTAGACTGCCGACGTAATTGATGTAAGATGCCAATTAGTTGTGGCAATGTAGACGAGATTCGTGTCAGGTGGTCGGCGGTTGGCACCCTCACGGGGTGGCGGTCTTGTCGGTTGTTGTAGTTATGTTTGTTGTCTTGTAGTTGGGTGCACGGATGACAGAAGGAGGCGGTGTTCCTCTTCTTTGAACATAGGATGAAGTTGACGGCGCCAGGATCTGGTGACCACGGGGAAAATCCCCGACCGACATGCCACAAAGTCTCGGTCTTGTTGCTTGCGGCGGTCCGATTCATTGGCTCTAAAAGCATCATTGTATGCAAAGGTGCTCCCATAGATTTTGGTAAGGCGCCTATTCACCTCTTTTTTGGCATGGCCATGGTAGCGGCGGAGGACGACGGTGGACGATGTTTCGGCATGGCACAAGTTTCTTCAAAGGTGGACTTGTAGTTTTACTTCTTGTGGGCTTTTTTGTGCAAAATTGGTTGACACGCATTTTTATTTCATATGTGTAATCTATGTAAACGTTTTGTTTAATGGAAGTGTGGTTACTTAAAAAAAACAGTAGCACTACTTACTCCCTCCATTTCTTATTACTTCGTGTTTTAGGATTTTTTTAGAGTCAAACTTTGTCAATTTTAACCAAAAATATAGGAAAATATATCAACATTAATTATTCCAAATGCATATATTATGAACATATTACTTACGAAAATTCTAATACTATAAGCTTTACATCGTAGGTACTTTTATTTTTTGCTAAATATTTGGTCAAACTTCAATTTTTTTGACTCTTAACTAAACCCAGAATGCAATCTAATCGTGAACAGGGGATAATATTTCTGGTGTTATTATTCTACCAATTAGTTTGTATAGCAAGAAATTATCAGGGTTTAATGTAATGTCATATTGCAAAAGGTTGTGATTTGTATGCGAACCAAACTATCGCTGGTGCTCACTAATTTGGATGCAGATCAGTCAAAAAACAAAAATCTCAGTCTCGTGGTATCATGCCGGTTCTTGCTTAGGCTGGTCATAGTGGAGGTAAATTTAGGTAACTTTAGTTGTAACTAAGAGTCTAACTTAGCACTTTTTTATGTGACAATCAGTTAATAAAAAAAGAGATAGATAGAGTAACTAGCTATGTCACACTGTAACGTCACATATATAAGTCTACTACCTAATTAATGTGACGTCGCATGTTACCATATATAAGTTATTCCTACTATGAAGGTAGTAATCTAGACTAGTAACATATAAGTTATTTTGCACTATAACTAGCTTTATAAATACTAAGAAAAATTGACGACGTGTCATGAAAGCTAGACCCAGTTGTCGAAAGTCGAAGCACTACAAAAAAATTGAAGGGATAAAAATTGGCAAAGGTTTCACTAAATAGGGTAAACTGGATGAAAAATTGTTAAATAAGACAATTAGTATAAAAAATGGCAAAGTAGGGGGTAAAAACTGAAATTTACTCATCATAATAAAAATATCTGGAAGATTAAGATATCTTTGAAGAACAATTTTTTTTGCCTGGTATCTTCGTTGAGGGATTATTCTTACTAAAGACCTTTTTATTAGCAGAATTGGAAAGGGAGTAAGACATGTGTTTTCTCTCATCATGATGAGACCATCAAACATGTGTTTCTCCAATGTAATTTTGTTCGTTCTATATAGTCAGTCATCCAAGTAACTTCAGTCTTGTATCCACCGAGTAGTGTTTTGCCAATATTTTTAGGAATTGGCTACATGGTATAGATCACAAGTACATAATTCTTCATAGGATGGGGAGCGATTGCATGAATTTGGTCTCTATGGCTATGTAAAAATGATAAAGTGTTTAACGATAAAAAATATTCTCTCTTTCAGGTTATCTACCGGTTTACCGATACGGTCCGTACATGGTCCTTGATGCATCGTGGGGAGTTTCATGACCTTTTTACGGAGGTGTGTACGCGACTGGAGAACACAGTGAGAGATTTATTTACCTAGAATGGTGGCATCATAATCTTTGGATCGGTCCTCCACCGCTTTGGGCGACTTGCAAATTTTCATTCTGATATTTAATCTGCTTATTTTTATTTTTATCTTTAGATACTCGTACTTTGGTTTGGATCGGATGCGTGCATCATAGTTATGCAGATTCCGGATGTAATGTTTAAAACTCTTTAATAAAATGCCTTTTATAAAAAAACTGAGAGGCATAGCTAAGAACAATCCATTCACACTTGGAAAACGATGTGTGGGTACGATATTCTTTTTCTTAACTAGAATGGTTTGATATTTTGATACACATCTTTTTTTATGCGGGAATGCAGAGACAAAAGAACGATTTTTTTTTGATATACATCTACCTCTGCAGAATGCAGATACAAAAGAATAATTCCGGGAAAGAGACTAGCTATGTATATGCTCCAAGAGTTGGCTAGATCGTGCGTACCTGACAATGGCAGGATATTTCTAAAATGCATCAGAATAATTATTTGTTAAACTGGTTGGACTACCAAGTACCAACCGGTGAGGGAGCACTTATCTTATCTGTGTTGATTGCTGCTATATTAGACATCATCCGTCGCATTGGTTTGGCTACTAGCTGAACCTTCCTCTTGTTGCAATTTTATTCGGCTGAGGTTCCTAACTCCTTCCGGTAGTCAATGGTCTAATACGGAGTACATTCTCAATCTCCGCCTCTCAGACTCGTCTAGTCTATGCGTGGATGGTGACCTGCCAACATGCATGGTCGCGTAGCACAAACTCAATCCAGAAGCAGCAACTAGCAACATTTTCTGTTCACCAGCAACTAGCAACAAAGCTCTCCATGATTTGAATTCCAGGGAACCGCTTCACTGGAATGGCCATCTTTGTAAGAAGGTGATTGTGACGCTGCTAGATACGTACTAGGGTATACTAGTGACGCACAAGAGCATTCTGAAGGTAGTAGTACTTAGTAGTAGTATGCTCTTTAGAATAGTTTAGGGTGGGCCGGCGGCTGGCGCTGCTTCATCCGCGGAAAGTCAAGGCAAATTTACGGCTATTTGATTTGCAGGGATACCTAACACGTACAACTAGGAAAACCTCAGGTTTACAATGCCATACCCATATCCACTCCACCTCTTACAGGATTTTGTGCAAAAACGTTACGAATTCCATCATAATAAATCCATATTTTTATTCTTAACTTTATCTATCTAGATACGGATGCATCTAGTCTAAATATTTAACCAGATACATACGAATCTAGACAAAGTTAAGAACATTAATATGGACCGGAGGGAGTAAGTGGATGTTAGATTTCCTGTAAAATGTCTAGTAGTACTACAGAAGATTTCATCGGGAAAAAAATACTCTGTCACTCAATCTTACAAATGAAACAACCACCGTAGAAACATTTCTAAGGATTTAAATCCATCCAAAAAATTATGAAAATCGTTTGAACTCAATAGGCCCTTACCGACGAGGATTTGAACAAGTTAACACTAGGCGGGAGGAACCAGATCACTTTACATGAGCAGTACGTCGGATCGCACCGACCAATCGCATGCATTTTTAGGTGTACCAGTTAATATCTCTTGTTGAAACAACATAGGCCTAGTGTCCATGTACCCCGTCCTGTCAATGGCAGCGTGGTAGGGCACTGGCCAACCGTGGCGCGTTTGTCCCGTAACACACCCCATGACGCATCGACACATCGGATTATCTGAAGTTCCTCCAACAAAAGAAAATCAGATTACCCAGAGAAGCCCCTCCTAGTTAAAGCTAGTACAACCAAGTTGCACGCAGTATCTACTTGCCTGAGAATGGCCGGCTCGGGCAACTGGGAATTAAAGAACGCGGTTAGCTGTTGCCGTCGGGAGGATCATGTCGGAGGACCCCATACCAAGAATCCACAAGAAAAATAGCACTGCCGTGCTGACTCTCTGAGGTGCTGATCGCAATTCAGCCGCACCAATAATCACTCTGAGGAAGACAAAAACTGATGGCAGAAACCAAGATCGACGGCCCCCGTCGGGATTAATGAACGATCGCTACGGGTGACGAAGGTGGGAGAGATTATCGAGAGGATCCGGCTCGTGTCAAGGATTACAGATTAGTGGTAGTCAACTTACTTCGGCAGGCTGCAGTTTTTCTTTAGAGAAAATTTCTTGTCACGCATAGCGGGACAGTAACAGGGTCAAACTATCTGCGCTGTATTACGTGGCAATTGTAAATTACGAAGGGATAGATTCAACGAGACAAGGACAGCATTAATCCAATAACTCGTACGGACAATAATCTAGATGGGTATACCTAGAAGCGACATGTCAATTTCATCCTAGCAGCCGTCGTGTATTTATCTGGAGTCAATCGTCTACCGGCACTATGTACATTTCACCTCGTACTCTTTTCTTTAAACAAGCCAAAAGATTGGCAAAAGCCAAAGGCCAAAACCACAAAAGGCTATTCTCATGGCATAATACTACAAAGCTCTTTGGCTCCTGCTAGGCTTCGCATAGCCACCTCCTCTCCTATCTTCAAGATGAGCATGTTGGCGATTGATAATTGATTCCTAAAAAAGGAGAAAATAATAAGGAACTACCACATTTAAGGCGGCGGTGTCAGCGAACTACCTACTTTGCCCGATTTGTCGTAGAACTACCAATATAGGGGTCAGTTGTCGACAGATAACACTGATCGGCCGTTTTAGTGGGTTTAACCACTTTTCTGACCGGTTAGGCCCACCCGTCAGGTCCACGTGGCAAGGTAGCCGTTTCCACAGCTGGCCGTTAGGTACCTAGGGTTCAACCCATCAGTTCCTCCCGTTCCACTCTCACTCCCGCTCTTGACATGGCAACTCCTGGCGGCGGCGACGGTGGCCCGCTCGCGACGGCAATCCTAGCGGCGGAGGCGGTGAAGGGCGAGCATGCCAGGGGCTATTCTACGCGGGAGGAGAGGAGCAGCACCGCAGAATCGGCGCTGATCCAGAGCAGATACCGTTGCTGCAGCCGGTGAACCCCCATGTACCTGATTTGCAGAAAGCGTGGTCGTCGGCGGGGCAGACCTCGAGCGATGATCCGCTCAGCCACTACGTCTCTGACGCCAGGTAAGCCATTCCTTTCCTCTTCGTCACATTACTGTATTTATGCAATAGGATTACAATTCCATTAAGTTCGAGATTTAGAATTTAGGTTTGAATAGTTTCTTTTAATTTAATGTAGGCAACAAGCTGAGTTTTGGGAGTTGTTTATTCAATTTGATAGTGTCAAATTTGTGCAAAAGACCATGGAACACTGTGATGTTAGATATCTGAATTTGTTAGTCACTAATGGAGAAGGAAGGGTATGGCATCTGTGATTCAATGTACTATGTGAAAGAGGAAGGGGAGGGACTGGCGGGGCTAGATTTAATAGATAGCTAGGTTAAGGTGGATGAGATGATTAGGAAATATGAGAGAAAAAAGAAATTGGTGCTCACAGTGATGAGGGACAAGAGGAAACATGTTGCAGTTGTGTCCCCAATGAAGAGCAAGAATACTGTCAAATTTGTTTCCAAAGAATTTCCAAGTTACATTGATGTAGAGGTAGGGGAGGACCAACCCATTCCATATCAAGTTCAGACACAGGACAGTGTGCGCTACCAGCCATTGCAGACCCAGATTAACGAGCAGCCTATAGATCAGCACTTCAGTACACATAATAGTGTTTTCCTTGATATTGTGCAAACTCAAATTGGTGAGAACATATGTGCTGAAGAAGAGGATGGAGAGGCATCTGATCATAGCTACAGTTGGTGGGACGAAGGACAGTATGATCTAGTTTATCTAGAGGAGATGAGAAAGAAAGAAGAAGAAGAGGAAATAAAGGAAACACTTGCAGAGGTGAAGAGGAAGAGAGAAGACCCACTACTACACTATGAGCGTGAGACAGATATTGAGGACATTTTTTTCAATGATAATGATGACGATTGTCTAGAACAAATTCCACAAGAGCAGCCTATGAAGAAGAAGGTGAAGAAGCCATGTCCTACAATGAGATCACACTCTCAAGTAGAGATACCTGATATTCCTGTCTGGGCTCCTTCTGATGATGAAGAGGAAAAGGGTTTCATGCAAGAGGAAGATGATGATGCATTTGAGCCACCTTCTTTTGTGTTGCCTAAAGGAAGGAAATCAAGAGCAAAGAAACAAAAAGAAAGGGCATGGTATGATGAAAATAGAGAAAGCCCAGAGCAACAATTCATGTTGAATCTATGTTTTAAAGATGTTTATCAGTTCAGAGATGCACTTTGTAGACTGCACATTACCCAGGTTAGGAATTTTCATTTCCATAGGAATACTCCATCTAGGATAATTATGTGGTGTAAGGAAAAAGAGAAGTATGGATGTCAATTCTATATGAAAGCTTCCAAGATAGCCAATGAGAAAACATTTTGCATTAATAAGATGCACTTGAAACACACATGTCCAACTGACCCATCTAGCACTAGAGTTAATTCTAACTGGCTTAGCAAAGTATATGTGGACAACTTCAGGTCAGATCCTAATATTGTCATCAGTACTATAGTTTACAAAGCCAAAAAAGATTTTGGGGTGGAAGTTCCAAAAAGGATGGCTTACAGGGTGAAGACCAAATCCAGGAACATTTTACTTGGTGATCACAAGAAACTATACCACGGAATTAGGGATTATCTACAAACTGTTATAGATAAAAATCCTAGGTCTAGATGTATCGTGACCACAGTCACTGGCCCATCTGAAGAACAGATGGAAGCAATGAAGAGAGGAGAACATGTTGACATAAGCTACAAGCCAAGATTTCATGGGCTTTTTTCTGTGTGAATGCTGCAAAACAAGGATTTCTTGATGGATGTAGGCCTTTCATAGGATTAGATGGATGTTTCATTAAATTCACCACAGGAGCACAGATCCTTGCAGCTACAGGAAGGGATGGAAACAATAATATTTACCCTGTTGCTTGGGCTGTTGTGGCTTGATGGCTCAGTGTTGATGTAGAACTTGTTGGGAACCCAAGAGGAAGGCATAATGAGCACAGCGGCAAGTTTCCCTCAGTTATGAAACAAAGGTTTAATCGAACCAGTAGGAGCAAGGAAACACCCCAAAGGTATTGCTAGCTGAGCCTTGGCAGGGCGCACTACCGGTGCTAGTAGCAATGTGGAGACCTGCACAACACAACCACAGAACTTTGTCCCCAAATTGCGATGAGGTTGTCAATCTCACCATGTTTTGCTGAAATCAAAGGATTAAACATATCGAATGGAAGGAAGTAATAGTTTGTAGAAAGTAAACACAAAGCAGTAAATAGTTTGTAGATTGTATGTAAAAGAAAAGGACCGGGATTCATAGTTCACTAGAGGTGGCTCTCCTTAGATAGATAACATGCTGGGTGAACAAATTACAGTGGGGCAATTGACAAACATCGAGAAAGCAATACATGCATATACTAATCATCTTAACTCCTTTGAGACTTGATTGGGCATTACAACATTATACATAGACCGCCATCCAACTACATCTATGAGTAATAATCCACCTTCAGGTTATCATCCGAACACCCTCCAGTATTAAGTTGCAAGCAACAGATTATTGCTTTACGAATTGCGTGTAAAGTAAACAATACGATTGTTCTATGAACAAAGGATTGTTGTTTTCTCCCTAGTAGCAACAACACATCTAGTACCTTAGAGATTTCATCACTTCCCAGTTACGAGGTATGAACCCACTCTCGAGCATAAATACTAACTCTTGGAGTTTCTAGCATCTACTTGGCCAAGATAGCTACTAACAACGGAAAGCATGCAAGATCACAAATAACAAAGACATGATAGAATCAATAATCAATCTAAAATAGCATCTCAATATCCATCGGATCCCCGCAAACACAACATGCAGAATTACAAATAGATGATCTTGATCATGAGCAGACTCACAAGATCTAGACATGAAAGCACAAAGGAGGAGAACCAGCCATCTAGCTACTACATGGATCCGTAGTCCAAGGATGAACTACTCACGCATCACACGGAGGCTTGCATGGTGATGAAGAAGGCCTGTGGTGAATTCCCTCTCGGCAGGTGGGGAAGAGCCAGATCCCTCCCGATCTAGGGATGGAGATGATGGCGACATGAGACTCTTTGTGGATTTTTGATCGGCACTTAGGGTTTTCGCCGAGGGCATCTTATAGGCGGAAGGAGAGGTCGAGGGGGTCTGGGTCGGCTGACCACCAAGGCGTGGGCCCTGGCCACGCGGCCAGGTGGTGTGGTCGGCTCCCAGCCCTTCTCCGTCTCGTACTCTGGCATCTGATGACTTCCGGAAAAATAGGCACTTTGGCTTTTGTCCCGTCCAATTCCGATAATATTCATTTTCTGACTTTCCTGGAACCAAAAACAGCAGAAAACAGGTAGGCTTTGTGGCTCTTGTTAATAGGTTAGTCCAAGAAATCATATGAAAAGTACTCCAAAGTGTGGGCAAAACATAAGAAAGTGGATAAAACCAAGCATGGAACATCAAAAATTATAGATACATTTGCAATGTATCAACATCCTCAAGCTTAACTCCTGCTCGTCCTCGAGTAGGTAAGTGATAAAAAGAAAGAATAATTTTTAAGGTGACATGCACCATCAAAGACTTGATCAAAGTATTTGTAAAACATTCAAAGCTGGGATCATAGTACTTCAATCATAACATGAAAGACAAAGTTGTAGCAATAAGACAAAGAAACTATGATGCAACATGAAAAGGCACAAACAAAAGATTCATGAATAACAATGCTTTGCAAGACGTTTGTTTGTTTCACATAAGGAAAACATAGCATAATAGTATTCAGCTTGTCCCTCATAGAGTAGCAAATATAAATGCATAGGACACCTTCAAAGTTCATAAGAGTGACTAGATACAAATAGTTTAAAACAAGCAATATCAAGGTATGCATCAATCAACAAGACTTGGGACAATGCACATAGAACTAAGAATGGCCACTATGCTCTCAAAATAGGTGCATAAAGGTAGAAGGTGGAGACTCAATATAATGGTGGAAGAAGGGCCTTTATAAAAGGAAGTAGGGATTCAAGTCTCATAAAGAGCTTCCAAAAATTATGGTACTTATAGCTTTCAGCTCTCATTGCCCTATCATAAGCATCTTGAAGTGGTTAAGGTTAAAGTGAACAAACTATGGTGTACATGCTTGACGAAGTATAAGTTAGGAATCTCATGTCCCTTGTATACGAGGGATGCTCCTCATGCTACTCAAGTTTAGTCACCGGTAAGTTCTTGTCATTGTAAGTACACCTGTATCATAGAGAACCGCCAACGGGGTACCCCTTGCCCGATGATACGGAAGAATCCCCATATCAAAATGACAAGGCAAGAAGACAACGAGCATCTCAACAATCTTCTTATTTACCATGGGAATATGGTGCTTTTTTCTCTCTTTCCTCTTTTCATAATCTCTTTTTTTTCTTTTTCTCTTTTTTCTCAATATAGGACTCTTTTTTTATAAGAAGAATGCTTCATAGACAACTCATTATGGTTACGCTGCAGGTTTCCACCATGTCAGCATGGATTGAATGACCAGTGCTTCTCTAACACATATACATAACTCCATGGACTTACAAGCTCCCCTTTCATTTCACACCGATGACATCCATATACAAAAGAGCATGATATCAACTAGGTACAAGTACCAAGTGCAATGTTGAAAGTGTTCCCCATGAAAGCATGGTTCTGCTAATCCCCAACAAATAAGTGCAAGCATATACAACATAGACGACACAATGGTTCAAGTTTATTAAGGGCAATAAAAGTAAAGTGTGCCATCAAGTTCGTGAGAGCTTTAATCACTAGTTTTCTTATAACAAGTTTAATTTGGAAGGTAAACAAAAGCATGAATATACTTGGAATAGCATAAGCTAGTAGGTAGGTATGGTGGACTCTTTGGAATAACTTGGTTTAGGGAGTTGGATGCATGAGTGGAACTCATACTTGGTTGTGGAGGCTAGCAAAAGACTGGGAGCGACAAACTAAGAGAGCAATAATGGCCATAATCATGCAGAGCGACAAAACATCATTGATCAAAGCATAAAGTGATACTACAAGTTGAAAACTAAAGGATCATAAAGGCTATGGTGACATGCGCCAAGTCAACCCAAATAAAGCATCAAAGGAGAATACCACAATACTATGCTTTAATATGCTAAAACAACGCATGATTCATCCAAGGCACATTAAGCAATCTCAATCGTTTATAACAAGTCCTGCTACAGCAAAGAATACTAAGCATAAAGCCAAAATAATATCAAGCATGGCATGACAAAGCATAGGCCACAGTCAAAAACAAGCTCTTTTTACCACATAAGCATGAACTTTCCTACTCTTTTCCAAACCAAACCAAACTATTTGCAAACCAATGTATGAAAGAGGGGGTCCAACCAATTTATTCAGAAACTAAGCAAACAAAGCAAACAAAAAACCAAAACCAAAATGAAAATGAAAAAGAAGACGCTCCAAGAACAACACAACTGTGCATGAAACAATAAAAATGAAGCGTTTGGAAGAAACCTAGGATTTTTATTGATGAAGAGGAGGATGCCTTGGGCATCCCCAAGCTTTGACGCTTGTACTTCTTGGATATTTCTTGGGGTGACACGCGTGGCATCCCCAAGCTTGAGCTTTAGTCCATCCTTCATCTCATTACTCATTCCTTCCATACACCTGAAATTTTTCCTTCATACAAAACTTCACACAATCTTTATTAGCAACATTAGTGCACTCAAGATAAATAAGTCTTAAGGTTCAGTTATAACACCAAATAAACTCCCATTAAAACACTAGCTACTGTAGCACTTCCCTCAACAAGCTCAATTCCCCAAAAGAACTAAAAGAGGAACCAATAAGAAGCAAATGCAAATAATGGCAGGAATCTATCAAAACAGACCAGCAGGTAAAGACGGTTTTTTTTCGAAGACCTTCTGTTGCTCAAATCAAAAAGTGTTGAACTAAAGAAAGTTAGATAACAACCTGGGGTAGAAGCGCAAAAATTCACACCTCAAAAAGACGTTTAGAGATTTTACACGAATTTTTACGGTGAAGTACAGAAATCTGTTTCGGGACAACAACTTTCCCAATCATTACTTCTATCTTATTAGAGGTTACTCTTGGCACAAAAAGCAAATAAAAAGGATAAGGAGCGGTTATTACTGAAGTAATAACTTCCAAGACTCATCTAAAACTTTTGGGTTATCTCCCAATAAGTACTTTTCTTTAACGCCTTTAAGTTAGGCATAAGAAGCAAGAAAGAATCAAGTGTTCTCAAATGAAGAAGCATTAAAACCAAATTTTATTTTCATAGGAGAGGCAAAAGAAATCTTTTCTCTCTTATTAGGGAAGTGTTATATACCTTTCTTGAGTGGGAGTTGATATTTAATGGTGCCTTCTTTCATATCAATAATGGCACCAACAGTTCTAAGAAAAGGTCTTCCCAAAGTAATAGGACAAGAAGCATTGTATTCAACATCCAAAACATAGAAATCAACGGGGACATAGGCATTGTTAACCATAATAAGAACATCATTAAGACTCCACATGAGTTTCTTTCTAGCATTATCATCAAGTGGGACATTCAAATAACAATCTTCAAGTGGAGGCAAATCAAGCATATCATAAATCCTTCTAGGCATAATAGAAACACTACTATCAAGATCACATAAAGCTTTGAAATCAAAGTCATTCACTTTCATATTAATGATGGGTTCCCAACCATCTTCTTATTTTATAGGAATAGAAGCTTTATGTTTCATCTTTTCTTCTTTAATCTTTATGAGAGCATCAATAATGTGTTTTGTAAAGGCCATGTTCATAGCACTAGCATTAGGACTTTTAGCAAGCTTTTGTAGGAACTTGATAACTTCAGAGATATTGCAACCATCAAGATCAAAATCAAATTTATCATCTAAAGTATTAGAACTATTACTAGCCTCAATACTAGTGGTAGTGATAGTAGAAACACTAATGCTTCTAGAAATTTCATCTTCTCTTTCCCACTTAGCATGTAATTCAGCTAATAGCCTAACATTTTCATCAATTCTTACTTGTATAGCATTAGTAGCTGCAAAGGGATTATCATTAGTTTCAGGTTTAGCAGCCATTTTATTAATCAATGAAGATTGTGCTTCAGACAAAGATGATATATTCCTTTCAGCATTGGAAAGTTTCAATTGTAAACTAGGAATTTCCCTATTTAAACTCTCAAGTTGATGGCTAATGTTCTTCAAAATGGTAGATTGTTCCTCCATAGTTTTAGTAAATAGTTGATTTTGCTCATATTGCATTTGCATGAAGTTCTTAGTGGCTCTTTCAACTTCTAAAATTCTTCCTTCACTATGTAATCCAGGCTTGCCATTATAACCATAAGTATTATTAGGAGGGTAAGGCCTATAATTGTTACTACCATAAGCATTGTTGCCAAAATTATTATTTCTTATGAAGTTCACATCAACTTGCTCTTCTTGAGCAACCAAAGAGGCTAAAGGAACATTATTTGGATCAATATGGGCTTTCCCATTAACAAGCATAGACATAATAATATCAATCTTATCACTCAAGGAGGAAGTTTCCTCAACAGAATTTAACTTCCTACCTTGTGGAGCTCTCTCAGTATGCCATTCAAAATAATTAACCATCATATTGTCCAGAAGTTTTCTTGCAGCACCCAAAGTGATGGTCATAAAGGTACCTCCAGTAGCAGAGTCCAATAGGTTCCTTGAAGAATAGTTCAATCCTGCATAAAAAGTTTGGATGATCATCCAAGCAGTCAGTCCATGAGTGGGACAATTCTTTACCAAAGATTTCATTCTTTCCCAAGCTTCAGTAACATGTTCATTATCATATTGTTTAAACTTCATTATTTCACTTCTCATAGATATAATCTTAGCAGGAGGATAGTATTTTCCAATGAAAGCATCTTTGCACTTAGTCCAAGAATCAATACTATTCCTAGTTAAGGAATTCAACCATTCTTTAGCTTTTCCTCTCAAAGAGAAAGGAAACAATTTTAGCTTAATAATATCACCATCTACATCCCTATGCTTTTGCATCTCACAAAGTTCAACAAAGTTATTTAGATGGGCAGCAGCATCTTCATTACCAATACCAGAGAATTGTTCTCTCATAACAGGATTGAGCAAAGCAGGTTTTATCTCAAAGAAAGTATCTTCAGGCACAGGTGGAGCAATAGGTGTGCTCATAAAATCATTGTTGTTGGTGCTAGTGAAGTCACACAACTTAGTGTTTTCAAGAGTAGTCATTTTTTGGGTTTTCAAATAAGAAAGCAAACTAGTAGAACTATTTTTTTGTGTTTTTTATAAAGAAACAAGCAAACAAAACAAAAAGAAACTAAGCAAAACAAAATAACAAAGTAAAGAGATTGGTTATGAGGGACTCCCCTTGTGAAGATGTCCTTGACTCAAGAAGCGGCGTGAAAAAATGCTTGATGGCTCAGTATTGATGTAGAGCTCGTTGGGAACCCCAAGAGGAAGGTATGATGAGCACAGCAGCAAGTTTCCCTCAGTTATGAAACCAAGGTTTAATCGAACTAGTAGGAGCAAGGAAACACCCCAAAGGTGTTGCTAGATGAACCTTGGCAGGGTGCACTACCGGTGCTAGTAGCAACGTGGAGACCTGCACAACACAACCACAGAACTTTGTCCCCAACTTGCGATGAGGTTGTCAATCTCACCGTGTTTTGCTGAAAACAAAGGATTAAACGTATCGAATGGAAGTAATAGTTTGCAGAAAGTAAACATAAAGCAGTAAACAGTTTGTAGATTGTATGTAAAAGAAAAGGACTGGGATCCATAGTTCACTAGAGGTGGCTCTCCTTAGATAGATAACATGCTGGGTGAACAAATTACAGCGGGGCAATTGACAAACATCGAGAAAGCAATACATGCATATACTAATCATCTTGACTCCTTTAAGACTTGATTGGGCATTACAACATTATACATAGACCGCCATCCAACTGCATCTATGACTAATAATCCACCTTCAGGTTATCATCCGAACCCCTCCGATTAAGTTGCAAGCAGCAGATTATTGCTTTCAATTGTGTGTAAAGTAAACAATACGATTGTTCTATGAACAAAGGATTGTTGTTTTCTCCTAGTAGCAACAGCACATCTAGTACCTTAGATATTTCATCACTTCCCCATTACGAGAGGCATGAACCCACTATCGAGCATAAATACTAACTCTTGGAGTTGCTAGCATCTACTTGGCCAAGATAGCTACTAACAACGGAAAGCATGCAAGATCACAAATAACAAAGACATGATAGAATCAATAATCAATCTGAAATAGCATCTCAATATCCATCGGATCCCCACAAACAGAACATGCAGAATTACAAATAGATGATCTTGATCATGAACGGAGCTCACAAGATCTAGACATGAAAGCACAAAGGAGGAGAACCAGCCATCTAGCTACTACATGGATCCGTAGTCGAAGGATGAACTACTCACGCATCACACCGGAGGCTTGCATGGTGATGAAGAAGGCCTCCAGGGTGAATTCCCCTCTCCGGCAGGGTGCCGGGAAGAGCTTTAGATCCCTCCCGATCTAGGGATGGAGATGACGGCGGCTACAGACTCTTTTATGGATTTTTGATCGGGTACTTAGGGTTTTTGTCCTGAGGGCATCTTATAGGCGGAAGGAGAGGCCGAGGGGGTGTTGGGGTCGGCCAGACCACCCCCTGGCGCGGGTCAGGCCTGGCCGTGCGGCCAGGTGGTGTGGCCGGCCCCCAGCCCTTCTCTGTCTTGTACTCTCGCATCTGATGACTTCCGGAAAAATAGGCACTTTGGTTTTTCTCCCATCCAATTCCGAGAATATTCATTTTCTGACTTTCCTGGAACCAAAAACAGCAGAAAACAGGCAGCTAGCACTGTGGCTCTTGTTAATAGGTTAGTCCCAGAAATCATATGAAAAGTACTCCATAGTGTGGGCAAAACACAAGAAAGTGGATAAAACCAAGCATGGACCATCAAAAATTATATATACATTTGCAATGTATCATGGCCGAGGAAGATACAGCTAACTGGCTCTAGTTTCTAGAACAGTTGAAGGAAGCTTTGGGTGGAGAACAAGGGAAGTTTGGCTACTATACAATAAGGTCTGATAGGCAGAAAGGTCTACTAAAGGCAGTGAACATAGTATTTCCTAACTTCCCACGGATATTCTGCATTAGGCATATATATGCCAACTTTCGCAGGGTTTAGAAATGAAGATTGTGGCAGGTGGCTAGTGGTGATGCAACACATGAGGTAAATCTGGACTCTAGAAGTTGTTCTTGTAGGAAATGGTACATGACAGGTTTGCCTTGCAACCATGTTATTAGTGCAATATACAAAGCAAAGCTACATCTAGAGGATTTTGTCTCTGAATTCTTCAAAAACCTATGTATTTGAACAGCTACATGCCTATGTTTGCTCTTATGCCATGATGGCTCAAAATATATTCGAGCTCGTTGGGAACCCCAAGAGGAAGGTATGATGAGCATAGCAGCAAGTTTTCCCTCAATTATGAAACCAAGGTTATCGAACCAGTAGGAGCAAGGAAACACCTCCAAGGTGTTGTTTCTAACTCGGAATCCTGCACAACACAACCACGGAACTTTGCCCCAACTTACAGTGAGGTTGTCAATCTCACCGGTTTTGCTAAAAACAAAGGATTAAACGTATTGTGTGGAATATAGTAATTGCTTGCAGAAAGTAAACAGTAAACGGTAAATAGTATATGGTTTATCAATGGTAAAAGAATGGACCGGGGTCCATAATTCACTAGAGGTGATTCTCCTTAAGATAGATGACATGTTGGGTGAACAAATTACAATGAGGCAATTGACAGACTCGAGAAAGCATACCATGCATATACTAATCATCTTGATTCCTATGAGATTTGATTGGGCATTACAACATTATACATAGACCGTAATCCAACTGCATCTATGACTGATAATCCACCTTCAGGTTATCATCCGAACCCCCTCTAGTATTAAGTTGCAAGCAATAGATAATTGCATTAAGCAAAGTGTGTAAAGTAAACAATATGATTGTCCCATGGACAAAGGATTGTTGTTTTCTCCCTAATAGCAACAACACATCTAGTACCTTAGAGATTCCTGTCACTTCCCCAGATTACTAGAGGCATGAACCCACTATCGAGCATAAATACTCCCTCTTGGAGTTGCTAGCATCTACTTGGTCAAGATAGCTGCTAACAACGGAAAGCATGCAAGATCACAAATAACATAAACATGATAGAATCAATAATCAATCTAAAATAGCATCTCAATATCCATCGGATCCTTGCAAACACAACATGTAAGATTACAAATAGATGATCTTGATCATGAACGGAGCTCACAAGATCTAAACATGATATCACAAAGGAGGAGAACCAACCATATAGCTACTACATGGACCCGTAGTCCAGGGATGAACTACTCACGCATCACACCGGAGGCAGTCATGGTGATGAAGAAGGCCTCCAGGGTGATCTCTCCCCTCTGGCAGGGTGCCGGGAAGAGCTTCAGATCCCTCCCGATCTAGGGATGGAGATGGCAGTGGCTACAGACTCTTTCGTGGAATTTTGATCGGGTGCTTAGGGTTTTCGTCTCGGAAGGCTTTTATAGACGGAAGGGAAAGGTTAGTGGAGGCTCGAGGGGCCCACACCAGGTGGCGGCGCGCCTAGGGCTAGCCGCGCCACCCTAGGGTGTGGCCGCCTCGTGGCCCCCCTTCGGCTGCCCTCTGGACTCTGTGTTGCTTCGGGTAAAATATTGACTTTGGCTTTTGTCCGGTCCAATTCCGAGAATATTTCCTTACTAGCTTTTCTGAAACCAAAAACAGCAGAAAATAGGCAACTAGCACTGTGGCATCTTGTTAATAGGTTAGTTCAAGAAAATGTGTAAAAATACTCCAAAGTGTGGACAAAACATAAGAAAGTAGATACTACCTCCGTCCCAAGGCTTAAGGCATATAACTTTTGTCAAAAGTCAAACCAACTAAAGTTTGACCAAGTTTTTAGAGAAAAATATTAATATTTACACTACATAATCCATACCCTTCCGTACATCATGAAACATATTTTCACATGATATATATAAAATATAATAGTTTTTAATAGTTTTTTCTAAAAGTTTGGTCAAACTTTACATAGCTTGACTTTTCAAAAAAGTTATATGCCTTAAGCCTTGGGATGGAGGGAGTATAAAACAAGCATGGAACATCAAAAATTATAGATATGTTTACGACGTATCAACAACCCCAAGCTTAATTCCTTCTCGTCCTCGAGTAGGTAAGTGATAAAAAGGAACAATTTTTGAGGTAACATGCACCATCACAATCTTAATCAAGGTATTTGTAAAACATTGATAGTTGGGATCATAGTACTTTAACATAGCATGGTAGTTCTAACAATAATACATAGCAACTATGTTGTAACATGAAAAGGTACAAACAAAAGATTCATAAATAACAATGCTTTGAAAGACGTTTGTTTGTTTCACATATGGAAAACATAATGAGAATGGTATTCAGCTTGTCCCTCATAGTGTAGCAAAACATAAATGCATAGGACACCTTCAAAGTTCATAAGGGTGACTAGATACAAACAGTTTAAGAACAAGCAATATCAAAGTTATGAATCAATCAACAAGTTTTGAGACAATGCACATTAAACTAAGAATGACCACTATGCTCTCTTAATAGGTGCATAAAGATAGAAGATGGAGACTCAACATAAAAGTAAAAGAAAGACCCTTCATAGAAGGAAGCAGGGATTCAAGTCTCATAAGGAGCTTCCAAAAGTTATGGTACTTATTATCTTTCAGCTCTCATTGCCCCTATCATAAGCATCTTTAGGTGATTAAGGTTAAAGTGAACAAATATGAGGATATACCTAACAAGTTATAAGCTGAAAATATCATGCCCCTTGCTTATGAGTATCGTTCATCATGCTACTCAACTTTAGTCATAGGTAAGTTCTTGTCATTGTAAGTACATGTGTATCATAGAGAACCGCCAACGGGGTACCCCTTGCCCAATGATACGTAAGCTTTTCCATATCAATATTACAAGGCAAGCAGACAATAAGAATCTCAGCGATCCTTTTATTTCCTATTTGCATAGGTTTTTTTTATTGAGGACGCTTCATAGATTGCTCACTATGGTTATGCTGCACGTTTCCACCATGATTAGGCATGGCTTAGACTAGCCGCCTAGGCGTCTCTCTAACATGTATACGAACTCCATGAGCCTTACAAGCTCCCCTATTATTTCACACCGCCGGGATCCATAAGCAAAAGAACATGATATCAACTAAATAAAGTGCAATGTTGAAAGCATTCACCATGATAACATGGTTCTGCTAATTCACAACTTACAAAACGGAAACATATACGCAACATAGATGGGCACAATGGTTCAAGTTTATTAAGTGCAAGAAAGTAAAGTGTGCCATCAAGTTCATGAGAGCTTTAATCACTAATTTTCACATAATAAGTTTAATTTGGAAGGTAGGTAAAAACATGAATATACTTGGAATAGCAATAATGCTAATAGGTAGGTATGGTGGACTCTTTGGAATAACTTGGTTTTATTTGGATTTTGATGCATGAGTGGAACTCATACTTGGTACATGTGGAGGCTAGCAAAAGACTGGCAGCAACCAATTAAGAGAGAAATAATGGCCATAATCATGCAAAGCGACAAAACATTATTAATTAAAGCATAAAGTGATATTACAAGTCGAAAACTAAATGATCATAGAGGCTATGGTGACTTGGTATAGTCTTAACATGGTGTGAGTGATGGGTTCGTAGCATGGAAAACAAAAAAATTCTACCGCAAGAACGAACAAAACCCAGATCTATTCTAGATAAAATCCAAGATCTAATCTATTAGACATGAGCAACGAGATAGATCGGTACTAACCCTCGTATAACCGAAAGCGTTACGAGATTAGATCTCGTGGATGATGTAGTCGATCACTTGCCGATCTCAAGATCGTGTGGACGATCCTTCCGGCGCCGCGTTCCTTATCATCTTCTATTCATCCTTATCATGACAACTTTCATGATCAAGCTGCTATAGCTTATAAAGGTGAATTGCGAGTATAATGTTTCCTTTCCAAAACCTTTTGGAGGATTAGGACGACTAGCGTCTCCAACCTTCACAAATTCTCATCAAATATGAGGACATATACTCTATCATGTTGTAACCAACACATTGTTTTAGATATCGCAATACCTTTCACATATGATGGTTTCTAAAACATTGCTTTCAGCTCTTAGATAAACTGGATATTAAAAACAATCTTTTGAGTATCAAGAATCATGGAGGCAAACATGATACATTAGATACTAACACTGGAATTGTTACTCTTGATTTAATACTGTTTATTAAACTTCACAGAGTAAACCTAGTTTGCTGAAAGTTTACAATATGACTTTTAAACTTTAGATTGACACTCAAAACAATACGATACCAGTTCGTAAAGCAAATATCCAGAATTTCTATAGTTCCTACTATCTCAACTATAACTAAGCGTAAGGTGGTGAATGGATGCCAATGACTACAACAAACTATGCAAATTCACTTTGATTGTGTTTATGATAAATTGAGTTTGACTAATCCAAATTACAAAAGAACTCCCACTCAAAACAACATCCCTTGAGTTGTTTTAGTGATTACATGAACCAAATCCACTATACCAAGTCCGATCATCACGTGAGATGATGTAGCTTCATCGGCGAACAATCTTCATGTTCATCATATCAATCATATGACTCATGCTCTACCTTTCGGTATTCCGTGTTCTGAGACCATGTCTGTACATGCTAGGCTCGTCAAGATTAACCTTAGTTTCCGCATGTGCAAATCTGGCTTGCACCCGTTGTATGCACACGTAGAGTCTATCACACCCGATCATCACGAGATGCTTCGAAACGACGAGTCTTAGCAACAGTGCCAACTAAGGACGAACACTTTATTACTTGATATTTAGTGAGAGGGATCATCTTATAATGCTACCGTCGCGATCTAAGCAATACAAGATGCATAAAGGATTAACATCATAGGCAATTCATAATTAGTGTGATATGATATGGCCCTTTCTTCTTATGCCTTCGATCTCCATCTCCAAAGCACGGACATGATCTCCATCATCACCAGCATTGCGTCAAGGTCCGTGGCGCCGCTTCATGGTTGTCCATCATCACTAGCAACTATTACAACTACTTGGAACAAAGCTATTACAAGATGAATAGACACGCAGGTCTTAACATAATTAAAGACAACCATTAGGCTCCTGTCGGTTGCCATATTACAACAAGGATCATTGCATACATAAAATACAATCACAATCACATGTAGGCCATATCACATCACAAAACCCCTGCAAAAACAAGTTAGACGCCTCTAATTTACTTTGCAAGTTTTACGTGGCTTGGGGCTTTTGACTAAGAACGCATCTTACCTACGAAACTGAACCACAACGTTGATACAAGTGCTATCAAGTGTAAAGTGTAGATTTGATATATACTATGATGGGAGAGCAGGACACCATAAAGCCACTTGTGCAAAGCAAGTTGCACGTCAAGCGTGGAGCAAGTCTCATGTACGATGACATGTAATGTTAGCCCGAGCCGCTTCATCCCACCATACCGCAAGATGCAAAGTACACAAAGCAAAAGACGGCACGAGCACCAACGCCCACAAAACCATTGTGTTCTACTCGTGCAACAGATTCACATGACAGACACGGCTCTGATACCACTGATGGGTTCGTAGCATGGAAAACAAAAAAATTCTACCGCAAGAACGAACAAAACCCAGATCTATTCTAGATAAAAGCCAAGATCTAATCTATTAGACATGAGCAACGAGATAGATCGGTACTAACCCTCGTAGAACCAAAAGCGTTACGAGATTAGATCTCGTGTATGATGTAGTCGATCACTTGCCGATCTCAAGATCGTGTGGACGATCCTTCCGGCGCCGCGTTCCGGCAGCACTACATGAGCGGTCACTGCGCGGTCGGCAGACCTTCCTCTCCCGTTCCAGAAGCGGAGGTAGTAGATCTTCTCCACGGAATCCCAGCAGCACGACGGCGTGGTGGTGGTGGTGGAGATGAGAATTCTGCAGGGCTTCGCCTATGCCTGTGCAGAAGAAAGGTGGAGGAGAGAGGCGGCTGAGATTGGTTGTTATGAAAGGAGGGACAAGAGGGGGCGCCCCTCCCTTCTATTTAAAGGAGGGATGCGCGCCTGGGGAGGGGGAGTCCTAGTAGGACTCCCCTCCTTGGGCCGGCGGTGGGAAGGGGGGAGGAAACCTCCTCCCCCACGAATCCGTGTATTGCCCCACTTGGACTCCTTGATCCCTTTCTTGGTTTTCAAGTAAACCCCAAAAAATCTCTAGAACCTTCCAGAACATTCTGAAACCTTCTAGAATCTCCATACAAACACTCTAGAACATTTCCTAACTTAGAAAATGATCCCCAATATATGAATCTTATTCTCCGGACCATTCCGGATCTCCTCGTGATGTCCCGGATCCATTCCGAGACTCCGAAAAACATTCGGTCTCCAACGCAAATTCCATATATACTTAAAAACAACTTTGAACCTTAAGTGTGTCTCCCTACGGTTCGTGAATATGCAGACATGATGAAGACACCTCTCTGATCAATAACCATCAGCGGGATCTGGAGATCCATAACGGCTCCCACATACTCAACGATTACTTCGTGATCGATAGAACCATTTAACATACGAAACCAATTCCCTTTGTCACGCGATATTCTACTTATCCGAGGTTTGATCGTCAGTATCTTCATACCTAGTTCTTCCTCGTTACTGATAAGTACTCTTTACTCGTTCCATGTTATGTCATCCCTTGTGACCCAGTCACATGCTTGCAAGCTATCTAGATGACATTCCACCGAGAGGGCCCAGAGTATATCTATCCGTCATATGGATGGACAAATCCCAATCTTGGTCTATGCGCTTCAACACATACTTTCAGAATACCTAATGACACCTTTATAACCGCCCAGTTACGAAGCGGCATTTGATGTCATCAAAGTACCCATCCGGTGATGGTTATTAACATAACCTCATGGTCGAAGGATTAGGTTACTATGTATTTCAAAGCTTACAGCAATACGAACTTAATGACTTGATCTTATGCTACGCTTACTATGGGTGTGTGTCCATCACATCATTCTCCTAATGATATAACCTTGTTATTAATCACATCCAATGTCCATGATCAGGAAACCATGATCATCAATCAATCAACAAGCTAGTTCAACAAGAGGCTTACTAGGGACTCTTCTATGTTTACAAAACACACAAGTATTAGTGTTTCCTAATAATACAATTATAGCATGGGATGTAAACATTTATCATAAACATAAAGATATAATAATAACCACTTTATTATTGCCTCTTGGGCATATCTCCAACAGTCTCCCACTTGCACTAGAGTCAATAATCTAGTTAATAACTTGTGTATTCAACACCTATGGCTTTCTGGTGTTGTATAGACACTATTGCTAGTGGTAAACATAATCTTCGGATCTGACACTTCTAGGTCCGTGTGTATTTGCATGTCCTTGCGTCTCTACGCATTACTCATTCTCCAATGAGATGGCATTGTATAAATTTGGTCCTTTGGTGAGACCTTTAGTTCCTTGGGATTAAATCATGTTGATACAATTGTCATACAATGTATCTTCATAGCATTATCCCGCTATGAACCACACCTAGTTTGATAACAAACTACTTGACGCAAATGCCCTCATTTGCTGCTACAATAGCAGTCATATACTTAGCCTTTTGTTGTAGTATCTGTCACAATGTTTTAACTTTGGTACTCAACCAAATCCGTTATGGAACTTCCTTTCCATTACATTGTGCCACCCATAGTTTAAATTGAGATAAACTTAATTTGTGACAAAACTAGTATCAATGTAACAATTTACAATGAACTATTTGTCACCACTATATAAGTAATATATTCTTAGTTCTTCCAAAGATCATAGGAATATCCCTACTATTGTCCAATGATCATCTTATGAGTCATTCTGGTATATGCTCATAACATTTAGAGCATAGGACATATCTGGATGTGTACATCTCAAAGAATGATTGATCAAAATATTCTTGTGATTTCACCAAGTGTCAAAACACTTGAATCTCGTGTCAACACACTTGAATCTTGATTCAGTCCTTTCCGTCAAGGCCAAGAACCTTTCTTGTTGTTTCCATATTGAACTCATTCAACATCTTATCTATGTACATTTGGCAAAACCATATTAGCGCCTTAATCTATCCATATAGGCATTGATGCCTAATTCTTGGGTTATGCCTAAGTCTTTCATCGAAATGAAATTCTTAACCTGTGTTAATAAAAGATACATCATTTCTAATCAACAATATGTATTTCACATAATGTATTAGAAATATGTCTTAGCGCTCCCACTTAATTTCTTGCAAAATGCAAACATCTTCATCGTCTCTGATGAAATTAAACCTTTTAACGGTTTCATCACGGTGAAGATTCCAACTCCCCGATGCTCACTTCAACCATTGAAGTTTTGCATACTCTTTTAGCATCCTTTGAATTAACAAAACCCTTTGGATCGTGTCATGGACACATCCTAGGTAACCATTCTATTAGAAGAACTTGTTTTGTTTGTTCAACTACCATATACCAAAATATATGTAGTGGTTGCTACATTAATCCGTCCAGACTAAATATCGCTATGAAAGATCAAATCTTATCATAGTCAATTCCTTGAACATTGTCGTAAACTCTTTCTGACATGTCGACTATTTCATAGATGTGAAACATCCATGTCTATTTCTTTATAGATCCATATACGACTATAAGGTCTTGCACCTTTCCAGAGGGTCTTTCAAATTCAAAGCTTGATTTCTCGTGTATGGAATTATCACGGATTTTATGGCTTCAAGCCACTTAACGAAGTCAGGGCCCATCATTGATTATTTGCATGTAGTCGGTTCATCATTGTCAAACAACAATGATTTAACTCTCAAATCTTGGCATTTGATTACTTACCCGACCTACTTGGTTCAATAGTAACTTAGATCTCTGTGACCACAACCTTTGAGGCACGTGAGCAAGGAGCATTGTTGCTGCCTCCGGGACACTTACCGACGCTGCGCAACTCAGCACATATTAGCCAAGGTTCAACGACCTTGTCAAAGTTCTATTGTCCTCCCACTTAACTTTTCACCAAAAAATTCCTTCTCAAGAAACTCGACATTCTAAGCGACAAACACCTTTGTCTTCGGTGTTATGGAGGAATACCCAATGGTTATTCGAAATAACCTACAAAGACATGCTCATCTGACTTTGGTTGTAAACATTTTACTTATGCCTAGCATACCAAAAATTTAAGAAAGTACAACCTGGGTTTTATCCCAAACCATGACTTATATGGTGTCATTCAACGGATCACGATGGAGCTCTTTTCAGTGTAAAAGCGGTAGTCACTAAAGCTTTAATCTTTAAAAAAATAATGGCAGTTTTATAAATGACACCTTTGATCTTACCATGTCAAACAAGGTTTCATTACATATCTTGAACACTCCATACTCCTATGGTGTTTTGGGAAATGCAAATCCATGGAAGGATTCCTCAAATCTTAGGTGTTTTGCTAAACTTGTAACTCAAACATCTTTCTTTATGATCCAATCATAAACTTTTTATTTTCTTGTTACAATAATTTTCCACTTCATCTTGAAAGTCTTTGAACATTTTCAAATGTTTCATACTTCTTCCTTATTGAGTAAGCATATACATATACTCACTCAAATCTTCGGAGAAAGCATATGAAGTTGAAATCCATCACCCACGACTACACATAATGGACTATATACATCAATATGTACAAATTCCAATTAGTTAGTCGTCCGTTCCTCTTTTGGCCTACGAACGGAGTTTTAATTATCTCCAGGAAAGTATCACAAGCGCCATTTGATCAAAATCAAAGACTCCAAAAATCCATCAACATGGAGTTTCTTCATGTATCCCTTTCAATATAATTTAAAGGGCGATGTCACTTTGCAAGTGATCTTTCAATCATTTGTCTTGCGACATTTTAGCATTAGTTTTATGGTCGTTATTTCTCCAACCAGACTTGTATATCATCCATCTATTATGGAATACGGTAATTATTTGAACAACCTTTTGTCGTCATAATACCTGATCAAAATAGCAATTATTGAAACAAATCTTGAAGGCAAGCTTTGATGTTAACGAGCAACACAACAACCCTTTTGTTTGTTTTCGATGAACATCATCACATATTCTCTTGCTAGTTACTTAGGCCATTGCAGTTCATGAATTGTGTTGTCCTGTATGACACTTCGTACCAACCAATTCGGTATCTAATACCGCAGAACCACATTGTTTAACAACCAAGGAATACAGCCATAACATGTATCTTCTATATACCTAAGTTGGATATCTCCAATCTTTTCTTTTCTGCCAAATATTTTATAGATTCTCTTTCAACAATTCCTTTTCTTTTAAAAGAATCTATCAACATCAATAGTGGTGTCATTCACATGAAACATAGTACAAAGTGTGTATAGTCAAATACTAATACCTTTGGACTTGCACTTTGAAGTGGATCACCTTCATCAAATGTTTGGCATTCTTTCAAAATTCCATTCTTTAGTAATCTTTTAGTGTAGTAAACATTTTACTTACATCTTCTATTCATCCTTATCATGACAACTTTCATGATCAAGCTGCTATAGCTTATAAAGGTGAATTGCGAGTATAATGTTTCCTTTCCAAAACCTTTTGGAGGATTAGGACGATCATGGCTCCAACCTTCACAAATTCTCATCAAATATGAGGACATATACTCTATCATGTTGTAACCAACACATTGTTTTAGATATCGCAATACCTTTCACATATGATGGTTTCTGAAACATTGCTTTCAGCTCTTAGATAAACTTGATATTAAAAACAATCTTTTGAGTATCAAGAATCATGGAGGCAAACATGATACATTAGATACTAACACTGGAATTGTTACTCTTGATTTAATACTGTTTATTAAACTTCACAGAGTAAACGTAGTTTGCTGAAAGTTTACAATATGACCTTTAAACTTTAGATTGACACTCAAAACAATACGATACCAGTTCGTAAAGCAAATATCCAGAATTTCTATAGTTTCTACTATCTCAACTATAACTAAGAATAAGGTGGTGAACGGATGCCAATGACTACAACAAACTATGCAAATTCACTTTGATTGTGTTTATGATAAATTGAGTTCGACTAATCCAAATTACAAATGAACTCCCACTCAAAACAACATCCCTCGAGTTGTTTTAGTGATTACACGAACCAAATCCACTACACCAAGTCCGATCATCACGTGAGATGATGTAGCTTTAAAGGCGAACAATCAACATGTTCATCATATCATCCATATGACTCATGCTTTACCTTTCGGTATTCCGTGTTCCAAGACCATGTTTGTACATGCTAGGCTTGTCAAGGTTAACCTTAGTATCCGCATGTGCAAATATGGCTTGCACCCGTCGTATGCACACGTAGAATCTATCACACCCGATCATCACGAGATGCTTCGAAACGACGAGTCTTAGCAACGGTGCCTACTAAGGACGAACACTTTATTACTTGATATTTAGTGAGAGGGATCATCTTATAATGCTACCGTCGCGATCTAAGCAATACAAGATGCATAAAGGATTAACATCACAGGCAATTCATAATTAGTGTGATATGATATGGCCCTTTCTTCTTATGCCTTCGATCTCCATCTCCAAAGCACGGACATGATCTCCATCATCACCAGCATTGCGTCAAGGTCCGTGGCGCCGCTTCATGGTTGTCCATCATCACTAGCAACTATTACAACTACTTGGAACAAAGCTATTACAAGATGAATAGACACGCAGGTCTTAACAGAATTAAAGACAACCATTAGGCTCCTGCCGGTTGCCATATTACAACAAGGATCATTGCATACATCAAATACAATCACAATCACATGTAGGCCATATCACATCACAAAACCCCTGCAAAAACAAGTTAGACGCCTCTAATTTACTTTGCAAGTTTTACGTGGCTTGGGGCTTTCGACTAAGAATGCATCTCACCTACGAAACTGAACCACAACGTTGATACAAGTGCTATCAAGTGTAAAGTGTAGATTTGATCTATACTATGATGGGAGAGACAGACACCCGCAAAGCCACTTGTGCAAAGCAAGTTGCACGTCAAGCGTGGAGCAAGTCTCATGTACGATGACATGTAATGTTAGCCCGAGCCGCTTCATCCC
This sequence comes from Avena insularis, assembly GCA_023614405.1. NCBI lineage: Eukaryota > Viridiplantae > Streptophyta > Magnoliopsida > Poales > Poaceae > Avena > Avena insularis. Next base: position 427,786,786 of record CM042684.1, read on the forward strand.
ACCATACCGCAAGATGCAAAGTACACAAAGCAAAAGACGGCGAGCACCGCCCACAAAACCATTGTGTTCTACTCGTGCAACAGATCTACGCATAGACACGGCTCTGATACCACTGATGGGTTCGTAGCATGGAAAACAAAAAATTTCTACCGCAAGAACGAACAAAACCTAGATCTATTCTAGATAAAAGCCAAGATCTAATCTATTAGACATGAGCAACGAGATAGATCGGTACTAACCCTCGTAGAACCGAAAGCGTTATGAGATTAGATCTCGTGGATGATATAGTCGATCACTTGCCGATCTCAAGATCGTGTGGACGATCCTTCCTAGCGTGTTCAGAAGCGCTACATGACGGTCACACGTGCGAGTCGGCAGACCTTCCTCTCCCCGTTCCAGCGAGCAGCGGAGGTAGTAGATCTTCTCCACGGAATCCCAGTAGCACGACGGCGTGGTGGTGGTGGTGGAGATGAGAATTCTGCAGGGCTTTGCCTATGCCTGTGCAGAAGAAAGGTGGAGGAGAGAGGCGGCTGAGATTGGTTGTTATGAAAGGAGGGACAAGAGGGGCGCCCCTCCCTTCTATTTAAAGGAGGGAGGCACGCCTGGGGAGGGGGAGTCCTAGTAGGACTCTCCTCCTTGGGCCGACGGTGGGAAGGTGGGAGGAAACCTCCTCCCCCACGAATCCGTGTATTGCCCCACTTGGACTCCTTGATCCCTTTCTTGGTTTTCAAGTAAACCCCAAAAAATCTCTAGAACCTTCCAGAACATTCTGAAACCTTCTAGAATCTCCATACAAACACTCTGGAACATTTCCTAACTTAGAAAATGATCCCCAATATATGAATCTTATTCTCCGGACCATTCCAGATCTCCTCGTGATGTCCTGGATCCATTCGGAGACTCCGAACAACATTCGGTCTCCAACGCAAATTCCATATCTACTTAAAAACAAATTCGAACCTTAAGTGTGTCACCCTACGGTTCGTGAATATGCAGACATGATGAAGACACCTCTCTGATCAATAACCATCAGCGGGATCTGGAGATCCATAACGGCTCCCACATACTCAACGATTACTTCGTGATCGATAGAACCATTTAACATACGAAACCAATTCCCTTTGTCACGCGATATTCTACTTATCCGAGGTTTGATCGTCAGTATCTTCATACCTAGTTCTTCCTCGTTACTGATAAGTACTCTTTACTCGTTCCATGTTATGTCATCCCTTGTGACCCAGTCACATGCTTGCAAGCTATCTAGATGACATTCCACCGAGAGGGCCCAGAGTATATCTATCCGTCATATGGATGGACAAATCCCAATCTTGGTCTATGCGCTTCAACACATACTTTCAGAATACCTAATGACACCTTTATAACCGCCCGATTTAAGCGGTGTTTGATGTCATCAAAGTACCCATCCGGTGATGGTGATTAACATAACCTCATGGTCGAAGGATTAGGTTACTATGTATTTCAAAGCTTACAGCAATACGAACTTAATGACTTGATCTTATGCTACGCTTACTACGGGTGTGTGTCCATCACATCATTCTCCTAATGATATAACCTTGTTATTAATCACATCCAATGTCCATGATCAGGAAACCATGATCATCAATCAATCAACAAGCTAGTTCAACAAGAGGCTTACTAGGGACTCTTTTATGTTTACAAAACACACAAGTATTAGTGTTTCCTAATAATACAATTATAGCATGGGATGTAAACATTTATCATAAACATAAAGATATAATAATAACCACTTTATTATTGCCTCTTGGGCATATCTCCAACAGTGAGCATGTGCCAAGTCAACCCAAATAAAGCATCAAAGGAGAATACCACAATATTATGCTTTTATATACTAAAATAATGCATGATTCTTTCAAGGCACATTAAGCAATCTCAATTGTTTGTAACAAGTCATGCTACAGCAATAATCACTAAGCATAAAGTCAAAGCAATATCAAGCATGACATGATAAAGTCTAAGTCACAGTTAAAAACAAGACTCCTTTTATACCACTTATAAGCATGAACTTTCCTACTCTTTTCCAATCCAAATCATCTTATTTGAAACTATGTATGAATGCGGGGGTCCAACCAATTTATTCAAGCAAACTAAGTAAAAGAAAACTAAAAACAAAAACGAAGACGCTCCAAGAACAACACAATTGTGCATGAAACAATAAAAATGAAGTGTTTGGAAGAAACCTGAGATTTTTATTGACGAAGAAGGGGATGCCTCAAAAAGTGTTAAATTAACGAAAGTTAGATAACAACCTGGGGCAGAAGCACAAAAAATAATAGCTCAATCTGACGTACAGAGATTTTTCACGAATTTTTACAGCGAAGCACAAAAATCTGTTTCGGGACAACAACTTTCCCAAGCCTTACTTCTCTCTCATTAGAGGTTACTCTTGGCACAAAATCCACACAAAAACGATAAGTAGAGGTTATTACCGAAGCAATAACTTCCAAGACTAAATAAAATAAAAATTTATTGACTAAAAATTTGGGTTATCTCCCAATAATTGCTTTTCTTTAACGCCTTTGAGCTAGGCATAAGAAGCAAGAATCAAGTATTCTCAAATGAAGAAGCATTAAGAGCAAATTTTATTTTAATAGGCGATGACCCACACGTATAGGGGGTGTATCGCAGTATTTTCGAGGGAAGTGAAACCCAATTTATTGATTCGACATAAGGGGAGCCAAAGAATATTTATAAGCCTTAACAACTGAGTTATTAATTCAGCTGCACCTAGAAACAATCTTGCTCACAGCAAATTATCAGTAGCAATAGTTTTGTAGTAGGAATAGTAAAGTAACATCAGTAGTAAAGTAAAGACAGTAGTAACAATAGCGATAAATGAGGATTGATCATTGCGGTAGGCATAGGGATGGATGGACGGGCGTTGCATGGACAAGACAATTCATATAGCAATCAGAACGTAGGGCAATTGCATATAAATAAGATAAAGCATCCAAGTACTAGATAATCCTAGGCATGTGTCCCATACATAGTCATACGTGCTCGCAATGAGAACTTTTACAACATCTTTTGTCCTGCCAGCCCGTTTGCAGCGGGGCCTCAAGGGAACTACTAGCAATTAAGGTGCTCCTTTTAATAGAGCACCGGAGCAAAGCATTAACACTCCGTGAACACATGTGATCCTCACATCAAAGCCATTCCCTCCGGTTATACTGATTTTTGTCACTTTGGGGCCATTGGTTCGGAGAACAACATGTGTATACAACTTGCAGGTAAGACCAAAAAGAATACTATCATAATGAATCAATAACATGTTTTGATCTGAAATCATGGCACTCGGGCCTAGTGATAAGCATTAAGCATAACAAGTCGTAACAAAGTCAAAAAGCACTAATAGTAGATACTAGGCACCATGCCCTAACAATCCGATGCCATTACATGAACGATCTCATCCAATCCCTACCATCCCCATAGCCTACAGCGGGGGATTACTCACTCATAGATGGGGAAACATGGATGGTCGATGGAGAAGCGATGGTGATGATGATGGCGATGATCTCCTCCAACTCCCCATCCCGGCAGGGTGCCAGAACGGAGTTTCTGGTGCTGTTTCGTGGAATCTGGTGGTGGCGGCGGAGCGGAACTCCTTCTAGAAAAACATCTACCCCCCCTAAGTTTTTAGGTCTGAAGGCATCTTATAGGCGAAGAGGGAGACCAAGGGGGTGTCTAGGGCGGCCAGACGACCCCCTAGTGCGGCTAAGCCTAGCCCGCGCGGCCAGGTGGTGTGGCCTGGGCCCAGCCCCCCTCCGTCTCGTATTCTGGATCCGGGAGTCTTCTGGTGAAATAGGATTTTGGCATATTTTCTGGGATTTTTCCTGATAGTTGATTTTCTGCACAAAAACTAGACACCAAGGCAATTCTGCTGAAAACAGCGCAAGTCCGTGTTAGTTGCATCCAAATCACACAGGTTTAGAGGAGAAACAATAACAAAAGTGTTCGGGAAAGTAGATACGTTTTGGACGTATCAACTCCCCCAAGCTTAGCTTATTGCTTGTCCTCAAGCAATTCAGTTGAAAACTGAGTGCGATAAAAGAAACTTTCACGAACACCTTTGCTTCATATGATGTATATATTCTCAGCATGTGATCAACTACTTAGAAAATTCATAATAAGGAGTATGCAACTAAGTTTACTTAATAGGCATTACAAACTATGAAGAGATTCCAACTCAAAAATAATAAGTAGCATGAAACATAAACATAAGCAACATTACAATGCTCATAACAAGGTATGATAGAGTGGTATCTCCCTTGCCTTTTTATTGTGAATGCCAAGGCACCTCTAAAGTTTAGGTGAAGACTAGAAGTAAAGATATCAAATATAGAAGCATCAAAGTCGTAACACAAATAATCAAGTTTTGAGACAAGCACATTACACTAAGAATGACAACTATGCTCTCAAGAAGGTGCTCATAGAATATGTGGAGACTCAACAAGGAAAACGAAAAGGTTTTGAAAAGTTTGAAAGGCTTCCAAATGCATTGCCCCTATCATAAGCATCTTTAAGTGGTTAAGGTTAAAGTAACACAACTAAGAGGATATGCTTGACAAGTTATAAATCGAAGTCTCATGCCCCTTACTTATGAAGACCGATCCTCATGCTACTCAACTTCAGTCACAAGTAAGCTCTTGTCATTGTAAGTATATACGTATCATAGAGAACCGCCAACGGGGTACCCCTTGCACATGATACAGGAGCTATCCCATAATCAAAATGACAAGGTAAGCAGACAATGAGCATCTCAGCAATCTTTTTATTTACTATATGCATAGATTTTTATTGAGGATGCTTCATAGAATGCTCATTATGGTTATGCTGCAAGTTTCCACCATGATTAGGCATGGCTTAGGCTAGCGGCCCAGGCGTTTCTCTAACACACATACAAACTCCATGATCTTACAAGTTCCACTTTTATTTCACACCGTCGGGATCCATAGGCAAAAGAACATGATATCAACGAGGTACTAAGTACCAGTGAAATGTTGAAAGCGTTCCCCATGATACATGGTTCTGCTAACTTCAACTTATAAAGCGCAAGCATATACGCAACAAAGAAGGACGCAATGGTTCAGGTTTATTATGTGCAAGAAAATAAAGTGTGCCATCAAGTTCGTGAGAGCTTTACTAACTAACTTTATCATAACAAACAAACATTTTATTCGGAAGAAAACAAGGCATATTGAATATGCACGGAACAGCAAATGATGCTAATAGGTAGGTATGGTGGACACTTTTGGCAATCTCTGGTTTTAGGAAATTGGAAACACGAGTAGAGCATACTCAGTGTAAGTGAAGGCTAGCAATTAGAGAGGGAGCGACAAACGAGAGAGCAATAACTGTCATAATCATGCTTGCAACAAAATAGGACTAATCATGGCATGAAAGTGATTCTAGACCCTCAAGGCAAAATAATTCATCGAGGCTCAACTGATTATTTCAGTAATATGCATGCGTGAGCATGTGCCAAGTCAATTCAAATGAAACATTCAGAGGAGGATACCACGGTGTCATACCAAGTTATGAATAGAGTAATGCAAGCAAACATTCATAAGACATGCTACAAAAGCAAGCTGGAACTAATCAAATGAAAGCAAGAACTACTAAGCATCCATAAATAACATACACCCTACACGAACAGACTCATGCCCACAATGATGAGTATATGTACAAAAATGAAAACAAATAGAGTTCGTTACCAGCCTCTTATCACACCTCAAGTTGTCATTAATACTCATTATTGCCCTTCACTTGTGTGGCTTGAATAATAATAATATGAAACCAAATTCCACTGAGGACTGCTGAACCCTGCAACAAACTCACAAAACCAAAGAAGAACAACAAATATTTTTGGTGTTTTCAATTTTTAAAACAAGAACCAAAAAGGAAGAACAAGCAAAGCAAAATCTTTTTGGTTTTTTTGAATAGTTCAAACAAAGCAAAAAGGGGGAAAACAAACCAAGGCAAAAAGAAGAAGAAGCAAACAAAGAGAAACAACAGAAATATTTTTGGTCTTTTTGTGTTTTAGAAAGCAAAAGCAAAGGAAGAACGAAAGCTAAAAAGAGAACAAAACATGAATATACAAAGTACCGACGCAAAATGATATGGAGATGAGTGTGATGTCGGCATACCTCCCCCCAAGCTTAGGCTTTTGGCCTAAGTGGGTATCAATCCTAGGCTGGCCAAGATGAGGTGTCTCTGTGGTACGATGAGGAGGTAATCTCGTCCTGGTGCGAGCTCGAGTACGTCCCTCCATAGTGTGCAGAGTAATCATAGGAGGGCACATCCTCCTGGTGTTGTCTGTGGAAACCCATCAAGCGGAGCTGCTCGTCCACCTCCTCCTTGGAGCGCGACCACGGTCTCCTATGAACACTAAACAAAGTAGATTGCAGCAAAGGGATCTCCCTCTCATCCCCGTCAGTAAACAGCATCCTATATACTAGAATGTCCAAATCAGAATCAGCAGTGACAAAGTTGTTGGGGGATACCCCCGGGTAGGGTCACGCTGGGGTATAAAGGCCGAGTTAGCCGAGATACGGCAAGGTCAAAGCGAATGCTGGCCGAGTCACCTCAAGGCAGGCCGAATCTCGGGGTAACCCAGATCAGGGATGTCCGCCTAACTGAGTCTCATCCGACTTAAGTCGTAAGCCGGATAGATGAATCTAACTTGTATGCAGGAACAGGTGTGACCGGATCAACTACGATCCGGGTCATAGCAAGCTTCTAGCAGAAGGAAGGAATCTCGCTGGTCAAAAGTAACCTTGATGCGTCTTGCATGAGCGAAGCGGACGAGGCAGGACCACCGTGGCCGACAAAGGTGACGACACCGTGTCGGCCGACGAGGCCCATGAGGCTCACATAGCCTCTGCATGGGTGACGATGGGGAAAAGCACCCGGTCGGTTTGCTATTTTGGGAGGAGGCATATTCACGGAATATGCCTCACGTGCCTAAGTGGAGACCTAGCCACCCCTATATAAGGAGGGCTAGGGCCTCTATAGAAGGGGTTAGATTCTGCCGGTTGATCTCTAGTTGGTCTTGTACGGGTTAGCCGGTGGTGAGAGTAAGAGAGTCCCTTCTTCCTCCTCTCCCCAATACAGCTCTAGGAACACTTGTAACCTTGGAAGTTAATTGAATACAAAACTTCTGTGTGTGGAATCACTACACTATCCCTCCCTGGATTCCCCTAGTGCAATTAGTCCCCACCTTTAGCCTATCCATGGCATCTGTCGTGACACCACCACGACAAAAGTGATGAGTTTTCATGGCAGCAAGGTCAAGCCTTTATGGTGCCAATATAGTATCATTAGGATCCACTGGAAGTCCTAATGCATTGACCATACATGAGGCAATGATGCCCCCATAGATAGGCCCCCTAGAAGCTAGGCGGCGAGCAATAAGCGAGCCAAGGTTGTACCGAGTATCATTGTTAAGCGCAGCAGCAAGGAAGGCTAAATGATAGTTGGAGATATTACTCGTATTCTCCCTACCAAGAACGCTAGTAGCAAGATAATATGCAAAGTATCTAAGACCATGGAGGTGGATGTTTCTTATCTTTCCGTGCTAAGCCACGCGGTCATCATCATTGGTCACCCCTCGGTAAAACTCCAGCAAATCAGCGGGTCGCCCTTGAATCTTCTTCACGGTCCCTGTCATACTCACACCTACAATACTGCAAAATCTTTCCAATGACATAGTAAAGGGTAGATTATAAATTCTGAAAGAGACAGTTGACTGATAGGGCGTGTTAGTAAACACGAAGCTATCAACAAAAGTCTTAGTGAGCATAGCGTATTGCTCACACTTATCTTGCATGTATGAGGTCAAACCAACCCTCTGAATCAGTAGCAAGAAATCATCAAGAATCCCTGCAACTTGTAAGAAAGTAAAACAAGGAAAAGTGGATGGGTGAGCATCCCCATCATCTCCTTCGTTACCAATGCGAGGTGCAATGAGTTCTTCGTTGTATGATGGCCTGAACTGAGAGGCTGATCTTGAGGGCCTTGACCTCCTAGGTGCATCCCTCTCAAATATCTCTCCAAAAGTATGGCTGTTCATGCTTGATATTCTGAAATTTAAACATCTATTAAACAAGTGATTGCAAAGTGAATATAATGAAGGCACTACTCATAGGGACTTGTAAGAGGCCTAAACATGCATCAAAACTATATCTCTAAGCATCAAACAAGCTTACAAGCTCTCATAACCTGTCACCTACAGCAGCAAAATACTCAAGATATAATCCACTAAACACAAATCTACTTGGACAAGCGGAGGAGTCACATACCGGAGAACAAATGCTCCAAATTTCAGCAGCAAAGATGGGCTGAGCAAGGAGATCGAAAAATCGAGGTCAAGCACAGCAAGAACGCGATTTCGAGCAATGAACTTGTTCTACTCGGGAGAGAGAAGAAAGTGGCAAGTGAGAGAGTGAGTGGAGGGCCAGGGTGGCCCACACCATAGGCAGGCGCGCCCTAGGGCTGGCTGCGCCACCAGGTGGTGTGCCTACCTAGTGGGCCCCCCTGGTGCCTTCCAGGCACTCCTCTGCCCCTTTTTTCACGTAAAATTTTAATATGAATTTTCTGGAATTTTTCGAGACACTTTATTTTTGGGCAATTTTCAGGTATAGATGAATGATTTTCTGACAGAAAGATTTTTTTTTTGAAAGATGCAAAGACAAAACAAGGCTATAACTACAGAAGTTCTAAGACACTTTAACATGCAAGCAACTAACAATAGAAAAGAAAACTGAACGAAAGCAAAAACTAAAATGGATAGAATAGAAGTAAGCAGAGATAATCATGGTGAAAACATTGTTTTGTTCAATGAAATCCTTTTGTTAACAAGGTTGATCAGGTCTTGTTACCAAAACAATTTTATATGAGACAAAACTTTGTATTCCACTAATGATTATGTTACCTCAACTTTGATAGCAATGGTCCCAATCATAATAGTTTCAAATTTTTCTTTTGGTATGGGACAATATATTTCTCCAACTTGAATGCCCTCAACATGTTCAATTGAATTCAAACCATAAGTCCTATCAATCTTCTTGGGGAAATAGATAGTATGTTCCTTGTCATTAACATTGAAGGTCACCTTTCCTTGATTACAATTAATAACAGCTCCTGCAGTATTAAGAAAAGGTCTCCCAAGAATAATAGACATATTATCATCTTTAGGCATTTCAAGCACACCAAAATCAGTTAATATCAAGCAATTATGAGCCACTTGAACAGGCACATCCTCACATATACCAACAAGAATAGTGGTAGATTTATCAGCCATTTGCAAAGATATATCAGTTGGTATTAATTTTTCCAGTTGAAGTCTCTTATAGAGAGAGAAAGACATAACACTAACTCCAGCTCCCAAATCACACAAAGCAGTTCTAACATAACTATTTTTAATAGAGAAAGGGATAGTTGGAATCCCTGGGTCTCCAAGTTTCTTTGGAACCTTACCATTAAAGGAATAATTAGCAAGCAAAGTAGAGATTTCTTCATTAGGGATCTTCCTTTTATTCGAGACAATATCCTTCATATACTTTGAGTAAGGAGGCAATTTAATAGCATCAGTCAAAGGAATTTGCAGGAATAAAGGTTTCATCCACTCACAAAACTTATTATAGTGTTCATCTTCCTTTGACTTGTGTTTCTTATCAGGGAAAGGCATAGGTTTTTGGACCCAAGGCTCTCTTTCACTACCATGTTTCTTAGCAATAAAATCTTCTTTAGTGTATTTAGTACTCTTTGTGTGCTTTTCAGGTTTCTTCAACTTTTTCTTCATTAGGAACATCATTTTCTTCATTACCACTTTCGGTTTCAGCATCAGAGACAGATATACTATTAGGATCTATAGGAGGTTCAGAGGGTTCTACAATAGTTTTATGTTTCTTTTTCCTTTTCTTACGAGTAGAGCCACTATTTTCAGCTTGTTGACTGCTCAGTTCTTTTGGGATGCCCCTCAGGATATAGAGGATCCTAGGTAGCAGCACCACTTCTAGTTCTAATCTCATAAGCATGTTTTTCTTTGGCAGCATTAACTAGCAAGTCTTTTTGCACTTTAATAAGTTGATCTATTTGAGTTTGAACCATTTGAAAGTGTTTAACAATCATTTTAACATCATTAGAGGTTCTTTCCACAATATCCTTTAACTCAACAATAGCTCTAGTGTTTTCCATTAGATGAATTTGCACCCTTTTATTAAAATTATCTTGCTTAACAATAAAAATATCGAATTCTTCTAAGCATTGATCAGGAGGTTTAGAGTAAGGGATATCACCTTCATCAAAGTGTTGGAGAGAGTGTACCTCAATAGTGGATGAATGGGGAATTGGCTTACATAGTTCTTCTATAGGAGGTAAATTCTTGACATCTGCAGCTTTAATTCCCTTCTCCTTAAGACATTTCTTAGCTTCCTTCATCACTTCATCATTCAATTCAATAACTCCCTTCTTCTTAGATAATGGTATAGGCGCCGGTATAGCTGGTTCAGGTATAATTACTTCAGGTATAGCTGGTTCGGGAGGAGTCCAATCTTCATATTTTTGCTTATTTTAGCCATTAATTCCTCAACTTCTTTGGGAGTCCTATTCCTGAAAACACAATCAGCACAACTATCTAGGTATGTCCTAGATTCTTCAGTTAGTCCATTATAAAATATATCAAGAAGCTCATTCTTAGGTAATGGACTTCCACCCTATGCATGAATCAAAGCACAAAACCTTTCCCAAGATTCAGGCAATATCTCTTTATCTCCCTGTTTAAAATCGAAAAGTTCCTACAAAATAGCATGTCTAGCACTAGGAGGAAAATATTTCTGCAGGAAAGTACTAATCAAGCAATCAGGGCTATCAATAGATCCAGGAGGTAAATTACTAAACCAAGTTTTAGCTTCTCCTTTCAGTGAAAAGGGGAAAATCTTAGCAACAAAGTAGGTGTGCATCTTAATATCATCAGAAAACAAGCCACTCATGGTAGAAAGCTCAGTCATATGTGCTACCGCACTTTCATTTTTAGTCCCACAAAAAGGTTCTTTCTCAACAATAGCTATGTAAGATAGATCAAGAGAGAAATCATAATCTTTATCTTTAATTTTTATGGGAGATGCAGCAAACTTAGCAATAAGAGACAATTTGGGTCTAATAGTACGCCTCTCAAGGAGACTCTTAGCAGCGCTCCTATCATGGGTGTTTTTACATTCTTTAATAAATTCATCGGTCATCTCAACATAACCATCTTCAATATCATAACTCCCACTAGACTCAGGTGAACTAACAGGTGTAGTAGTGTCTTCATTAGGAGTTTCAGTATTTCTAGCTATAGTTCTAGCAATCGTAGCATCTAGGAAAGGACCTAATGAACCACTCTTATCAAGCATAGTAGAAGCAACATCATAAGTATCAGAAGTTTCAGATTCAGAAGTAGTAGCAGTGTGTGTAGCATGTGTATGTGGTGGTGTAACGAGCTTACTCATAATAGATAGTGAATAAAGAGCAACAGAGGTGTTCAGAACCGTACCTCTTCTTGTAGTGGATGGTAAATAGGAACCTTGCCATCATGATACTTACCCATGATGGATGGATAACAGCGAACAATAGAGAATCCAAGTGAACTTGATAAATAAAGCTATGCTCCCGACAGCCTTAGGAAAATAGTCTTGATGACCCACAAGTATAGGGGTGTATCGTAGTATTTTCGAGGGAAGTGAAACAATTTATTGATTCGACACAAGGGAGCCAAATAATATTTATAAGCCTTAACAACTGAGTTGCCAATTCAGCTGCACTGAAACAATCTTGCTCACAGATTATCGGTAGCAACAGTTTGTAGTAGGAATAGTAAAGTAACATCAGTAGTAAAGTAAAGACGGTAGTAACAATAGCGATGCAAGAGGATTCATTGCGGTAGGCATAGGGATGGATGGACGGGCGTTGCATGGACAAGACAATTCATATAGCAATCAGAACGTAGGGCAATTGCAGATAAATAAGATAAAGCATCCAAGTACTAGATAATCCTAGGCATGTGTCTCATATATAGTCATACGTGCTCGCAATGAGAACTTGCACAACATCTTTTGTCCTGCCAGCCCGTTTGCAGCGGGGCCTCAAGGGAACTACTGGAAATTAAGGTGCTCCTTTTAATAGAGCACCGGAGCAAAGCATTAACACTCCGTGAACACATGTGATCCTCACATCAAAGCCATTCCCTATGGTTATCCCGATTTCTGTCACTTCAGGGCCATTGGTTCCGGACAACAACGTGTGTATACAACTTGCAGGTAAGACCAAAAACAATACTATCATAATGAATCAATAACATGTTTAGATCTGAAATCATGGCACTCGGGCCCTAGTGACAAGCATTAAGCATAACAAGTCGCAACAAAGTCAAAAAGCACTAATAGTAGATACTAGGCACCATGCCCTAACAATCCGATGCCATTACATGAACGATCTCATCCAATCCCTACCATCCCCATAGCCTACAGCGGGGGATTACTCACTCATAGATGGGGAAACATGGATGGTCGATGGAGAAGCGATGGTGATGATGATGGCGATGATCTTCTCCAATTCCTCGTCCTGGCAGGGTGCCAGAACGGAGTTTCTGGTGCTGTTTCGTGGAATCTGGTGGTGGCGGCGGAGCGGAACTCCTTCTAGAAAAACGTCGAACCCACCTGAGGTTTTAGGTCAAAAGGCATCTTATAGGCGAAGAGGGAGACCGAGGGGGTGTGCAGGCGGCGGACCACCTGGCGCCAGGCCTAGCCCGCGTGGCCAGGTGGTGTGTCCTGGGCCTAGCCCCCTCCGTCTCGTATTCTGGCTCCGAGAGTCTTCTGGTGAAATAGGATTTTTGGCATATTTTCCGGGATTTTTCTTGATAGTTGATTTTCTGCACAAAAACTAGACACCAAGGCAATTCTGTTGAAAACAGCGTCAGTCCGTGTTAGTTGCATCCAAATCACACAGGTTTAGAGGAGAAACAATAGCAAAAGTGTTCGAGAAAGTAGATACGTTTTGTACGTATCAATAGGAGAGGCAAAAGGAATCTTCTATCTCTTCTTAGGGAAGTGTTCTATTCCTTTCTTGAGTGGGAATTGATATTTAATGGTGCCTTCTTTCATATCAACAATGGCACCAATAGTTTTAAGAAAAGGTCTTCCCAAAATAATAGGACAAGAAGCATTGCATTCAACATCCAAAACATAGAGATCAACGGGGACATAGGTATTGTTAACCATAATAACAACATCATTAATACTCCCCATGAGTTTCTTTTTAGAATTATCATCAAGTTGGACATTTAAATAACAACCTTCCAATGGTGGCAAATCAAGCATTTCATAAATCTTTCTAGGCATAATAGAAACACTACTATCAGGATCACATAAAGCTTTTAGATCAAAATCATTCACTTTCATATTAATGATGGGTTCCCAACCATCTTCTAATTTCATAGGTATAGAAGCTTTATGTTTCACCTTTTCTTCTTTAATTTTTAAGAGAGCATCAGTAATGTGTTTTGTAAAGGCCATATTCATAGCACTAGCATTAGGACCTTTAGCAAGCTTTTGTAGGAACATAATTACTTCAGAGATATTGCAACCATCAAGATTAAAATCATAATTACCATCTAAAGTCGTAGAGCTGTTGTTTCCCATATTTCGAAGAATTTCAGCATTTTTATTAGAAAAGGTTCCATTGGTTTTAGGCATTGTTTCAAAAGGAATGGGGACTTCATGTGGTTTGCTAGCATCAATATTAGTGGTGGTGATAGTACAAATACTACTATTTCTAGCAATTTCATCTTCTCTTTCCCACTTAGCATGCAATTCAGCTAACAGTCTAATATTTTCATCAATTCTAACTTGTATGGCATTAGTAGCAGCAAAGGGATTTTCAATGGTTTCAGGTTTAGCAGCCATTCTATTAATCAAAGAGGATTGTGCTTCGTACAAAGATGATATATTTCTTTCAGCATTAGAGATTTTTTCCTCAATAGTTTTATTGAAAGTAGTTTGTTTACTAATAAAATCTTTAAGCACGACTTCAAATTCAGAGGGTGCACTTCTATTATTGTTGTAGGAATTTCCATAAGCATTACCATTATTGGGAGGATATGGCCTATAATTATTATTACGAAAATTATTCCTGTAGGCATTGTTGCTAAAATTGTTATTTCTAATAAAGTTCACATCAACTTGCTCTTCTTGAGCAACCAAAGAGGCTAAGGGAACATGATTTGGATCAATATGAGCTTTCCATTAACAAGCATAGACATAATAACATCAATTTTATCACTCAATGAGGAGGTTTCTTCAACAGAATTTACCTTCTTACCTTGTGGAGCTCTCTTAGTGTGCCATTCAGAATAATTAACCATCATATTATCAAGGAGCTTTGTTGCAGCACCCAAAGTAATGGTCATAAAGGTACCTCCAGCAGCAGAATCCAACAGATTTCTTGAAGAATAATTCAGTCCTGCATAAAAGGTTTGGATAATCATCCAAGCAGTCAGTCCATGAGTGGGACAATTCTTTACCAAAGATTTCATTCTTTCCCAAGCTTGAGCAACATGTTCATTATCAGATTGTTTAAATTTCATTATTTCACTTCTCATAGATATAATCTTAGCAGGAGGATAGTATTTTCCAATGAAAGCATCTTTGCATTTAGTCCAAGAATCAATACTATTTCTAGTTAGGGATAGCAACCATTCTTTAGCTTTTCCTCTCAAAGAGAAAGGAAACAATTTAAGCTTAATAATATCTCCATCTATATCCCTATGTTTTTGCATCTCACAAAGTTCAACAAAGGTATTAAGGTGAGCAGCAGCATCTTTAGTACCAACACCAAAGAATTGTTCTTTCATAACAAGATTGAGTAAATCAGGTTTAATTTCAAAGAAAGTAGCTTCAGGAATAGGTGGAGCAATAGGTGTGCACATGAAATCATTGTTGTTGGTGCTAGTGAAGTCACACAACTTAGTGTTTTCAAGAGTATTCATTTTTTGTGTTTTTAATAAAGGAAGCAAACTAGTACAACTATTTTTTTGTCTTTTTGATAAAAGGAACAAGCAAGGAAAGCAAAAAATAAACTAAGAAAAACAAAAAACAAAGTAAAGAGATTGGTTATGAGGGACTCCCCTTGTGAAGATGTCCTTGCTCCCCGGCAGTGGCGCTAGAAAAAAGGCTTGATGGCTCAAAATATATTCGAGCTCATTGGGAACCCCAAGAGGAAGGTATGATCAGCATAGCAGCAAGTTTTCCCTCAGTTAAGAAACCAAGGTTATCAAGCCCGTAGGAGCAAGGAGACACCTCCAAGGTGTTGTTTCCAACTTGGAATCCTGCACAACACAACCACAGAACTTTGCCCCAACTTACAGTGAGGTAGTCAATCTCATCGGTTTTGCTGAAAACAAAGGATTAAACATATTGTGTGGAAGATAGTAATTGCTTGCAGAAAGTAATCAGTAAACTATAAATAGTATATGGTTTATCAATGGTAAAAGAATGGACCGGGGGTCCATAGTTCACTAGAGGTGATTCTCCTTAAGATAGATGACATGTTGGGTGAACAAATTACAGCGAGGCAATTGACAGACTCGAAAAAGCATACCATGCATATACTAATCATGTTGATTCCTATGAGATTGATTGGGCATTACAACATTATACATAGACCATAATCCAACTGCATCTATGACTAATAATACACCTTCAGGTTATCATCCGAACCCCCTCATGTATTAAGTTGCGAGCAACGAATAATTGCATTAAGCAAAGTGTGTAAAGTAAACAATATGATTATCCCATGGACAATCATATTGTTGTTTTCTCCCTAGTAGCAATAGCACATCTAGTACCTTAGAGATTCTTGTCACTTCCCCGGATTACTAGAGGCATGAACCCACTATCGAGCATAAATACTCCCTCTTGGAGTTGCTAGCATCTACTTGGCCAAGATAGCTACTAACAACGGAAAGCATGCAAGATCACAAATAATAAAGTGTTGGAGATATGCCCAAGAGGCAATAATAAAGTGGTTATTATCATATCTTCATACTTATGATAAATGTTTACATACCATGCTATAATTGTATTAACCGGAAACATTAATACTTGTGTGATTTGTAAACTAAAATAAGAGTCCCTAGTAAAGCCTCTTGTTAAACTAGCTTGTTGGTTAATATATGATCATGGTT
This sequence comes from Avena insularis, assembly GCA_023614405.1. Lineage (NCBI taxonomy): Eukaryota > Viridiplantae > Streptophyta > Magnoliopsida > Poales > Poaceae > Avena > Avena insularis. Next base: position 427,803,047 of record CM042684.1, read on the forward strand.
TCCTGATCATGAACATAGAGATGTTATTAACAACAGGGTCATATCATTAGGAGAATGATATGGTGGACATACTCCTATAGATAAGCGTAGCATAAAGATCAAGTCATTTCAATAGTTCAATTGCTATATGCTTTCTGATACATAGTAACCTAATTCCTTCGACCATGAGATCATGCATATCACCTTTACTGGATGGATGCTTTGATGTCATCAAACACCACACCGTAACAGGGTGGCTATAAAGGTGGTATTGAGTGTTCGGAAAGTATTGGTTGAAACACATGGATCAAGAGTGGGATTTGTCCATCCACATGACGGATAGATATACTCTGGGCCCTCTCGGTGAAATGTCATCCAATTAGCTTGCAAGCATGTGACTGGCTCACAAGGGATCACATATCACGGGAACGAGAAAAGAGTACTTATCGATGTGAGGTTGAACTAGGTATGCAGAGATACCGACGATCATGACCTCGGATAAGTAACATATCGTGAGACAAAGGGAAATTGGTATCGTATGTAAGTGGTTCATTCGATCGCAAAGTAATCGTAGAAATATGTGGGAGCCATATGAATTTCTAGATTCCTCTATTGGTTATTGTTTAGAGAAGTGTCTCGATCATGTCCGCATAATTCACGAACCGTAGGGAGACACACTTAAGGATTCGACGTTGTTTGAGTAGTTATGGTATTATGAGAAAGAGACCGAATGTTGTTCGGAGTCTCGGATGGGATCCGGGATATCACGAGGAGATCCAGAATGGTCCGGAGAATAAGATTCATATAAGGAAAGTCCCGTTTCGGAGTTGGGGAATGGTTCCGGTGTTTTCATCGGGAACATTCTAGAAGGTCCCGGAATGTCCGGCACTCCGGAGGGGGAAGGGTACATGAACGTGTCATTGTAAGTTGGAATGATTGCATCATGTACTAGGTGTCTTCGCTGTCCAAAATAAAGGATTTATTTAAATCCTAAATTGAAAAGTCAAACGGCTAGTTTGAAAGTCAAACGGCAATTTTGGGAAGTGGGAAGAGAGGAGGATTGGTGGAGGCCGAATTGGAGGAGGTTCCTCCTTGGCGGCGCCCACCAAGCCGACTTGGGAGGACTCTCCTCCCTTGGCCGCCAGCCCTCCCACCTATATAAGGAGGGCAGGGCTCCCTCTAGCACACACAAGTTCCTATCTTCTACCTCCGGTTTAGAGCCGTTTTGGTTTTGAGCTTCTAATTGCTTTAGCCCCCGGTTTAGAGCCTTCTAATTGTTTTAGAGCCGTCTAATTGGTTTGTCTAATTAAAAGACCACTAATAGCCTCTCTCATAAGCTCCACCATACTACTTTGCTTAAGGCGAAGCCTGCGGGATTCCCTCTACTTAGGTACCACGCCCGTTGTCTTTAGGAATCGCGAGAAGTGCTACAACCTCCGCTTTCTTTGGAACAAGGAGAGGAAGGTCTTCGTCGAGTACGAACGTGTGACCGATGCGGGGCGCTGCTGGAACGATGGCTGGAAGGATCGTCTCGTGATCTTGAGATCGGAAAGAATACGACTACATCACCCGAGAATCTGCTCTCGTTAACGCTTTGGAATCTTCGGTGAGTTCCTCTATCGACTCGTTGCTACAATCTAGTAGATAGATCTTGGCTTGTTTGTTTGTATGCGATAGAAAATTTTGTTTTCCATGCTACGAACCCCTACAGTGGTATCGAGCCGTGTCTATATGTAGATCATTGCCTGAGTAGAACACAATGGTCATTGTGGGCGTTGATGCTTTATTGTCGATTACTTCTTGTGTACTTTGCATCTTGCGGTATGTTGGGATGAAGCGGCCCGGGCTAACCTTACATGACATCGTTCATGAGACTTGCTCCACGCTTGACATGCAACTTGTATTGCATAAGTGGCTTTGCGGGTGCCTGTTTCTCCTAGCATAATAAAGATCCAATTTACAACGGGTAATCAACAATGCTAGTATCAATGTTGTGGTTCTTGTTCGTAAGTTAGAACGACACTTATTGAAAGCCCCAAACCACGTAAAATATGCAAAGAAAGTAGAAGCGTCTAACTTTGTTTTGCGGGGTGTCTGATGATGTGATATGGCCATGATTGTGATTATATATGATGTATGCAATGTTCCTTATTGTAAGTCGGCAACGTGAGAATATATGGTTGTCTTTAATTTCTTAAGACCTGCGTGTCTATTCAAAATAGTTGTAATAGTTGAAGCTGGTGGGCGACAACCATGAAGAAGCGTCATTGACCTTGATGCTATGCGGTGATGATGGAGATCATGTTCGTGCTTGAAGATGGAGATCGGAAGCACAAAGCAGAAAGGCCATATCATATCACATATTATGAATTGCATGTGATGTTAATCCTTTATGCATCTTGTATTGCTTAGTAGGCGACGGTAGCATTATAAGATGATCCCTCATGCACATAAATTTCAAGTTCTAAAGTGTTCACCCTTAGTATGCACCGTTGCCAAAGCTTGCTGCTTCGAAGCACCACGTGATGATCGGGTGTCTTTGATTCCGCGGGTGAATACAACGTAAGCAAGCCAGATTTGCTTATGCGGTAGCTAAGGTTTGATCTTGACGAGCCTAGCATGTACAGACATGGTCTCAGGAACACGGATCACCGAAAGGTAAAGCATGAGTCATATAGTAGATATGATGAACATGTTGATTGTTCGCCATTGAAGCTACATCAACTCTCGTGATGATCGGTTTTGATGTGGTGGATTTGGTTCGTGTGATCACTAAAACAATGTGAGGGATGTTGTTTTGAGTGGGAGTTCACCTAGATTAATTTAATTATTAATTAGAACTCAATTTATCATAAACTAAATCAAAGTGAAATTGCATAGTTGTTGTAGTCATTGGCATCCGTTTACCACCTTGCGCTTAGTTATAATTGAGATGATAGAACTATAGAATTCTGGTTAGTTACTTTCTGACTGGTATCGTATTGTATTGAAGTGTTAATCTAAAGTTTAAAAGTCCTATTGCAAACTTTCAGTAAGTTCCGGTCACTCCATGAAGTTTAATAATTAGTATTAAATCAAGAGTAACAATTCCAAATGTTAGTAAATAAGTATCATGTTTATCTCCATGATTCTTGATATTCAAAGGATTGTCTTAATATCAAGGTAATCTAGGATCTGAAAGAGTTGTTTCAGAAACCATGATGTGTGGAAGATATTGTGATATCTAAACGAAGTTTTAGTTACAACATGATAGAGTATAATATGGCAAAGTTCATGTTCTCATATTTTGATGAGAATTTGCAAAAGGTTGGAGACACTTGTTGTCCTAATCCTCCAAAAGGTTTTGGAAAGCAACATTATACTCATAATTCATCGTTATAAGCTAAAAGTAGCTTGATCATGGACGAGTCCATGATAAGGTGAATATTTGATGTAGGTAAAATGTTTACTACACCAAGAGATTACTAAAGAAAGGAATTTGGAAGAACACCAAACATTTGATGATGGTGATCTACTTCAAAGTGCAAGTCCAAAGACATTTGTATTTAATTATACACGCTTTGGATTATGTGTCATATGTATGACTCCACTATTGATGTTGATAGATTCTTTCAAGCGAAAAGGAAATCTTGAAAGAGAATCTCATAAGTATATGGCAGAAAAGAAAAGACTAGAATTGTTCGGTTTGAGTATATAGATGATATCGTGTTATGGCTATATTCTTTGCTTATTAAACAATGTGGTTCTTAAGTATTTGATACTGAATTTGTTGGTGTGAATCGTCATACGAAACAACACAATTCATGAACTACAATGGCCTAAGTAACTAGCAAAAGAATATGTGATGATGTTCATCGAAAACAAATAAAGGGTTATTGTGTTGCTCGTTAAACATCAAAGCTTGCCTTCAGGATTTGTTTTATCAGGTATTATGAGAACAAAAGGGTTGTTCAAATAATTGCCGTAATCCATAAAAGATGGATGATTCACAAATCTCGTTGGATAAATCACATCCATAAAACTAGTGCTAAAATTGTCGAAAGACAAATTGATTGAAAGATCACTTAGGAAGTGACATCGCCGTTTAAATTATATTGGAAAGAAAACATGAAGAAACTCCATGTGGATGGAATTTTGGAGTCTTTTGATTTTGATCAAATGACGTTTGTGAAACTTTCCTAGAGATAATTAAAACTTCGTTCATAGGCCAAAAGGGAATGAATGACTAGCTTATTGGAACTTGTGCATATTGTTATACGAACTCCATTATGTGTAGTCAAGGCGATGGATTTCAACTTCATATGCTTTCTCCAAATTTGAGTGAATATGTGAATATTTACTTAATAAGGATGAAGTGTTTTATATTTGAATAGTTAGAAATATTTTAAAAGATGAAGTGCATTATCATTTTAACTAGAATATAAATAGTTTATGATAAGATCATAAAGGAAGATATTTAAGTTACAAGTTTAGCATAATACCTAAGATTTAAGGAATCGTTCTGTGGATTTGCATTTCCCGAAACACCATAAGAGTATGGAGCGTTCGAGATATGTAATTGAACCTTGTTTGACATGGTAAGATCGAAGGTATAATTCATAAAACTGCTATTATATTTTAAAGATTAAAAGCTTTAGAGACTACCGTTTTCCACTAAAAGAGCTCCATCATAATCCGCTGAAATGACACCATATAAGGTTATGGTTTGGGATAAAACCCAAGTAGTCCTTTCTTAAACATTGGTATGCTATGCATAAGAAAGATGTTTGCAACCAAAGTCGGATAAACCTGTCTTTGTATTACTGTTAAGTATTCCTCCATAAACACCGGAGACAAAAGTGTTTGTCGCTTAGAACGTCAAGTTTCTTTGAGAAGGAATTTTTCGTGAAAAGTTAAGTGGGAGGACAATAGAACTTTGATAAGGTTAAAAGAACCTTAGCTATATGTGCAAAATTCAAGACCGAAAAGTGTTAGGAGGCAACAACAATGCTCATGGCTCACGTGCCTCAAAGGTTGTGGTCACGGAGGTCTAAGTTTCTATTGAAACAAGTAGGTCGGATGAACAATCAAATACCAAGATTTGAGGTTGAATCATTATTTGAGAATAATGAACCTACTACATGCAAAGAAGCGATGATGGGCCACGACTCGTCAAATGGCTTGAAGCCATATAATCCGTGATAGTTCCATACGAGAAATCAAGTTTTGAACTTGAAGGACCCTCGAAAAAGGTGTAAGACCTTGCGGTTGTGTTTGGATCTATAAAAAGTAGACATGGATGTTTCACATCTATGAAATAGTCGACATGTTGGGAAAGAGTTCACAACAATGTTCAAAGGTTGTATATGACAAGATTTGATCTTTCATAGCGATTTTTAGTCTAGGATTAATGTAGCAACCACTACATATAATTTGTTATGTGGTAATAGAATAAACAAAACAAGTTCTTCTAATAGAATGGTTACCTAGGGCGTGTGCATGACACGGTCCAAAGGGTTTTGTTAATTCAAAGGATGCTAAAGCATATGCAAACTTCAATGGTTGAAGTAAGCATAGCGGAGTTGGAATCTTCACTATGATGAAGCTGTTAAAGAGTTTAATTTCATCGGAGACAATGAAGATGCTTGCATTTGCAAGAAATTAAGTGGGGCGCTAAGACATGTTTCTAATACATTATGTGGAAGACATATTGTTGATTGGAAATAATGTATCTTTATTAACACATATTAAGAATTTCATCCCGATGAAAGACTTAGGCAAAACCAAATATTTGGCATCAATAGGCGCTAATATGGTTGTGCGAGAAGTACATAGACGAGATATTGAATGAATTCAATATAGAAACTACAAGAAAGGTTCTTGTTGCACAGAAAGGATTGAAAGAGTTCAATGTTGATGATATATTCAAGTGTATTGGCACTTGGTAAGTGAAACAAAGATTCAAGTATAGATTGATACTTGATGTATGAAATCACAAAGAGTATTTATATCAATCATCTTTGTGATATGTACAAATCCAGATATGTCCTATGCTCTAAATGTTGTGAGCATATACCAGAATGATTTGTAAGATGATCATTGGACAATAGTAAGGATACTCTTATGATCTTTTGGAAGAACTAAGAGTGTATTATTTGTAGAAGTGACAAATAGATGGTTAGTTCATTGTAAAAGTACTACATTGATACTAGTTTTGTCACAAAGTACAAATTAAGTTTGTCTCAATCTAAATTAAGGGTGGCACAATATAATGGAAAGTGAGTTCCATAATGGATTTGGATGAGTTCCAAAGTTAAGACATTGTGACAGATACTTCAACAAAAGGCTAAGTATATGACTGCTATTATAGCAGCAAAAGAGGGCATTTGTGTCAAGTAGTTTGTTATCAAACTAGGTGTAGTTCACAGCGGGATAATACTATGAAGATATATTGTGCGACAATATTATCAACATGTTTTAACCCCAAAGAACTAAAGGTCACACCGAAAGACCAAATCATACAAAGCCATCTCATTAGAGAATGAGTGATGCGTAGAGACGCAAAGACATGCAATTACACACGGACCTGGAAGTGTCAGATCCGGAGATCAGTTGACCACTAGCAATCGTGTACATACAACACCGGAAAGCCATAGGTGTTGAAAACACAAAGGTTTGAAACTAGATTATTGACTCTAGTGCAAGTGGGAGACTGTTGGAGATATGCCCAAGAGGCAATAATAAAGTGGTTATTATCATATCTTCATACTTATGATAAATGTTTACATACCATGCTATAATTGTATTAACCGGAAACATTAATACTTGTGTGATTTGTAAACTAAAATAAGAGTCCCTAGTAAAGCCTCTTGTTAAACTAGCTTGTTGGTTAATATATGATCATGGTTTCCTGATCATGAACATAGAGATGTTATTAACAACAGGGTCATATCATTAGGAGAATGATATGGTGGACATACTCCTATAGATAAGCGTAGCATAAAGATCAAGTCATTTCAATAGTTCAATTGCTATATGCTTTCTGATACATAGTAACCTAATTCCTTCGACCATGAGATCATGCATATCACCTTTACTGGATGGATGCTTTGATGTCATCAAACACCACACCGTAACAGGGTGGCTATAAAGGTGGTATTGAGTGTTCAGAAAGTATTGGTTGAAACACATGGATCAAGAGTGGGATTTGTCCATCCACATGACGGATAGATATACTCTGGGCCCTCTCGGTGAAATGTCATCCAATTAGCTTGCAAGCATGTGACTGGCTCACAAGGGATCACATATCACGGGAACGAGAAAAGAGTACTTATCGATGTGAGGTTGAACTAGGTATGCGAGATACCGAGCGATCATGACCTCGGATAAGTAACATATCGTGAGACAAAGGGAAATTGGTATCGTATGTAAGTGGTTCATTCGATCAAGTAATCGTAGAAATATGTAGAGCCATATGAATTTCCAGATTCCTCTATTGGTTATTGTTAGAAGTGTCTCGATCATGTCCGCATAATTCACGAACCGTAGGGAGACACACTAGGATTGACGTTGTTTGAGTAGTTATGGTATTATGAGAAAGAGACCGAATGTTGTTGGTCTCGGATGGGATCCGGGATATCACGAGGAGATCCGGAATGGTCAGGAGAATAAGATTCATATAAGGAAAGTCCGTTTGAGTTGGGGAATGGTTCCGTGTTTTCATCGGAACATTCTAGAAGGTCGGAATGTCCGGCACTCCGGAGGAAGGGTACATGAATGTGTCATTGTAAGTTGGAATGATTGAATCATGTACTAGGTTTCGTCGCTGTCCAAAATAAATGATTTATTTTAATCCTAAATTGAAAAGTCAAACGGCTAGTTTGAAAGTCTATCAACAATTTTGGGAAGTGGGAAGAGAGGAGGATTGGTGGAGGCCGAATTGGAGGAGGGTTCCTCCTTGGCGGCGCCCACCAAGCCGACTTGGGAGGGACTCTCCTCCCTTGGCGCCAGCCCTCCCACCTATATAAGGAGGCAGGGCTCCCTCCTAGCACACACAAGTTCCTATCTTCTACCTCGGTTTAGAGCCGTTTTGGTTTAGAGCTTCTAAATGCTTTATCCAGCGGTTTAGAGCCTTATAATTGTTTTAGATCCTTATAAATGGTGTTTCTAATTAATAGAACACTAAAAGCCTCTCTCATAAGCACCACCATACTACCGGCTTAAGCGAAGCCTGTGGGATTTCCCTCTACTTAGGTACCACGCCCGTTGTCTTCGGAATCGCGAGGAGAGTGCTACAACCTCCATTGCTTTGGAACAAGGAGAGGAAGGTCTTCGTCAGTACCGAACGTGTGACCATGGAGCGCTGCTGAACGATGGCGCTGGAAGGATCGTCTACGCGATCTTGAGATCGGAAAGAGTACGACTACATCACCCACGAGAATCTGCTCTCGTTAACCGCTTTGGAATCTTCGAGGGTGAGTTCCTCTATCGACTCGTTGCTACAATCTAGTAGATAGATCTTGGCTTGTTTGTTTGTATGCGATAGAAAAATTTTGTTTTCCATGCTACGAACCCCTACAGAAAGTAGATATAAAACAAGCATGGAACATCAAAAATTATAGATACGTTTACGGCGTATCAACATCCCCAAGGTTTAACTCATGCTCGTCCTCGAGTAGGTAAGTGATAAAAATAATTATTTTTGAGGTGACATGCACCATCACAATCTTGATCAAGGTATTTGTAAAACATTGATACATGGGATCATAGTACTTTAACATAGCATGAAAGATATAGTTCTAACAATAAGACATAGCAACTATGTTGTAACATGAAAAGGTACAAACAAAAGATTCATAAATAACAATGCTTTGAAAGATATTTGTTTGTTTCACATATAGAAAACATAATGAGAATGGTATTCAGCTTGTCCCTCATAGTGTAGCAAAACATAAATGCATAGGACACCTTCAAAGTTCATAAGGGTGACTAGATACAAATAGTTTAAGAACAAGCAATATCAAAGTTATGAATCAATCAACAAGTTTTGGGACAATGCACATTAAACTAAGAATGACCACTATGCTCTCTTAATAGGTGCATAAAGATAGAAGATGGAGACTCAACATAAAAGTGAAATAAAGGCCCTTCCTAGAAGGAAGCGGGGATTCAAGTCTCATAAAGAGCTTCCAAAAATTATGGTACTTATTAGCTTTCATCTCTCATTGCCCCTATCATAGCATAGTTAGGTGATTAAGGTTAAAGTGAGCAAATATGAGGATATGCCTGACAAGTTATAACCTGAAAATCTCATGTCCCTAGCTTACGAGTATCATTCCTCATGCTACTCAACTTTAGTCACAGGTAAGTTCTTGTCATTGTAAGTACATGTGTATCATAGAGAACCGCCAATGGGGTACCCCTTGCCCGATGATACGGAAGCTTTCCCATATCAAAATGACAAGACAAGCAGACAATGAGCATCTCAGCGATCCTTTTATTTCCTATTTGCATAGGTTTTTTTTCCTATTTGCATAGTTTTTTTGTTGAGGATGCTTCACAGATTGCTCACTATGGTTATGCTGCACGTTTCCACCATGATTAGGCATGGCTTAGAATAGCCGCCCAGGCGTTTCTCTAACACATATACGAACTCCATGAGCCTTACAATCTCCCCTTTCATTTCACGCCGCCAGGATCCATAAGCAAAAGAACATGATATCAACTAAATAAAGTGCAATGTTGAAAGCGTTCCCCATGATAACATGGTTCTTCTAATTCACAACTTACAAAACGCAAGCATATACGCTACATATGCAAGAAAGTAAAGTGTGCCATCAAGTTCGTGAGAGCTTTAATCACTAATTTTCACATAACAAGTTTAATATGGAAGGTAGACAAAAACATGAAAATACTTGGAATAGCAATAATGCTAATAGGTAGGTATGGTGGACTCTTTGGAATAACTTGGTTTTATTTGGAGTTAGATGCATGAGTGGAACTCATACTTGGTACATGTGGAGGCTATCAAAAGATGGGGAGCGACCAACTAAGAGAGCAATAATGGCCATAATCATGCAAAGCGACAAAACATTATTAATAAAAGTATAAAGTGATATTACAAGTCGAAAACTAAATGATCATAGAGGCTATGGTGACTTGGTATAGTCTTAACATGGTGTGAGCATGCTCCAAGTCAACCCAAATAAAGCATCAAAGGAGAATACCACAATATTATGCTTTTATATGCTAAAACAACACATGATTCTTTCAAGGCACATTAAGCAATCTCAATTGTTTGTAACAAGTCATGCTACAGCAATAATCACTAAGCATAAAGTCAAAGCAATATCAAGCATGACATGATAAAGTCTAAGTCACAGTCAAAAACAAGACTCCTTTTATACCACTTATAAGCATGAACTTTCCTACTCTTTTCCAATCCAAATTAGCTTATTTGAAACTATGTATGAATGCGGGGGTCCAACCAATTTATTCAAGCAAACTAAGCAAAAGAAAACTAAAAACAAAAATGAAGACGCTCCAAGAACAAGACAATTGTGCATGAAACAATAAAAATGAAGTGTTTGGAAGAAACCTGAGATTTTTATTGATGAAGAAGGGGATGCCTTGGGCATCCCCAAGCTTTGACGCTTGTACTTATTGAATATTTCTTGGGGTGACACGGGTGGCATCCCCAAGCTTGAGCTTTTGTCCATACTTCATCTTATCACATTATTCTTCTCTACACTTTAAAATTTCCTTCATACAAAACTTCACACAATCTTCATTAGCAATATTAGTGTATTCAAGATAATAAGTCTTTTAGGTTAAGTTTCAATACAAGTAAAACTTCCATTAAAACACAAGCCACTGTAGCAATTCCTTTTAAAAGTTCAAGTGGGCAAAGAGAACTCAAAGAGAAAGAGATTAAGAGGCAAATGCAAATAATGGCAGAAATCTGTCAAAACAGACCATCAGGTAAAAACCATTTTTTTCGAAGACCTTCTGTTGCTCAAATATAAAAGTGTTAAACTAACTAAAGTTAGATAACAACCTGGGGTAGAAGCACAAAAAACTAACAGATCAATCTGGCGTACAGAGATTTTTCACGAATTTTTACAGCGAAGCACAAAAATCTATTTCGGGACAGCAACTTTCCCAAGTCTTACTTCTCTCTCATTCGAGGTTACTCTTGGCACAAAAACCACACAAAAAGGATAAGGAGAGATTACTACAGAGGCAATAACTTCCAAGACTCAACAAAAGAAAAATTTATTGACTAAAAATTTGGGTTATCTCCTAATAAGTGCTTTTCTTTAACGCCTTTGAGCTAGGATTAAGAAGCAAGAATCAAGTATTCTCAAATGAAGAAGCATTAAGAGCAAATTTCTTGCCCCTACCTTTCTTACCTTTATTCTTATCCTTGGGGAATGTATGATTGTTTGGTAGAGAAGCAAAATGCATGATGCCTTTTTCCACATCTATTATTGCTCCAAGGAGTTTTAGTAGGGATCTTCCAAGTGTAATTCGCCATTTTCCTACACATTTAATAACAAGATAATCAGTAGACACCAATTTCCCTAAGATCTTTGTAAACACTCCTTTAGCTATTCCAATGGGTAATATTGTGGCATTATTAGTAAGAGATATTTCTTCTCCCCCTTCAGAAAGTCCTCAAAGATTTAAAGATCCATAGACATCTTTAGGCATAAGATAGAATTCAGACATGATATCACAACAAGCATAAAAAGTTTCATTATTTATAACAACTTTTACTATAGGAAGCCATTTTCAAGATTCAGAATTTATTGAACATATTCATGATGCTCTCTAAGCATGTTATAGCATTCTTTTAAACTAGCAGTGTTGGTCTCAAGAGTGTTTAATCTAGCAATAATGTTTGTAATGGAGGAATCCGATTTGCTAGGCAAGTCATATGTTGCAACCAACTTTTTTATGATATTAAAAGCTTCACGCTCATTGCACTGGAGAAAATCTCCTCCTACTACAGCATCCAAAGCATATCTATAGCAGAGAGCAGTTCCAAAGTAAAAATTGCTAAAAACAAGCTTAGAGTCATTTTAGGTTCAGTTTTTTCATGAAAATCGGAGATTCTAGACCAAGCTTCATTGAAACCCTCTTCAATTCCTTATTTGAAAGTAAAAATCATTTCCTCAGGTGACATAGTGATTGGAGCAATGCTAGACATAATAGCAACTAGAGATAGAAACTAATTTTTTATGTGTTTTTTATATAAATAAATAAACTACTACAACTATTTTTTGGTGTGTTTTTTATAAAAGAAACAAGCAAACAAAGCAGAAATAAACTAAGCAAAACAAAAAACAAAGTAAAGAGATTGGTTATGAGGGACTCCCCTTGTGAAGATGTCCTTGACTCCCCGGCAACGGCGCCAGAAAAAAGGCTTGATGGCTCAAAATATATTCGAGCTCGTTGGGAACCCCAAGAGGAAGGTATGATAAGCACAACAACAAGTTTTCCCTCAGTTATGAAACCAAGGTTATCGAACCAGTAGGAGCAAGGAAACACCTCCAAGGTGTTGTTTCCAACTTGGAATCCTGCACAACACAACCACAGAACTTTGCCCCAACTTACAGTGAGATTGTCAATCTCACCGATTTTGCTGAAAATAAAGGATTAAACGTATTGTGTGGAAGATAGTAATTGCTTGCAGAAAGTAAACAGTAAACTGTAAATAGTAGATGGTTTATCAATGGTAAAAGAATGGACCAGGGTCCATAGTTCACTAGAGGTGATTCTCCTTAAGATAGATGACATGTTGGGTGGACAAATTATAGCGAGACAATTGACAGACTCGAGAAAGCATACCATGCATATAATAATCATCTTAATTCCTATGAGATTTGATTGAGCATTACAACATTATACATAGACCGTAATCCAACTGCATCTATGACTGATAATCCACCTTCAGGTTATCATCCGAACCCCCTGTAGTATTAAGTTGCAAGCAATAGATAATTGCATTAAGCAAAGTGTGTAAAGTAAACAATACGATTGTCCCATGGACAAAGGATTGTTGTTTTCTCCCTAATAGCAACAACACATCTAGTACCTTAGAGATTCCTGTCACTTCCCCAGATTACTAGAGGCATGAACCCACTATCGAGCATAAATACTCCCTCTTGGAGTTGCTAGCATCTACTTGGTCAAGATAGCTACTAACAATGGAAAGCATGCAAGATCACAAATAACATAAACATGATAGAATCAATAATCAATCTAAAATAGCATCTCAATATCCATCGGATCCTCGCAAACACAACATGTAAGATTACAAATAGATGATCTTGATCATGAACGGAGCTCACAAGATCTAAACATGATATCACAAAGGAGGAGAACCAACCGTCTAGCTACTACATGGACCCGTAGTCCAGGGATGAACTACTCACGCATCACACCGGAGGCAGTCATGGTGATGAAGAAGGCCTCCAGGGTGATCTCTCCCCTCCGGCAGGGTGCCGGGAAGAGCTTCAGATCTCTCCCGATCTAGGGATGGATATGGCGGTGGCTACAGACTCTTTCGTGGAATTTTGATCGGGTGCTTAGGGTTTTCGTCTCGGAAGGCTTTTATAGACGGAAGGGCAAGGTCAGTGGAGGCTCGAGGGGCCCACACCAGGTGGCGGCGCGCCTAGGGCTAGCCGCGCCACCCTAGGGTGTGGCGCCTTCAGCCCCCTTCACCGCCTCCCGACTGTGTTGCTTCGGGTAAAATATTGACTTTGGCTTTTGTCTGGTCCAATTCCGAGAATATTTACTTACTAGTTTTTCTGAAACCAGAAACAGAACAAGCAACTGACACTATGGCATCTTGTTAATAGGTTAGTTCCAGAAAATGTGTAAAAATACTCCAAAGTGTGGACAAAACATAAGAAAGTAGATATAAAACAAGCATGGAACATCAAAAATTATAGATACGTTTACGATGTATCAGTGGACGGCACGACGAGCTTTAGCGGCGACGGGGACATGGAGCTGGCTGGCGGCTGGTCGGAGGCAAGCGGGAGAAGCAGAACTGGCTGAATCGAAATCGCTTATAACCCTAGGTACCTAACGTCCGTTAGTTGTGGAAACAACCACCTTGCCACATGGACCTGACGGGTGGGCCCAACCGTCAGAAAAGTGGTTAAACCCACTAAAACGGCCGATCAGTGCTATATGTCGACAACTGACCCCTATATTGGTAGTTCTGTGACAAATTGGGCAAAGTAGGTAGTTCGCTGACACCGCCGCCTCAAATGTGGTAGTTCTTTATTATTTTCTCTTAAAAAAACGAGCGTGTCTTGCTCTTTCCAAATTTCACACGATACTAACATAGCAAGAGAGGCCAAAACTTTCCTTGATTGCCCCCCTTTTGGATTATTACTTCCCTCCACCATTGCTTTATTATAGAGTGCATCCCGGTCCATTGTTACGGGTGTGGATATCCACAAATTTATTTTAGCATTTTCTAAAACTTGCAGATTTAAATTGTAAAAGAATGAAATCATGGTATCACTGGATATGATCTCAAGCCAACATAGGTTGACTTCTTAAGCTGCAAACTTTTTTGTGTACTATCTCTGTCCTGAAAATTCACTCTTTCACTCTTGCACGTCTGAAATCCTGTGACCCAAACTAGTCCTAACTAACTAGTGCGATCCTAAAAGGCATTTGTTCCCTGGATGCTATTCTAGAAGAGGTTTTTTCCAACAGTGTTGATATCAATATATCTTCGTTGGCAAAAAGTTTACCATGTAGAATTTTCATGATATAGTAGTGAAAAGAGTACGAGCATGCAAATTTTCGATTTGGAGCCCCGGCTACAGTAACATGTTATTTTTGAAAATTCGAAAAAATGATTGTAAAGTTTCAAAAAAAATCGAAAAAGATAAATGCACGTAGCCAAAGATGTACACTACGAGTGTGCAAATTTTCAATGCAAAATACATTGTACTCTAACCTCGGCAAAAATGATAAATCCGACAAATTTTAGAAGTTTCAAATTTTATACTGTCCATCACACCTAGTTTCGCAGTTTAGTCTTTTTTGTTGATCCTAAAATACAAGGTATCTTTTGGTTTTTAAAATCGAATTCAACTCATGAGCATCATTAGACCATGGCCACTCGTTGGCGAGCGGTGGGAGGGTTCTTGTTCTTTTTAGATCGTTTTTCAGTATGTTTTTTCAGGATGGTGTGACCTAGCGGCTACATCTTGAAGTCAGAATAAGGTTTTCCCACCCCTATTCTCGCGTTGGTGCAAACGGAGCGAGCACGGGGTCATGGGTCCCGTGGATCTTTTGGGATCCCATCATTTTACGTATTTGTTGGTGTGATTTGAGGCAGGTCTCTTTTGATTCATGATTATCATCTTCGGCTATGGTGCTGCTCTGGTTCGCCGGTCCATTGGACTTAGCCCCTACGACTTCTCGTGTGTCTATTACAAGAAGCTCTACTATGACAAATTTTATCCGGCTCCGGTGATGGAGGGTCGAGACGGTGGCACACATTCCGCTCACACTAGTGTTTGTAGTCGTCGTTAGGTGGTATAAAGACCTATTTATAATTTTTATTACTTTGAAACTCTTTGACTAATGTTGATGGCTATTTATATATCGGTGGAATTCCAACCAAAAAAAACCGAAACTCAAGCACACACACTTCAAGTTGGACAATTCAAAATGCACTCTAGTGTAATACTCGTATGGCATATGTATCGTTGGTGTATGACATTGACTCCCACTTTTAACTAGTACTCCATCCGTTCCACAATATATATGTATTTTCTAACAGCTATTGATTATTAAAAAAATCGGTGGTGCTCTTTGCCCGATATTATAATTTCCTTGTCGTGGATAGCAAACGTGAACCGCTACCACAGTTACTCAATTGAATTTGGGCCACACCTCACGTGTAGCACGCTATGATTTGTAATAAAGAAATCCGAGTATATACTGCCTTGTCTGGCGTGGAAAACTCCCGTAACGCTGCCATACTCCCGGATCGTCGAGAACCTTCTTCTCCACGCCACAGATTTCCGGCGACAAGAGGAGGAAAATCGGAAACGGCCCCGGCCACAAAAACGACGCAACAGTACACGCTCGGGGTTGGCCCCGGACCCGCCTCGATCTGCCAACTGGACTGGTTACCCAAACCCCACACAGCCGCAGGCAGGCAGACTCGCTCCACCTATTGGCTGCTGGCCGCCCAATCACCCCTCCCTCTACCCGGCGCCGTGCCGCATCCACTGCCAAAACCCGCCACCAACGACCAACCAACCGGCGGCCACACCGCGACCCCATACTTTCCCAGCCTCGCTCCCTCCCTCCGACCCCATGCTACGCGTACGACGTTGTGCATACGATTTTTGTACTACATGCAGATCAGGACGTCCATGTTAATACTTAAACAGTAACACACGGCCGGATTACTAGTCGTACACGCATCGGACATACAAGATCGTACGCATAGAGGTTTCCCCCTCCGACCCGCGTCCGAACCCACGCCCAAATCGCCCGGCCCCCGTCCGTCCGTCACACATCAGCGGGCGGACGCGTTTATAAATAGGAAAACATCGTATGATTAGTCCCCCAAAGTTAGCCACAGAAGAGAGGAGGAGGGAAGGGAGAAGAAAGATCGCCGCACGACGCACCACCCAGAAGACCGCAACGAGACGCTGGGAGCGCGACGCGACGTGCCGCGACGTCCCCCTCGGCCTCGGCCTCGGCGAGCGACAGCGAGCGGTTTGCCAGCGACGAAAGCAAGGGAGGGAGACGAGAAAGATAAAACGGAGCGCGCACCCCGGCCCACGGAGGCGCAGTGACCGGCTCTCCTGTTCCTCTTCTTGTGGGGAGGCAAGAGGAGGAATAGGGGAGGGGAGCACAACGAGGTCGCCGCCCACCGCCCACCGAGCGAGCGGATTGGTCGCTGCTCCCGTGGCTTGCCGGTGAGCGGGTCTCCGGATGGCGAGGTTCATCCTCAGCCTGGTGGAGCTCGGGGTCAGCGCCACCGTGCACCTGCTCTTCGGCTTCTACGTCTTCAGCACGGCCGTCGCGGCGGACATCTCGCAGGCCGCCGCGGCGTCCGGGTTCCCCTTCCTGCGCCGCCCCGCCACGCCCGGCGCCGGGGGGCTCCTCGACGTCGCCGCCGCGGGGGAGGACGACGAGCGGAGGGGCGACGCGCCCCTCGTGCTCGACGGCTCGCCGCCGCCCATCGTCCTCGTCCACGGCATATTCGGCTTCGGCAAGGGGGTACGTCGTATCGTACGCACGTTCGTGTGGGGGTGGGCGGGTGTTCGGTCAAATGCCGTGTCCACCACGCGTTCCAATCGGTGCCTGACGTTTGTTTTGCCTGTGCGCGCAGAGGCTCGGGGGGCTCTCCTACTTCGCCGGCGCCGAGAAGAAGGACGACCGCGTGCTCGTGCCGGATTTGGGTTCGCTCACCAGCATCCATGATAGGTGGGTGGGTTGGAAGACTGCCAAAGTTGGTTCATCATTTGGTGGTTGCGCATTTATTATTCTTGATTGACGGGTTACCCTGAATTACCTGATTACGATTTGGCATCCCTCCTTACTTTGGAGTAGTATATTGTGTGGAAATTTGATTGTTGGAGTATCTGGTGGCTGCAGGGCGCGCGAGCTGTTCTACTACCTCAAAGGAGGACAGGTGGACTACGGCCCGGAGCACAGCCAGGTCTATGGCCACGCAAGGTTCGGGAGGATCTATGATACAGGTGAAGATTTTCGAAGAACACAATAATGTCACTACGGCCTTTGCATGACTTCAGATTTATAGAGTTCTAAATTTGACATCTCTAATCATGCGACAGGGCATTATCCTGTCTGGGACGAGCAGAACCCGGTGCACTTTGTGGGGCACTCGGCCGGCGCGCAGGTTGTGAGGGTGCTGCATCAGATGCTCGCTGATAAGGTACAGCAAGAGAGTTTCAGATTTTACTCAGAAACAACAACTCTTTGTCGGTGCCGGTCGGATGCTCATGCTTATCCTGTGCTTTCTTCTGAGGGGCGTTTGTTGTGATTAGGAGTACAGTTTTGAAGCACCCAAATTAGCATCACTGCAATGGCATGAATTTTGGGTTAATTCAGACCTCTGTCAAAGAGCTTTTTTAGGATTGGTCCAAATAATCTGTCTTTAGTGTGGGCAGCATCCATTATCCGTTGTTCCTTTACCTTTTCTTTTACTTATGCTGTTTGCAGTTCACTTTTGCGGCTAAAATGAGCATTTTGTTTGATTGCATGTCCTTTCTTGCTTTATGCACGAGGGATCCTAGTCTTGCTTGTTGCATTTTATGCCGGCAGCTTGGTGGCACGCCGTTCTATTACGAACACTAGCCATTGTGCATGAGAAAATTTCATGCCGCCAAAAAATTACGAAATAGTATAGTAAAATTTTGTACTCAGTAACAGCAGCTTCAGTATTGAACATTCAAACAGAATTAAGGCCATGTAGGAGGAAGTAGCAACCATGAGGCTTGATTTGACTCATTAGTTCAATTAAACACATCATTGTTTGAGGGGAAAGGGTCCAAAACTAACTTTTGGCCATCTAATCTGAAAGATATTATATTATTTAGATATCAATGTTATATATCGTGATTATATTGTATCGATATGGGTGCTATAATTCTAACACATTGTTTAATACTAATATCAGGCTTTCCCTGGGCATGATACTTCTGAAGACTGGATTTTGAGCCTGACTTCCTTGTCAGGTGCGCTTAATGGAACCACGAGGACTTACTTTGATGGCATGCTGTAAGTGTTTCCTTGAAGTCAGAAAATCAATATGATTCCATAATATTACTTTTTTTAAGATATTGCAACTCTCAAAACCATTCTCATCATGTTTTGCTTCATGTTAATTTCAGGGCTGAGGATGGGAGATCCATGAGATCGATTTGTCTTCTTCAGCTATGCCGGATTGGTGTCATTGTCTATGACTGGCTAGACATTCCTTGGCTGAAGAATTACTACAATTTTGGTTTTGATCACTTTGAAATGTCATGGAGGAAAGTTGGGTTTTCTGGTTTAGTTGATCTGCTGCTGGGGAATACCGGGCCATTTTCCTCAGGAGATTGGATTCTCCCTGACCTCACAATCCAAGGATCGCTAAGACTTAACTCTACATTGAGGACCTTTCCTAATACATTCTACTTCAGTTATGCTACAAAGAGAACTCGGAAGCTATTTGGAATTACTGTGCCGTCAAGCATCCTTGGAGTTCACCCAATGCTCTTTCTCAGAGTTCTCCAGATGTGTATGTGGCGGCACCCTCAAACCGCACCTCTACCTTACAAAGGATACAGGTGAAAATGCTCTGCTCCAAGCCAAATTATTCATTGTTATGCTGCCTCCGCTTATCTTGCAAAAATACTTATGATTCCCCTTTTGCATGTTCTTAATCTACTTGCTGGTGATACTCAGGGATGAAGATTGGGAAGATAACGATGGGGCTTTGAACACAATATCCATGACGTACCCTCGCATTCCAGTAGAGCATCCTAACCGTTTTGTACTAGATGATTCTGACTGCCATCCTTTGCAGCCCGGGATATGGTTAGTACCACACTTTTGAATCTTGTTTTAAATTCCTTGATTGATGGAACTAGATAGATTTCCTTTCTCTTAATCTCATAAAAAATACACTTGTGCATAAATTTGTTATTCAACAACTGAGAAAATTCCATATTGAATTCAAATGGACGGTAAACTGAATGGCATTTACGAGATACCACAGAACATTTTGTGCTTTGTTCATGCAGAATTATACGTGTGTTTTCCTAATTGTTCCATTGATCTGTAGGCATTACAAGATCATTGAAGGCGATCACATCCTTTTCATCGTAAATCGGGAAAGAGCTGGAGTGCAGTTTGATTTGCTGTACGATGGCATTTTCCAGCGCTGCAGGAAGCATGCATTTAGGAAGAGCCCCCCAACTGTGCCAAACGAAACAAGCCAATAGTAGAAGATTACACCCTCAGCATTCTAGGTAGTAGTGAGCAAGAAACAAGGTGGCCACACGGGGCTTTTTTTCGCTTCTCTTCATCTCCGGCCTCTATGCATGCAGATGTAACTTCCACATTGCGAACTGTAAATTTCATTGTCCATTCGATCAAATGGCATGCTTGATTTTGCCGGTTTCTTGGAAGCAGGGGCGTTGCAGCTTGCTCTTCGCTGCCCTTAGAGCATGATGCACTGAAGGAAGCTTGTGATTGAGCAGGATGTTACAGATCAACACCAGCATTTGTCCATGACCTTAATGGGGGCTTATTGAGATTGACTCGCATGTATCCCAATGTGGCTGTACATATTACGGACTGTCTCAATGGAATAACTTTGTGTCGGCACTTTGCAATGGTTTTGATGAAAGAACTGCTCTGTGATTCTAGTGTTTTAGGTAGTTCATGACTGAATTTTGGTACTACAGCTATTATCAGGGCTGGATATCTGGAGTCTGCTGACCAGATCGACCTATAGTATCGATGGTTGTTGCCTTGTCATCGCGTTTCTGTACCAACTGCAGCTTTTTGTTGGGATTCTCTTGTGATCGTGTGTTACAGAAGTTCTTCGACGCCTGGACTGTCATTTTCGTCTGCTGTTGTTTGGTCTCCACTTCACAGTTCCAGATTTTGCCTAGTGCGACACAGTGACAGCGTAAGAACTGGTCGAGTATTATTTGATTTCACAGCCATGCACTGATGTGGTTAATCCTTTTCGCAAAAAAATGAAGTGGTTAATCCACAGGATATTAACCATGTGGGTGCGGGATTGGAGTGAGGAACACGTAAAATCTTTTCCGAACCCATCATTTATGCCTTTTGCTTTGACAAGTCTCAAAGCGGGTTTATGTCCATAGCCAAGGCTCCGTGAATGAAGATATTAAACTGAAAATAGAAAAAAAACAGTCCATGTTCCTGGAGAAAGCTGCAATCATGAGTTGGTACAGGTCTTCATCATTTCCAGTTTTCCACCGTCTTCCATCTCTTTCTGAAACGGGATGTCCCTGCAAGCATCGTTTGTGTGCAACAAAGCATTGCGTCTCTGCAATCATCAACTCGAGGTGATGCTACAAACAGAATCCGTTGGGCGATGATGTAACTCGTTGAGGCTAAATGATTCAGATCAGTTTGTCCTCCAAGCTTCCCACTTATCTAAAGCAAAAGGCTAAATGGCACAACTATACATCGAAAAGTAAAAAAAAAAAAAAGTGAAACCCAATCGTTTTATTCATTGAAACACCCCTTTAACAACTTCTCATACACCTGGAACTTCTCATACACCTGGTGGTTGAGAACTTCAGGCATTTATGCTCGGAGTTTCTAACAAAAAAGATGCAGGTTTGTGTTTCCCACTGGTGGAAAAGGTATTTGATCACAGATACACAAGAAGCAATGCCTCAGTGGAGCGGTGTTCATATGGTACAGAGGAAACCAACAGCAAGAAAATTAATCTAACCTAACATCAGCTATGGTGGGCAGTCACTAAACAAGTACCTCTTTACTGGAGCTGCAAGCGCCCCTACTCTATCCGGGTGGAAGACTGCAACACAAGCCGTGAAGCACAATACAGCAGCGACAACCACACTCGTGAAAAGTCGTGTTCTCATGGCACCTCCTGGAAAAGAAGCAACTGAAACGGAATTAAGCCATCTACCATTCATCTCAGGGCGGCAGCATTGCTTGTGTGACACAGCTTTATTAGTCACAAGTGGCACACTTTCTTCCTCTTCACACTCGGCATTGGTTGAGTGCAAACCATATTCACCGCTGGGACCAACATGCTGCAAGAGATTACAAAACATTGTAGTAGTTTAGTTCGCCAGATACAAAATGACTGAACACGTGATCACAAATGCAATACCGATGCGCCTAAGCTGTATTGTGCTACACGGCTTGTGTGGCAGTCCTTTACACCCCTAGGATCCACTCAAGTAAACAGTTCCTATCGGCGCTAGCTCATGTTGATACTTGATACAGAATTTGTAAAATTAGTTCGACATGAGCTCTTTAACAATGGTCAAGTTACCACTAATGTACTTTTTAAGTCGAGAACTAAGCTACTCTATATGATCATCTTGTTCAACAACCAAACCAACATAGATCGACATGAGAAAATTTTTAAAAATAAAATAGCACGCTTTGTACATAGATATTTGTTTAAGAACTGTGGTCAGTATTACGATTTCCCCTGAATTTATGTAGTACTGACCAAGTGACCATGACTTGCATGCTTGTAGCACGCAACGGCAATGAGCTGATGATTACATTAAGAGCTTGTTTGGCTCCCATCATTTCATTTCATTTGGTAGAAATGAAATGAAATGACATTGATTATATCATTTCATTTGGCAATTCCACAGAAATGACAGGGTACCAAAAGTAATTAAGGTAGGCATGAAATGGAAACCATAGAATTTGCAAATGAATTCCGTAAC
Source organism: Avena insularis (assembly GCA_023614405.1). NCBI lineage: Eukaryota > Viridiplantae > Streptophyta > Magnoliopsida > Poales > Poaceae > Avena > Avena insularis. The sequence continues at coordinate 427,825,483 of CM042684.1, forward strand.
CAATTCCGTGGCCGCCAAACAGGTTGATTCTTGGAACCACAAATGAATTCCTTGATTCCAGCCCCAATGATAGGAGCCAAACGAGCTCTTACAGAAAATAGTTGTTTTTACTTGTCATTAAAACTCATCTCATGATAATCTTTCGGGCTCACTGTGCTTATCAAAATGCAAAATCAACGAATCTAGTGTAAATAAGCATATCAGGCATGGTTCTATTTCTCTTAACAACCTATGCCAAGCAAGCTGTGAACCAGGCTTACAACATGACTTGCGTATGCCAGTATAAGGCTGGAGAGTGGAGACCAGCCTGGTAAACAATTTTAGGCCCAGAGGCTGAAACCAGAGCTACAAAGAAATGGTTGCGAGTTCTCTGAAACTTCCAATCTTTACTATAACTCAGACATTGCAATATGAAAAAGATGTACCCACATTGAAGCATGTCATGACTATTTTAATACTCACTAATATTAGCTTGCAGCACAAAAGAACTTACTTCTTTACAAAGTGACTCAGAGGTGCCCAGTTTTGGCTGGCTTGAAGTACTGTCACCACACAACCTTGTTTCGAGCTGTGTTTCCTCATTCTGCTTAGCTCTGTGATCAATAATATTTCGAGCATGTCTTACATACCCAAGGAATGTTGTGACATGATGTTCCAACCCTCCCCTTTCCAGGTTAGAAAGAATCTCAGAGCTTATGATATTCTCCGATGACTTGACAACTATTTCCAGAACATTGATAAAATTGTTCTGTATCAAGAACTTCAAGACGCATATCCATCTCTTGATATTTGTTTTACTCAGTAAGTTTTTAAATTCGTCTGGAGAAGGCTTCCTTATGAGCCACCCAATCTCTATCAGAAAACCCGACATTGCAGTTTGTTGAAGTTCCCAATGTTCGCAAGGGTCAGAAGTAGCACCAGCTAACTCTCCCGTTGCACTATTGTACTTGTTGGAAGAACCACAAAGAGCATCTTGTATCCTCTCTAGTTCAAAACATAACTGTTTACTGCCAAAAAGGATAGGGACAAAATTTGACAGCCCAAACACGTTTTCCACCTGCAGAAGAAAAAAACGTATAACTGAAAACATAGAACTGGGTCAACGAACATCATATACAACTACAGAAAGTGCAGGAGAATGCCACCTCAATCTGAACTTTTATCCGGTTAGATGAATGTTAGTAGTTGTAATTAAAAAAGTGCCCCATTAGAACCCCTTAAAAATTGCAAAGACCATAAGAATGAAATTTGTCTTATTTTGATTTATATTAATTCAAGGTGTAATTTTACTATGTAATTTCTATACACCTATGTTGTTAATGGCCATAACAATAGTAACTCCCTATTCAATTCCAGTATGCCAAACACACAGAATATTGCAAGTGCACCTCTTCTAATATGCCCAACATCGATGATGTTATTTTTCACTTCTTAAAGTGCACGGACCAATGTTGTTGAATATGAACTGAAGTTCCCATCCCTGTACGGCTAATGTCTCTTGAATATTGATGCATTATTCAGGAACCAGTAAAACAACCACACCTTAAGCCTCCTAAGCAGGTTCTCTGTCAATTTGGTGCAATCCTTCAGACAGACCATGGCAAGAATAGAGAAGTATGGCAAAAGTTCATTCACACTGATCACCGTGTATGTAGGACTGCCAGGGCATAGCCCAACATGTTTACCCTAGATGGATGTCACTAGAAAAAGATGATGTAGATTAACATGTACCAGACTCTAAAGTATGGAGGAAGATAGGTTTTGTTAAACATGTTCACTTACTTCCACAAACCCAGGTCCATGAGTATCTGGCTTTGTTCGAGTGATGTTTATCCGAAAAAATTCGTGTTGAGGATCAAGTGTAGGATCACCACGTTTCACACAAGCGAAGGTCTCACAAGACGTTAAACGGCAACAGTCATGCTTCAAGTACTCTCCATCAAACGACAGAAGTGATCTGCATGAGAACATAAATTAAATGGGGATCAATCATCAATGGAGCATTACAAACCCATAGCAAAAGTATAAAAGCTGCCATCTAGAGATAGCTTATCTACAAGAACCGTCTTCATGTGCACTTCCTACGCACTTGCCACATATCAACTACTATGATGCACAGATTTAAGGTAGGAAGCATGAAAACAAAATCCATCAGTGAGCCGTTAAGGTACATAAAATCTAATCCTAGAAGGAATTACCCATCCACAATTGTTTTCCAGGTGATTAACAGTGTACAGAAGAGCAGCTCAATAATTACTGAAAAAAGCCAGGCTAGCACTGCGTATTTGGAGTAGTTCTAAAGAATGATAAATTGACCTTCTAAAGCCAACATCAACTGCATCCATGTAATCCAATTGGTTTCTGTAAAGGTTGCGTTGTTTCCTTTTTGAGAAGAAAAGGCACTTCCAGTACCACATATTTTCCACCAAGTGGTGCTATTCATGAAAGGACAGATCAATAACATTTTGTTACTTGGCAGCTAAAGCTATTTCATGCAGAAATTGCATATGCCTGAAATATGACCAAATGAAAATAAATTCATACTGTAGTGACTTGGTTATTTCTGAAATGCTCGTAATAGGCTAAAATCTAGGAGTAGTTCCTTCAACAACTTGACCAACTAAACAATAAAACTGAAAACTATTAAACAGAAGGTTATATATGGTTAAGAAAACACAAAATTCCAGGGAAACCGAGCATAGATACAGAATGGTTTCAATCATTGTCATAACAAAGTTTCACAACTGTATACTTCCAGACTCTTAGAAATATATTTCGGTACAAGCTAAGGTCAAATTTCATCCAGTAGACACTGGAGAGTCCACATCAGAAATTTGTGATAAGAGATGCTATCTGTTAGAAAATAACAGACATAACAAGAAATATTGTACCACATGATAGTAAACAGCCAGCAGAAATCCCCACAATGTGCAAGGGCATGTTATACCTGAATTTAGGCTGATCAAGAGAACTTCCACAAACAAGGAATTCAATTGGTTTTCCTGCTTCAAACCATGTTGGATGAACATAATGGATCCTGGGGGCTTGTACCTCTAATCTGGTACTCATCAATGTGGCTCCATCTAAAGTACAGACATTGTACCATCAGCTAACAATCAGGTACTTTACTTCCGTAATGAAAAGTTAAAAACAAAATGTGCCATGATCTGTAGTTCTATCTGGTTAAATGGTAATAGTTCCCACACTAATTGAGAAATGCTCAAATGTGTGAACAGTTCATGATTATTTGTACAGATTAAAACTATGCATGTCCGTGGAATGGGACCAGGATCCTTGCATCGAACAACTGAAAAACCAAGGGGTTATCTAATCATGAGAGAATTTATCTGGGCAGATATACAATTCAAAGACGCTGCAACTTGTAGTAGCACATACAGATAGTGTTAACTTTTGTGTGTATATTTGGAACGTTAACCAGTACTTATAGCTGTGATTGTGATTATGTGATTAATTTAAATCTACTGTCATACTACTCACTACATTCTTGAACAAATGCCATTCTGCCATCCAAATTTTGTTTCTGAATAGATGTCGTTCTAACATTTTGCGATAACTTTGCACCAATTTTTCTTTCATACTGTTGTGGACGCTAGTAAGATGGATGCGGCCGGCCGGACAGCAAGAAGACCAGGATGTTCGTACTGGAGCAGGAGACAACAAGAGTCCTTTACGAAAGTATAGGATTAGGAAAGAGTCCAATTGTATTAGGAAAGGCCTAGATCTAATCGTATTAGGAGAGGTCAAGGGCCTGAGCATCCATTATATCAGGATGACATGTATCCACATTTGGGACAGGCAAGAACAATCAATCTAATCTTCCCCTAGCAATTCTCTCTTCTCAACCTATATCTACCCAAACCCTAGCAGCCACGCCGTATGGCTATCTTCTGCACGGTAGTTATCCCGTTGTGGATCTAAGTCCACAACATTTGGTATCAGAGCCGACCACCATGGCTTTTGCTGCTGAGAAGATGTTGCGACGGATACTCCGCGTGACGATTCAGCATGTTCTGTACCCTATCACCGAGAGTTTGCTTCATCAAGTCTTTGGTCCTTCTGGAGTGGTGGAGACCATTGAAATTTTCCCAGGAAGATCAAGGACCGTGGCCTTCATCAAATATGGCCAAAATAACGATGCTGCACGAGCTTTTCAAAGCTTGCAGGGCCGGAACATATACGATGGTTGTTGTCAACTTGGTATCGAGTTACTGCCGGTATCGTTTGATAAATCAGGTGCTACAAGTTCAGCAGGAAGGCGACAAGTAGCAACAGTGACAGAGGTATTGCAGCAACAAGAAAAAGCTGGAGCAGCGCAGCCGCGGCAGTGGGCGCAGCCGAAGTAACAGCAATGGTGCTAGTAGCGGTGGTGATGCAGCAAGAAGCACCAGACGCGCCACAAGAAACCGAGCCCGTGCAGACGCGGTTGAGCACCGATGAGCCGTCAAGTGCAGAATCCTCTGCAACGGCGGAGTCAAATATGTGTGGGAAACCCTCATGTGTCGTGCATGGGTCGAGCGTTGGCGATGTGGATGGAATTAAGCCAAGCCATGCATGTGCAGAAGGGTGGCTCAAACATGAGTTTGGTTCTATGTCCATATGCGCAATCAGGAAAGGATCGTTTGGTGCATTCAATACTTAGAAGCTGTCTCTCATGAGATTCATGCTGGCTCTAACTATTCCTCTTTTGGTACAGAAAAAAATTGCTTCCATAAAACAGCAAATAGCTTCAGGTGGTTTGCATGGCGTCCACCAGTTGAACTAGTCTGCAGGAAAAGCAAGCGTCTAGGCATGGTTGGGTCACTTTGTTTTCTGACCGAAGTCAGCATGGAGATAAACCTGTAGATCATTCCAGAAGATACTTTTGGAGACAATAGAACATCTGTTCAGTTCAAGCGCCTAGCAGATCAGGAAGACCTAGAGATACATAAGTGCTGCATGAGAGGATTAGGCAAGAGCGCTAGCAAAACTGGGAGCTTGAATCACGCTATCACATCAATGTGTGGTATGGAGAACTTCAACCCTGGCCGCCACCCTGCAGCTTGAGGACAAGCTGCTTGTCTGGGAGGGGTGTAGTGTTGTGGACGCTAGTAAGATGGATGCGGCCGGACGGACGGCAAGAAGACCAGGATGTTCGTATTGGAGCAGGAGACAGGAAGAGTCCTTTAGGAAAGTATAGGATTAGGAAAGGTCTAGATCTAATCGTATTAGGAGAGGTCAAGGGCCTGAGCATCCATTATATAAGGATGGCATGTATCCACGTCTGGGACAGGCAAGAACAATCAATTTGATTTTCCCCTAGCAATTCTCTCTTCTCGACCTATATCTACCCAAACCCTAGCAGCCACGCCGTCTGGCTATCTTCTGCACGGTAGTTATCCCATTGTGGATCTAAGTCCACAACACATACCTATAGCTTTGGCTATTTCCAATCATTTTTAGCATGGATTTAGAGTAGCATAATTTCCAAGTAGTCCAGCAAAGAGGGCTAATGCTATCTTTTCTGCATGAGTCATGGTTAAAGAGTAAATTCCTAAAACTGTATGCAATCAGCAAATGAGAGAGTACTTAAGAATTATATACAGAATTATAGATTCCTAAAACTGATGCGTTGCGTATGGACAATACAGTTCAAGTAGACAGAATGAATATGGTTAGTGTCCTTATGTTATGGAATTGCAAATTACTTGGTACACACCTTTCAATACTTCAAATAGTGTGTTATTGACATGAACAAAGAATGCCCCTTTACCCAAAAGAATACTGCTTGGAGCATTTACCAAGTTTCTCACAAGATTTGCTGCATCTTCTGATAACTGTAAATAAAAATGCAGATACAAACAGGGGACAAATCAATGATATGTTGGTAAAAGTTAAATCTGTTCTGATGTAATAATCTTTTTCACATTGAGTCATTTCATTTTGAAGTAGTCATGCTCAGACGTGGTAAATGTTGACTTTGCACAAGCCATAGAGACATCAATTTTTTACCAGAGGTAGTACTCCCTCTGATCCATATTAATTGTCGCTGAATTAGATGTATCTAGCACTAAAACATGTCTAAATACATCCATTTCAGCGACAATTAATAATTAATATGGATCGGAGGGAGTACTATAGTTAGCAGTTTGCATAACTGTAAGTCTGATACAACAGTACAAAATGATCTTGTAAACCAAATCTTGGTAGGTATCTTTATTTGCGTCTAAAAGATATGTTCATTTGGATTGAAGTAATTGATGATTTGGATTTAACAGATTCATACCTTGTCCCACATATGCTGTGGCATTGCAATAAATACTGTTAATATTGTACAACCAGGACGAATGTACCCCTCCAGCTCAACAGGCATGCTAGACAACCACTCAAATATCTGCATATTTCAAGTGTAGCATTGACTTAGAACAATTTGTTCGACCTGAAAATACCATCCATACAGGCTATACCCAGTTACATACTTGGTTACGTAAACGCCGAGGAAATTCTGCAGGATTCCAGTCATACAACTTGAACGAAATGCGTCCTGTGGGGCACTAGAATGGTGATACAACATTACTATGACCATTAGGTAGGGAGGGAGGTGGTAGGGGAGGGGAAGGTTCCACCAAACTAAAACAAAATCATATTGCAGAACAATCACAGCGAAATAAATAAACAAATTTGTATGAGAAAAAACTTACTGAGGATGAATAAGTACTCTTGGTGTCATGCATCGGAGAATTCGTAAGTTTGGCATTTTCCTGTTTTGTACCAATGCAGGCTTCAACAGAAGCGGCAAAAGTCACTATGCTTTTACTTTGGTCATTTTGCAAGCTGGTTTGTGTACAGGTTGGAGAACTAAGCATATCTTCAGATCCCACTGGAGTTTCTCCGTCTAAAACTTGGTTGCTGAGAACAGTCTCGGGCATGTTGCAGGTAGCACCATCTATATCCTCTGTAAAAAAAGATATTAACAAAACCGTTCCAGATTAGACAGCAGAAACTCTTGGAGTGCATGAGAAAGAACATTTAGAAAGGAGCTGAACAGGAACAGAATCATTTAATAAATATCCCGGCAACAAGCTTAGATAAAGATACTGCTGCTACTGGGGCGCAATTGTATCAAATCTGAATTCCCCGACGATGTTAGATGCTCTAAACAGATGGTAACAGATAGCTTGTTAGATCTCACTTTGCAGTTTTCCTTTTTTATTCTTTGGGTCATGTGGATCCATTGCTATAAATAAAACCCTTTAAGGTTAATATATTTTCGGTGGGGCTCTTCCCTACTATTCCGCAAAATAGGAGGTTTGCACAATCGAGTAGGCATAAAAAAAAGAGAAAATAAAACAAGGCTAGTGTTTTGATCAAGTGAGGCTCTATAGATTTATTAGGGGCTATGCTTAATGGTAAGGCTCAATGGTAGTAATCTGTGTTCAGAACATAAGCTTTGCAGACCGAAAAATGCATGACCAAGAATTCAAACAATATTGACATATCTATAGGTGAGGGAGAAGAGATAGGATAGGTAGAAAAAAAGTAAGCATTGCTTAATGGTAATAGCATGAGCCAGACCCATTATAGATGGGTCTTCCCTTAAAGAATCTACTCTAATCTAAAAGATTTACCTAACTAATAAAAATAATCCTAAGTTTCTAACAATAGGATGCATAATTCACATTTAGTTGAAGCTGATTAGGGCCAGCTGCCTAACACTTCCTTCATGCTCAGGGCTGCCCCTGCAGATGCACATAACACTTTGTCCCTCCTGAGGATAAGCAGCACATTCTCGAGCTGCAAAGTGATGGTCAGGTCTGAAGTTGTACACATACAATTCCACCGGTTTGCCGAGTTTACTAAGGTTGCTCCAAGGGTCTTAGTTTATTAAAGACTTGATGCCATGTAAGACTAACAAAATTTCAATGCGAGCTGCTTAAACCAGTATTTGTTCAGCCCTAGCTGAAATCCCTCGTAATCCACATCCATGGGATACGCAATTCCAACTCCATGAGTAAAGCGATGTTCCAAAGATTGTTGCTTCCAGGTGTCAGTGTGGTAACAGTGGCAAGCTCTTGTCTTATTTCGGGCCTGCTGCTGAGGTCCTGGCCAAGACCCACTGCGGTGAACTCAGCTGGAGCAACAAATCAAGGACAGTTGGATTGAGGCCCAAGTACATCTGCAGGTTAGAGTTGGGAGGAACTTGTGTGCTGTGGAAAATGACAAGACGCGCAGCACTCCATGTTGCCCCGGTTTCTGGAACCAGAGGAGCTACCGCCTTTCGATGAACCGACATGCTGCGGCTGGTTGGGACATTCTAATCCTACAGGATTTGTTTGCACCAAAGTGTGTCTGATTGTACCACAGAAAAACAAAGGATTCTCTAGGTTTGAATGGATGGAAAAATTACTATAAAATGTAGTACAGCAGGAATCCTTAGGAAGAGATCCTATGGGATTCAATCCTACAGATCAAATAACCCACATAGGGAAAATTTCTAAGGATTTAAATCCTCCAAAATTCCTATGGAAATATTTTGAGTACATGTTCTTGTTGCAAAAGTTGGCAATAATTTGATATTTCCTTAGCTTTACATTTTGTAGCATGTTCTCGCCTTCTGTTACTCCCTCCTATCCAAATTAGTTGACTTGTTTTTATCTAGATTCGGATGTATCTAGCACTAAAACAAGTCTACATACATTCGAATCTAGACAAATCTGAGTCAATTAATTTGGATCAGAGGGAGTAGAAGATTTTAAGTGCCATTAAGAATATGATAGTTACATCCATAGAGGTATAAGTGCTTTACTCAAATCATCAAATGTCAACTGAAACATTCAAGGAATGTAAACTATCAATACCATGTGTGTATCCAAAATAAATACTGAGCAACACTGGATTTTGGAATAAGCCCATGTCCACCAGATATTACATGATTCTGGACAATAGTCACATCTATGGCAAGAGCACTAAACCCTGAGCCTTCTACATCACACACGAAGTCTTCTACCAGAGCAACTACAACCAGATTTTAAGCGAAGCTGCCTAAATAGGCAAAAAAAAAAGGAATATTGACCGCCAAAGCTGAAAATTTTATCTGTATCTTACCTTCTCTTAGTTCACGGCCACCACTACCATCCGTTGACAAATCCAATTGTTCATCTGTTTCTTTCTCCAATGTATCTTTTGAATCGGGTTTTCTTCTTCTTCTTTTGTTATGCCGCTCCAGCTTTCTTCTACAACTCCTTTTGTCTTCGTCAAAATCTAATAATACATGGAACCTACAAAAGAAATATGTTCAGAGAGAGAGAGATTACAGCAAACCAGAGTAAACTATTACCACAAGTCAATAAGAACAGCATATACTGCACAATTGCCAAACTGTTAGACTGGACATAAGAATAGTCACTAGTCACCAATAGATTGTCCAGGCAAGTAATCATTGTAAATGTCAAAGGCAAGGGATTCTGAGCAGCTGCTTAAAAACAATGCTCTGAAAAGGTGCTCAAAAGGGATACTCGAACATGAATAGGGGAAATAGGTATTTGCAGTATTTATGATAAATGGCTAACATTGTCACGGATGTACTCCGCCTCCGGCCTAGCTAATCCTGTGTTTGTATACTATCTAACTGGAAAAGAATATACCACACAAACTATACTTGAAAATGGAGTGTATCGGTAACTTTAAGTGAGTTCACACCAATCTAGATAGATTTCTCCAGTATGCCTAGACCCCAGATCCAAATGAAAAATACAAAACATTTAGGCAATGTTGCTTTTAAGTTTAAACTGAACCTCGTCATTTCAATGTAGGGCTCATACATCAAATATAGCATGTCCTGATCTAGTATGGCCTACTAGAAGAAACAAAATCCTCTAGCACAGTCGACTGGTTGTTTTCACATAATTAATTCTAGACTTACAAAGGTTTTGATGCGAATTGTCTTCTCAAGATGAAATTAAGTCAAATAAATACAATAACTGTATAAATCTTGAAGAAGAAATGCAGAGTTTGTACCCATTCTTAACAAATAATCAACAGTCTGAATGATGGAAACTGGAAATAGTAATCCAACATCCACGGTCGTATCGAAGAACTACAATACAGCGCAGCAGTGAAGATTGTAGAAACGTTTCGAGAATCTACTCGTCCATCCTACTGATCACAGTGGGTCTTCTACAAGCTTATACAACGAAGAAAGGGGGAAATTGTGGCTTACTTGCCGCACTGCTGGCAGTACCGCTTCTGGACGCCATCGAGCATGACCGCAGAAGCATGCGCGCAACGGAGACAGACTCGGTGTCGCTTGTGGTAGCCCTTCAGCTCCCGTATGTCTGCCTCGCAGCCTGGTACTTGGCACTTCATTTCTGCTGCTCCCCCACGGCCAGCCACTCCACTACCGCCACCAATTCTAGCTGCCGCCCGGCTGCCCCGGATGGCAGCCTTCGACTTCTTCCTCGGGCCGGCCAGCATCTCAGCGGCAACCTCCTCGACTTCCGCGGCGGCGGCCATCTCGTCCAACTCAGGGCACGCGCACGGCACAATCCCCGCGAGGTAATTCGGGCACACCAGCCGCGGGTCCCGCTTCCTCACGCCGCGTCTGCTTCCACCGGCCTCGACAGGCGGCGGCGGCAGCGGCTGTGGGACCGGCTCCGCATCCACTGGCTGCGGCGGAGACGGGGCAGGGAGCAGTGCCCCCTCGGTGGGATCCGCCTCGATCCCGAGGGGGTTATCCCACGGGAGGACTAGGGGGTCGTCGTTCTGGATAGCGAAGTTGAGGAGGTTGTCCCAGTCCCACAGAAGCTCGCCCACACCCGCCGCCACGCCGCCTCCGCCGGAATCGGAGGCGTCCATTTCCGGAAAGGAAAACCCCGCCCAAAGCCCTAGCCCCAAATTCCGGCCAGAGCGCGCGTGCTTGACTCGATCGGCTCCCGCGACGCGGGATTTCGCCAACGATTATGTGGAGGCGGATGGGAGGAGGGGGAGACGTCGACCGGCAAGGCGACGAAGGCGAATGAATTGGTCGTCTCGTCGCGGGTGGAGGTAGAGCTCGGCCGGTAGGTGAGCGGCGCAGGGAGGCCGGGCCTAGTTGCCAGGCGGTGGTGGCCAAAACTCGCGCGCTCTTACTGACATGTGGGGCCTCACGTCCGCTGCTTGCGGTTGGTGACGGAGAGCAGGTGCTGGCCTGGCGCAGTGCGGAGTTTGGCGAGTGGCGAATCTTCACGCCACAGCGACGCCGGTCTGGGTCCCGCTAGTCAGTGGGAGACTGGTCCGGCAAAATCTGGCCCAGTCCTGTTGCTGCCGTCGCGCGATGGGTTTGACAGCGACCGCCGGGACAGGAGGCCAGCACGCGCGGGCGCGTACCCGCCGTCGGATAGGTATCCAGCGGGTGGGATCGGATTTGGAGGCAGACGGACGGGAGGTGATGTTCCGATATGGTCTCATCGTGTCGACACCGGGGGAAATTTAGTGACACCCCTTATATGATATCACTTCTCAAAATTCGAATTTACAAGTGTTAGAAAGATTCTAAACAAATTTTTGAATGGTCACATAAGAGCATCTCCACTCATAACTCCCAATTTAACCCTGACGTAAGACCATATGGGGAGCGTCGGCAAAAAAACCGGTTATGGAGGGGGAGCCGGTCTCCAGCCGTGGCCCCAAAATCGGCCCCCAAATTAGAAATTTGAAATTCGAACAAGAAAATAATATGACGGGTAGAACGGTGGCAGCCCCCCACCGTTGATCATGTCGGTCATGATGGCATCGGTGCCCAGCATCGTTCCGTCGAGCACCCCATGGCTGCCGCCACTGCTAACAGCGGTGGTGGGCATACCGTCGTGGAAGAGGGGCCGGCGGAGAGCAGGAGAGGCGGCCAGGTTGGGTGTACCTTGGCTGAAGGCGTTGGGGTTGAAGCTGGCGTTGAGGTCGACGGCGCTGAAGGCATTGGCGTTGAAGCTGCCACCCGCGTCGAGTGGCCCGCACGGCGAGAAGCGAGATAGCTTGGGTGTACCTTGGTTGTCCTGGGACATCGGGCCAGCCTAGGTTGTTGCCGAAGACGGCGACGGTGACGAGACGCTCCCCCACGCGTGCGGGGGGAAGCTCGGCATGCCCGCCATGTGGGCGGCTCTCTGCGCCATGAGTGCCTCCATGGCCAGAGCCTCCGAGGCCCGCTTCTTCCTCGCCCTGAGCTCTCTCTTCCGGCGGCTGGCGTTCTCGACCTGGCGGCGTCAGGTTGAACGCCCATGCGTTGTCATCCCTCCGGCCGCTCCTTCTCCGGCTTGTCTTCTTTGTCGTTTTCACATGGCCATGGCAATGGTGTACTTCTTCGATGGCATGGTGGTGCGATCTGGTCTGTGCTGGGAAATGGCGGGAGTAGGAGGCGAGGCGGGAGGGGAGGGGGAGGGGGAGGTAGAGGCTAATTTTGGAGGGAACCGGCGCTAATTTTGGTGGGAAAAGGAAATGATTTCAACTAGGTCACCGACAAGGCTGGCTCAGAACTTTTCCTCCGGCGCCCGCTTAGCCTCCCTTGAATTGGGTTCTTGTAATGCGCCAGTAAATCGGCCAAATTCAAATTTGGGGGCCAAAGGCCTTTTAGTGGAGATGCTCTAATGTGTATAACCAACTAGTTAGAGCATCTCCACTCGGGTTCCCAGGAGGGCGTTCCCAAGACGATTTTTATATCCGGATGGGAAATTTCGCCCAGTCGCGTTCGCAGGACACCGATTTGGTCTGGATTTGGTCCAATTTCATCAGCGTTCGAGCAAACCCGGAACGGCGGGAACTTTGGGCGCCAGACGACAACGAAAAAATGGGTGGGCCAACCCTGTCGGCGACTCAAGGCCGAATTCCCGCCTTCTTCTTGATGGGTTCGTAGCATGGAAAACAAAAAATTTCTACCGCAGGAACGAACAAAACCCAGATCTAATCTAGATAAAAGCCAAGATCTAATCTATTAGACATGTGCAATGAGATAGATGTACTAACCCTCAGAGAACCGTTACGAGATTAGATCTCGGGGTTGATGTAGTCGATCACTTGTCGATCTTAAGATCGTGTGGGCGATCCTTCCGGCGCCGTTAAAGCGGCGCTTCCTGATCGGTCACACGTGCATGAGTCGGCGGACCTTCCTCTCCCTGTTCCATGAGCAATGAGGTAGTAGATCTTCTCCACGGAATCCCAGTGACCTGACGGTGTGGTGGTGGTGGAGTAGAGATTTCTGCAGGCTTCGCCTAAGCAGAGAGGGAAGGAGGAGGAGGAGAGAGGCGGCCAGGGGTGGACCCGCCTACCTCTATTTAAAGGAGGGAGGCGCCATGGGGAGGTGGAGTCCTTGTAGGACTCCCCTCTCCCTTGGCCGGCGGATTGGGAAGGGGGGGAGGAGTCCTCCTCCCCCACGAATCCGTGTCTAGCCCCACAAGGTTTCCTTGATCCTTTCTTGGTTTTCAAGCAAACTCCAAGAAATCTTTCTAGAACCTTCCAGAACATTCTGAAACCTTCTAGAATCTCCATACAAACACTCCGGAACATTTCCTAACTTAGAAAATGATCCCCAATATATGAATCTTATTCTCCGGACAATTTCGGATCTCCTCGTGATGTCCCGGATCCAATCCGAGACTCCGAACAACATTCGGTCTCCAACGCATATTTCATATCTACTTAAAACAACTTCGAACCTTAAGTGTGTCACCCTACGGTTCGTGAACATGTAGACATGATGGAGACACATCTCCGATCAATAACCATTAGCGGGATCTGGAGATCCATAACGGCTCCCACATACTCAACGATGACTTCGTGATCGATAGAACCATTTAACATACGAAACCAATTCCCTTTGTCACGCGATATTCTTCTTATCCGAGGTTTGATCGTCGCTATCTCTATACCTAGTTCTACCTCGTTACTGATAAGTACTCTTTACTCGTTCCATGTTATGTCATCCCTTGTGACCTAGTCACATGCTTGCAAGCTAACTAGATGACATTCCACCGAGAGGGCCCAGAGCATATCTATCCGTCATATGGATGGACAAATCCCAATCTTGGTCCATGCGCTTCAACACATACTTCGAATACCCAATGACACCTTTATAACCACCCGATTCTGAAGCGGTGTTTGATGTCATCAAAGTACCCATCCGGTGATGGTGATTAACATAACCTCATGGTCGAAGGATTAGGTTACTATGCATTTGAAAGCTTACAGCAATACGAACTTAATAACTTGATCTTATGCTACGCTTACTATGGGTGTGTGTCCATCACATCATTCTCCTAATGATATGATCTTGTTATTAACGACATCCAATGTCCATGATCAGGAAACCATGATCATCCATTAATCAACAAGCTAGTTTAACAAGAGGCTTACTAGGGACTCTTTTATGTTTACAAAACACACAAGTATTAATGTTTCCGGTTAATACAATTATAGCATGGGATGTAAACATTTATCATAAACATAAAGATATAATAATAACCACTTTATTATTGCCTCTTGGGCATATCTCCAACAGTCTCCCACTTGCACTAGAGTCAATAATCTAGTTAATAACTTGTGCATTCAACACCTATGGCTTTCTGGTGATAAACATAATCTTCGGATCTGACACTTCCAGGTCCGTGTGTATTTGCATGTCCTTGTGTCTCTACGCATTACTCATTCTCCAATGAGATGGCATTATAAATTTGGTCCTTTGGTGAGACCTTTAGTTCCTTGGGATTAAATCATGTTGATACAATTGTCATACAATGTATCTTCATAGTATTATCCCGCTATGAACCACACCTAGTTTGATAACAAACTACTTGACACAAATGCCCTCATTTGCTGCTACAATAGCAGTCATATACTTAGCCTTTTGTTGTAGTATCTGTCATAATGTTTTAACTTTGGTACTCAACCAAATCCGTTATGGAACTTCCTTTCCATTACATTGTGCCACCCATAGTTTAAATTGAGATAAACTTAATTTGTGACAAAACTAGTATCAATGTAACAATTTATAATGAACTATTTGTCACCACTATATAAATAATATATTCTTAGTTCTTCCAAAAATCATAGGAATATCCCTACTATTGTCCAATGATCATCTTATGAGTCATTCTGGTATATGCTCATAACATTTAGAGCATAGGACATATCTGGATGTGTACATCTCAAAGAATGATTGATCAAAATATTCTTGTGATTTCACCAAGTGTCAAAACACTTGCATCTCGTGTCAACACACTTGAATCTTGATTCAGTCCTTTCCAAGGCCAAGAACCTTTCTTGTTGTTTCCATATTGAACTCATTCAACATCTTATCTATGTACATTTGGCAAAACCATATTAGCGCCTTAATCTATCCATATAGACATTGATGCCTAATTCTTGGGTTATGCCTAAGTCTTTCATCGAAATGAAATTCTTAACCTGTGTCAATAAAAGATACATCATTTCTAATCAACAATATGTATTTCACATAATGTATTAGAAATATGTCTTAGCGCTCCCACTTAATTTCTTGCAAAATGCAAACATCTTCATCGTCTCTGATGAAATTAAACCTTTTAACGGTTTCATCACGGTGAAGATTCCAACTCCGCGATGCTCACTTCAACCATTGAAGTTTTGCATACTCTTTTAGCATCCTTTGAATTAACAAAACCCTTTGGATCGTGTCATGGACACATCCTAGGTAACCATTCTACTAGAAGAACTTGTTTTGTTTGTTCAACTACCATATACCAAAATATATGTAGTGGTTGCTACATTAATCCGTCCAGACTAAATATCGCTATGAAAGATCAAATCTTATCATGGTCAATTCCTTAAACATTGTCGTAAACTCTTTCCGACATGTCGACTATTTCATAGATGTGAAACATCCATGTCTATTTCTTTATAGATCCATATCATTTGTAAGGTCTTGCACCTTTCCGTAGGGTCTTTCAAATTCAAAGCTTGATTTCGTGTATGGAATTATCACGGATTTTATGGCTTCAAGCCACTTAACAAGTCAGGCCCATCATTGCTTCTTTGCATGTAGTCGGTTTATCATTGTCAAACAACAATGATTTAACTCTCAAATCTTGGCATTTGATTACTTACCCGACCTACTTGGTTCAATAGTAACTTAGATCTCCGTGACCACAACCTTTGAGGCACGTGAGCCATGAGCATTGTTGCTGCCTCCGGGACACTTACCGACGCTGCGCAACTCAGCACATATTAGCCAAGGTTCAACAACCTTGTCAAAGTTCTATTGTCCTCCCACTTAAATTTTCACCAAAAATTCCTTCTCAAGAAACTCGACATTCTAAGCGACAAACACTTTTGTCTTTGGTGTTATGGAGGAATACCCAATGGTTATTCGAAATAACCTACAAAGACATGCTCATCCGACTTTGGTTGTAAACATTTTACTTATGCCTAGCATACCAAAAATTTAAGAAAGGACAACCTGGGTTTTATCCCAAACCATGACTTATATGGTGTCATTTCAACGGATCACGATGGAGCTCTTTTCAGTGTAAAAGCGGTAGTCACTAAAGCTTTAATCTTTAAAATATAATGGCAGTTTTATAAATGACACATTTGATCTTACCATGTCAAACAAGGTTTCATTACATATCTTGAACACTCCATACTCCTATGGTGTTTTGGGAAATGCAAATCCATGGAACGATTCCTCAAATCTTAGGTGTTTTGCTAAACTTGTAACTCAAACATCTTTCTTTATGATCCAATCATAAACTTTTTATTTTCTTGTTACAATGATTTTCCACTTCATCTTGAAAGTCTTTGAACATTTTCAAATGTTTCATACTTCTTCCTTATTGAGTAAGTATATACATATACTCACTCAAATCTTCGGAGAAAGCATATGAAGTTGAAATCCATCGTCCACGACTACACATAATGGACTATATACATCAATATGTACAAATTCCAATCACTTAGTCGTCCGTTCCTCTTTTGGCCTCTGACGGAGTTTTAATTATCTCGGAAAGTATCACAAGCGTCATTTGATCAAAATCAAAGACTCCAAAAATCCATCAACATGGAGTTTCTTCATGTATCCCTTTCAATATAATTTAAACGGCGATGTCACTTTGCAAGTGATCTTTCAATCATTTGTCTTGTGACATTTTAGCATTAGTTTTATGGTCGTTATTTCTCCAACCAGACTTGTATATCATCCATCTATTATGGAATACGGTAATTATTTGAACAACCTTTTGTCGTCATAATACCTGATCAAAATAACAATTATTGAAACAAATCTTGAAGGAAAGCTTTGATGTTAACGAGTAACACAACAACCCTTTGTTTGTTTTCGATGAACATCATCACATATTCTCTTGCTAGTTACTTAGGCCATTGCAGTTCATGAATTGTGTTGTCCTGTATGACACTTCATACCAACCAATTCGGTATCCAATACCGCAGAACCACATTGTTTAACAACCAAGGAATACAGCCATAACATGTATCTTCTATATACCTAAGTTGGATATCTCCAATCTTTTCTTTTCTGCCAAATATTTTATAGATTCTCTTTCAAAAATTCCTTTTCTTTTAAAAGAATCTATCAACATCAATAGTGGTGTCATTCACATGACACATAGTACAAAGTGTGTATAGTCAAATACTAATAACTTTGGACTTGCACTTTGAAGTGGATCACCTTCATCAAATGTTTGGCATTCTTTCAAAATTCCATTCTTTAGTAATCTTTTAGTGTAGTAAACATTTTACTTATATATTCTATTCATCCTTATCATGACAACTTTCATGATCAAGCTGCTATAGCTTATAAAGGTGAATTGCGAGTGTAATGTTTCTTTTCCAAAACCTTTTGGAGGATTAGGACGACTGGCGTCTCCAACCTTCACAAATTCTCATCAAATATGAAGACATATACTCTATCATGTTGTAACCAACACATTGTTTTAGATATCGCAATACCTTTCACATATGATGGTTTCTAAAACATTGCTTTCAGCTCTTAGATAAACTTGATATTAAAAACAATCTTTTGAGTATCAAGAATCATGGAGACAAACATGATACATTAGATACTAACATTGGAATTGTTACTCTTGATTTAATATTGTTTATTAAACTTCACAGAGTAAACGGAGATTGCTGAAAGTTTGCAATATGACTTTTAAACTTTAGATTGACACTCAAAACAATACGATACCAGTTCATAAAGCAAATATCTAGAATTTCTATAGTTCTACTATCTCAACTATAACTAAGCGTAAGGTGGTGAACGGATGCCAATGACTACAACAAACTATGCAAATTCACTTTGATTGTGTTTATGATAAATTGAGTTCGACTAATCCAAATTACAAATGAACTCCCACTCAAAACAACATCCCTCGAGTTGTTTTAGTGATTACACGAACCAAATCCACTACACCAAGTCCGATCATCACGTGAGATGATGTAGCTTTAAAGGCGAACAATCAACATGTTCATCATATCATCCATATGACTCATGCTTTACCTTTCGGTATTCCGTGTTCCAAGACCATGTTTGTACATGCTAGGCTTGTCAAGGTTAACCTTAGTATCCGCATGTGCAAATATGGCTTGCACCCGTCGTATGCACACGTAGAATCTATCACACCCGATCATCACGAGATGCTTCGAAACGACGAGTCTTAGCAACGGTGCCTACTAAGGATGAACACTTTATTACTTGATATTTAGTGAGAGGGATCATCTTATAATGCTACCGTCGCGATCTAAGCAATACAATATGCATAAAGGATTAACATCACAGGCAATTCATAATTAGTGTGATATGATATGGCCCTTTCTTCTTATGCCTTTGATCTCCATCTCCAAAGCACGAACATGATCTCCATCATCACCAGCATTGCGTCAAGGTCAGTGGCGCCGCTTCATGGTTGTCCATTATCACTAGCAACTATTACAACTACTTGGAATAAAGCTATTACAAGATGAATAGACACCTTGAGGTCTTATGAATTAAAGGCAACCATTAGGCTCCGCGGTTGCCATATTACAACAAGGATCATTGCATACATCAAATATAATCACAATCACATGATGGCCATATCACATCACAAAACCCCTGCAAAAACAAGTTAGACGCCTCTAATTTTCTTTGCATGTTTTACGTGGTTTGGGGCTTTCGAATAAGAACGGATCTTACCTACGAAACTGAACCACAACATTGATACAAGTGCTATCGAGTGCAAAGTGTAGATTGGATCTATACTATGATGGGAGAGAGACACATAAAGCCACTTGTGCAAAGCAAGTTACACGTCAAGCGTGGAGCAAGTCTCATGTGCGATGACATGTAAGGTTAGCTCGAGCCGCTTCATCCCACCATACCGCAAGAAGCAAAGTATACAAAGCAAAAGACGGCACGAGCACCAACGCCCACAAAACCATTGTGTTCTACTCGTGCAACATATCTACGCATAGACAAGGCTTTGATACCACTGATGGGTTCGTAGCATTGAAAACAAAAAAATTCTACCGCAGGAACGAACAAAACCCAGATCTAATCTAGATAAAAGCCAAGATCTAATCTATTAGACATGTGCAACGAGATAGATCTGTACTAACCCTCGTAGAACCGAAAGCTTTACGAGATTAGATCTCGGGGTTGATGTAGTCGATCACTTGCCGATCTCAAGATCGTGTGGACGATCCTTCCGGCGCCACGTTCCGGCAGCGCTTCCGATCGGTCTGCGTCTTGAGTCGGCAGACCTTCCTCTCCCGTTCAATGACAGCAGAGGTAGTAGATCTTGTCCACGGAATCCCAGCAGCACGACGGTGTGGTGGTGGTGGTGGAGTAGAGATTTCTTCAGGGCTTCGCCTAAGCCTAAGCAGAGGGAAGGAGGAGAAGAGAGGCGGCGACCAGGGTTTGGAGTTGTAGGGGGGGCAAGGGGGTGGCGCCTCCGCCCCTCTATTTAAAGGAGGGAGGCGCCATGGGGAGGTGGAGTCCTTGTAGGACTCCCCTCTCCCTTGGCCGGCGGATTGGGAAGGGGGGAGGAGTCCTCCTCCCCCACGAATCCGTGTCTAGCCCCACAAGGTTTCCTTGACCCTTTCTTGGTTTTCAAGCAAACTCCAAGAAATCTTTCTAGAACCTTCCAGAACATTCTGAAACCTTCTAGAATCTCCATACAAACACTCCGGAACATTTCCTAACTTAGAAAATGATCCCCAATATATGAATCTTATTCTCCGGACAATTCCGGATCTCCTCGTGATGTCCCGGATCCAATCCAAGACTCCGAACAACATTCTGTCTCCAACATTCGTGAACATGTAGACATGATGAAGACACATCTCCGATCAATAACCATTAGCGGGATCTGGAGATCCATAACGGCTCCCACATACTCAACGATGACTTCGTGATCGATAGAACCATTTAACATACGAAACCAATTCCCTTTGTCACGCGTTATTCTACTTATCCGAGGTTTGATCGTCGGTATCTCTATACCTAGTTCTACCTCGTTACTGATAAGTACTCTTTACTCGTTCCATGTTATGACATCCCTTGTGACCTAGTCACATGCTTGCAAGCTAACTAGATGACATTCCACCGAGAGGGCCCAGAGCATATCTATCCATCATATGGATGGACAAATCCCAATCTTGGTCCATGCGCTTCAACACATACTTTCAGAATACCCAATGACACCTTTATAACCACCCAGTTACGAAGCGGTGTTTGATGTCATCAAAGTACCCATCCGGTGATGGTGATTAACATAACCTCATGGTCGAAGGATTAGGTTACTATGCATTTGAAAGCTTACAGCAATACGAACTTAATGACTTGATCTTATGCTATGCTTACTATGGGTGTGTGTCCATCACATCATTCTCCTAATGATATGATCTTGTTATTAACGACATCCAATGTCCATGATCAGGAAACCATGATCATCCATTAATCAACAAGCTAGTTTAACAAGAGGCTTACTAGGGACTCTTTTATGTTTACAAAACACACAAGTATTAATGTTTCCGGTTAATACAATTATAGCATGGGATGTAAACATTTATCATAAACATAAAGATATAATAATAACCACTTTATTATTGCCTCTTGGGCATATCTCCAACACTTCTCCCCTCCTCCCGCCTTTCTTCTCCATACACTGCCACATCTCTCGCCAGTTCCCCAAGCTCCCGCCCACCATGACGTCCAAGGGTTTTGTGAAACCCCGATCCGCCGTCGGCATGCCAAAGAAGAAGAAGCCAAGGAAGCCGACGCCGAGGACGGACGGTTTGACGGACGCCGAATGGTTGTAGGAGTACCGGTGGAGGAAAATTGAAACAGAGAGACAGAAGGATAGGACGGCGAGGTCAGAGATGAGGGGAGCGCGTGAAGCTTCGGAGCACGCTGGCGTGCACACGGCGTTGTCCTGCCCGACGCTGATGGCCACCTCGCGGTACGCGGTGCACTGGGGGAGCCAGTCGAGCGTCGGGTCTCCGGTCGGTCTCGCCGATCTCGTCGGCCATGTTCCAGGAGAGCCAGGCGAACCCACGGCAGAGATTCTCGTCCTCCCCCGAGTTTGACGGCAGGTTCAACCCGAACGTGCTCTTCCCCTACCCCGCGCCTCGTCCACCAGCCTTGAACGTCGACATCAACGTCCCCTACGCCAGCTCTCCGGCGTACGGCTCATCATCGTCCATGCGCAGGGGTCCTCTTCCATTCGCCGGTAGCAGCTCCTCGCTCAACAACTTCGGCGAACAGGATGCCCACAACGTGTTCGCTGGAATGGCGAGTGATGACCCACAAGTATAGGGGGTGTATCGCAGTATTTTCGATAAGTAAGAGTGTTGAACCCAACGAGGAGCAGAAGGTGTTGACGAGTGGCTTGGAGCAGAAATTCTCTATAAATACTTAGCAAACGGATTTTTAGGGGTTTTTGATAATGCAGATAAGTAAAGTACGAGTAAATAAATGACAATAATAATAAATGCAGCAAGTGGCCCAATCATTTCTTTAGCAAAGGACAAGCCGGTTGTATTACTTAAGATGACCAAACATTCTCGAGGACACACGGGAATATCGTCAAGTGCTTTCGCTTCATATAGTTGATTAAATCTTCTTTAGTTTGATAAGTGTTATGTGGGTGAACCTGTGCTAATGTACCAACCTTCCTAGGACTAATACATACTTGTGATTATACCCCTTGCAAGCATCCGCAAGTACAAGAAAGTAATTAAGATAGAAACCTAACCACAGCTTTAAACTTTGAGATCCTAACCTCCCTTGTGCAAAGGTTTCCTAACGGGGGTTCAGGTTTCTGTCACTCCGGCAACCCCTACGATTAGTAGCCAAATACACAATGCATTCCCCTAGGCCTATAAAGGTGAAGTGTCATGTAGTCGACGTTCACATGACACCACTAGAAGAATAACACCACAACTTAAATAACAAACTATTGAATCTTTCTCAACACAATTCTACTACTAACAACGTGACTTCTCCCATGTCCTCAGAACTAAACGAACTACTCACAAGACATCATATGGATCAAGATCAGAGATGATATAATGGTAAGTAACAATCTGAACATGAACGATAATTCAATGGTTCCACTCAATAGCATCAACTATAACAAGTAATCAACACCGGGAAAGTTTCCCCTAAGAACTATGCAAGATTCAACCCAATTGTTACAGCGGTATGGAGTGGTGATGATGGTGCTAGTGGAGATGATGATGGTGATGATGATAATGATGATCCCGATGAAGTCCATCTTGATGGTGGTGTTGATGGCGATGATCTCCCCTCTCCTGGAAGGAAATTCCCTGGCAGATTTCTGCCTGCCGGAGAGCTCTTTCTCTCTCTGTAGTTTTCTGCCCCACAGAGGCGATGGAATCTTTCTATGGTCGCCCCCCAGGCTTAGGGTTTTGTGGGGATAATATACGCCAAAGAGGAGAGCTGGAGGTGGGCCAAGGCGGCCACACCACCTGGTGGCTGATGGCTCTATGTATGGCGCCCAGAAAAGTGCTGGTGCGTGGTTGATGTAGAGCTCGTTGGGAACCCCAAGAGGAAGGTATGATGAGCACAGCAGCAAGTTTCCCTCAGTTATGAAACCAAGGTTTAATCGAACCAGTAGGAGCAAGGAAACACCCCAAAGGTGTTACTAGCTGAGCTTTGGCAGGGCGCACTACCGGTGCTAGTAGCAACATGGAGACCTGCACAACACAACCACAAAACTTTGTCCCCAACTTGCGATGAGGTTGTCAATCTCACCGTGTTTTGCGGAAAACAAAGGATTAAACGTATCGAATGGAAAGAAGTAAAAGTTTGCAGAAAGTAAACACAAAAAGTAAACAATTTGTAGACTGTATGTAAAGTAAAGGACCGGGATCCATAGTTCACTAGAGGTGGCTCTCCTTAAGATATATAACATGCTGGGTGAACAAATTATAGCGGGGCAATTGACAAACATCGAGAAAGCAATACATGCATATACTAATCATCTTGACTCCTTTGAGACTTGATTGGGAAATACAACATAATACATAGACCGCCATCCAACTGCATCTATGACTAATAATCCACCTTCAAGTTATCATCCGAACCCCCTCCAGTATTAAGTTGCAAGCAATAGATTATTGCTTCTGAATGCGTGTAAAGTAAACAATACGATTGTTCTATGAACAAAGGATTGTTGTTTTCTCTAGTAGCAACAACACATCTAGTACCTTAGAGATTTACATCACTTCCCAGTTACGGAGGCATGAACCCACTATCGAGCATAAATACTAACTCTTGGATTTGCTAGCATCTACTTGGCCAAGATAGCTACTAACAACGGAAAGCATGCAAGATCTCAAATAACAAAGACATGATAGAATCAATAATCAATCTGAAATAGCATCTCAATATCCATCGGATCCTCGCAAACACAACATGTGTGGATTACAAAAAGATGATCTTGATCATGAACGGAGCTCACAAGATCTAAACATGAAAGCACAAAGGAGGAGAAACCAGCCATCTAGCTACTACATGGATCCGTAGTCCAAGGATGAACTACTCACGCATCACACCGGAGGCTTGCATGGTGATGAAGAAGGCCTCCAGGGTGAATTCCCCTCTTCGACAGGGTGCCGGAAAGAGGTTCAGATGCCTCCCGATCTAGGGATGGAGATGACGGTGGCTCTCTGAGACTCTTCGTGGATTTTGATCGGGTTAGGGTTTTCCTCGAGGGCAATATATAGGCGGAAGGAGAGGCCGAGGGTGCGGAGTGGCCACACCACCTGGCGCGGTCGAGCCTGGCCATGGCCAGTGGTGTGGTGGCTCCTGGCCCTTCTCCGCTCGTGATTCGGCACTTGATCCCTTCCTAAAATAGGCACTTTGGCTTTTGTCCCGTCAATTCGAGAATATTCATTTTCGACTTTCTGGAACCAAAACAATGAGAAAGCAGGCGGTGGCATTGTGGCTCTTGTTAATAGGTTAGTACTCTTAAAGAAATATAATTTCATCATCTTTCTTTCTTGATTTTCTCATAAGCTTAGTATTCTCTAGTTAAGATCTTTTGTGCTTCCAAGGAAGATTGCATTTTTTTATCACTTGTATGTTTGTTTGTTTCCTTCAACTCTTATGCTTGCTACCTGATGCACTCGACTTTCAACATAGAGCTCGTTGGCAACCCCAAGAGGAAGGTATGATGAGCACATCAGTAAGTTTTCCCTCAGTTATGAAACCAAGGTTTAATCGAACCAGTAGGAGCAAGGAAACACCCCAAAGGTGTTACTAGCTGAGCTTTGGCGCGCACCTAGGTGCTAGTAGCAACGTGGAGACCTGCACAACACAACCATAGAAATTTGTCCCCAACTTGCGATGAGGTTGTCAATCTCACCGTGTTTTGCGGAAAACAAAGAATTAAACGTATCGAATGGAAGGAAGTAAAAGTTTGCAGAAAGTAAACACAAAGCAGAAACAGTTTATAGATTGTATATAAAGACAAAGGACCGGGATCCATAGTTCACTAGAGGTGGCTCTCCTTAGATAGATAACATGTTGGGTGAACGAATTACAGCGGGGCAATTGACAAACACCGAGAAAGCAATACATGCATATACTAATCATCTTGACTCCTTTGAGACTTGATTGGGCAATACAACATAATACATAGACCGCCATCTAACTGCATCTATGACTAATAATCCACCTTCAGGTTATCATCCAAACCCCCTCCAGTATTAAGTTGCAAGCAGCAGATTATTGCTTCTGAACTACGTGTAAGGTAAACAATACAATTGTTCTATGAACAAAGGATCGTTGTTTTCTCCTAGTAGCAACAACACATCTAGTACCTTAGAGATTTACACTTCCCGGATTACTAGAGGCATGAACCCACTATCGAGCATAAATAATAACTCTTGGAGTTGCTAGCATCTACTTGGCCAAGATAGCTACTAACAATGGAAAGCATGCAAGATCACAAATAACAAAGACATGATAGAATCAATAATCAATCTGAAATAGCATCTCAATATCCATGGATCCCATAAAATACAACATGTATGAATTACAAATAGATGATCTTGATCATGAGCAGAGCTCACAAGATCTAAACATGAAAGCACAAAGGAGGAGAAACCAGCCATCTAGCTACTACATGGATCCGTAGTCCAAGGATGAACTACTCACGCATCACAGGAGGCTTGCATGGTGATGAAGAAGGCCTCGGTGAATTCCCTCTCCTGTGGTCGGGAAGAGCTTGATCCCTCTCGATCTAGAGATGGAGATGGCGTGACTATAGACTCTTTCGTGGATTTTTGATCGGTACTTAGGGTTTTCGTCGAGGGCAATATATAGGCGGAAGGAGAGGCCGAGGGGTGCGGGGCGGCCACCACCCTGGCGGGCAGCTGGCGCTGACCAAGTGGTGTGGTGGCTCCTGGCCCTTCTCCTCTCAGATTCAGCACTTGATCCCTTCGGAAAAATAGGCACTTTGGCTTTTGTCCGTCCAATTCGTGAATATTCATTTTCGACTTTCCTGGAACCAAAACCAGCGAGAAAAGCAGGCAATGGCCTTTGTGGCTCTTGTTAATAGGTTAGTCCAAGAAATCATATGAAAAGTACTCCAAAGTTGGAACAAAACACAAGAAAGTGGATAAAACCAAGCATGGAACATCAAAAATTATAGATACATTTGCAATGTATCAACATCCCCAAGCTTAACTCCTGCTCATCCTCGAGTAGGTAAGTGATAAAAAGAAAGAATAATTTTGAGGTGACATGCACCATCAAAGACTTGATCAAAGTATTTGCAAAACATTCAAAGCTAGGATCATAGTACTTCAATCATAACATGAAAGACAAAGTTCTAGCAATAAGCAAAGAAACTATGACGCAACATGAAAAGGCACAAACAAAAGATTCATGAATAACAATGCTTTGCAAGACGTTTGTTTGTTTCACATAAAGAAAACATAGCATACTAGTATTCAGCTTGTCCTTCATAGAGTAGCAAATATAAAGGCATAGGACACCTTCAATGTTCATAAGAGTGACTAGATACAATAGTTTCAAACAAGCAATAACAAGTTATGCATCAATCAACTAGTCTTGGGACAATGCACATAGAACTAAGAATGGCCACTATGCTCTCAAAGTAGGTGCATAAAGATAGAAGGTGGAGACTCAATATAATGGTGGAAGAAAGGTCTTTTGTAAAAGGAAGTAGGGATTCAAGTCTCATAAAGAGCTTCCAAAAATTATGGTACTTATAGCTTTCAGCTCTCATTGCCCCTATCATAAGCATCTTGAAGTGGTTAAGGTTAAAGTGACACAACCAAGAGGATATGCTTGACAAGTTATAAACCGAAATCTCATGCCCCTTACTTACGAAGACCGATCCTCATGCTACTCAACTTCAGTAACGAGTAAGCTCTTGTCATTGTAAGTATATACGTATCATAAAGAACCGCCAACGGGGTACCCCTTGCACATGATACAGGAGCTATCCCATAATCAAAATGACAAGGTAAGCAGACAATGAGCATTTCAGCGATCTTTTTATTTGCTATTTGCATAGGTTTTATTGAGGATGCTTCATAGAGTGGTCATTATGGTGATGCTGCAAGTTTCCACCATGATTAGGCATGGCTTAGGATAGCGGCCCAGGCGTTTCTCTAACACACATACAAACTTCATGATCTTACAAGTTCCACTTTTATTTCACACTGCCGGGATCCGTAAGCAAAATAACATGATATCAACGGAGTACAAAGTACAAGTGCAATGTTGAAAGCGTTCCCCATGGTACATGGTTCTGCTAATTTCAACTTATAAAGCGCAAGCATATACGCAACAAAGAAGGACCCAATGGTTCAAGTTTATTAGAGGCAAAACGTAAAGTGTGCCATCAAGTTCGTGAGAGCTTTAATCACTAGTTTTATCATAACAAGTGGAAGGTAAACAAAAGTATGAATATACTTGGAATAGCATAAGCTAGTAGGTAGGTATGGTGGACTCTTTGGAATAACTTTCTTTAGGGAGTTGGATGCATGAGTGGAACTCATACCTTGTTGTGGAGGCTAGCAAAAGACTAGGAGCGACAAACTAAGAGAGAAATAATGGCCATAATCATGCAGAGCGACAAAACATCATTGATCAAAGCATAAAGTGATACTACAAGTTGAAAACAGGATCATAAAGGCTATGGTGACTTGAGATAGTCATAACATGGTGTGAGCATGCACCAAGTCAACCCAAATAAAGCATCAAAGGAGAATACCACTATACTATGCTTTAATATGCTAAAACAACGCATGATTCATCCAAGGCACATTAAGCAATCTCAACTGTTTATAACAAGTCATGCTACAGCAAAGAATACTAAACATAAGGCCAAAACAATACCAAGCATGGCATGACAAAGCATAGGCCACAGTCAAAAACGAGCTATTTTTACCACATAAGCATGAACTTTCCTACTCTTTTCCAAACCAACCCAAACTATTTGCAAACCAATGTATGAAAGAGGGGGTACAACCAACTTATTCAGAAAACTAAGCAAACCAAGAAAACTAAAAACCAAAACGAAAACGAAAAGGAAGACGCTCCAAGAACAACACAACTGTGCATGAAACAATAAAAATGAAGCGTTTGGAAGAAACCTAGAATTTTTATTGATGAAGAAGGGGATGCCTTGGGCATCCCCAAGCTTTGACGCTTGCACTTCTTGGATATTTCTTGGGGTGACACGCGTGGCATCCCCTAGCTTGAGATTTAGTCCATCCTTCATCTCATTACTCATTCCTTCCATATACCTGAAAATTTTCCTTCATACAAAACTTCACACAATCTCATTAGCAACATTAGTGCACTCAAGATAAATAAGTCTTAAGGTTCAGTTATAACACCAAATAAACTTCCATTAGAACACTATATACTGTAGCACTTCCCTCAAAAAGCTCAATTCCCCAAAAGAACTCAAAAAGGAACCCATAAGAAGCAAATGCAAAAAATGGCAGAAATCTGTCAAAACAGACCAGCAGGTAAAGACGAATTTTTTAGAAGACCTTATGTTGCTCAAATAAAAAAGTGTTAAACTAACGAAAGTTATATAACAACCTGGTTCAGAAGCACAAAAAATTACAGCTCAATCCGACATACAGAGCTCTCTCAGGAATATTTACGGTGAAGCACAAAAATCTGTTTCGGGACAACAACTTTCCCAATCATTACTTCACTCTCATTAGAGGTTACTCTTGGCACAAAAAGCAAATAAAAAGGATAAGGAGAGGTTATTACTAAAGTAATAACTTCCAAGACTCATCTAAAACTCTTGGGTTATCTCTCAACAAGTACTTTTCTTTAACGCCTTTAAGTTAGACATAAGAAGCAAAAGAAAGAATCAAGTGTTCTCAAATGAAGAAGCATTAAGACCAAATTTTGTTTTCATAGGAGAAGCAAAAGAAATCTTGTCTCTTTTTTAGGAAAGTGTTCTATACCTTTCTTGAGTGGGAGTTGATATTTAATGGTGCCTTCTTTCATATCAATGATGGCACCAACAGTTCTAAGAAAAGGTCTTCCCAAAGTAATAGGACAAGAAGCATTGTATTCAACATCCAAAACATAGAAATCAACGGGGACATAGGAATTATTAACCATAATAAGAACATCATTAAGACTCCCCATGAGTTTCTTTTTAGCATTATCATCAAGTGGGACATTCAAATAACAATCTTCAAGAGGAGGCAAATCAAGCATAACATAAATCCTTCTAGGCATAATAGAAAGACTACTATCAAGATCACACAAAGCTTTGAAATCAAAGTCATTCACTTTCATATTAATGATTGGTTCCCAACCATCTTCTTGTTTTATAGGAATAGAAGCCTTATGTTTCATCTTTTCTTCCTTAATCTTTATGAGAGCATCGGTAATGTGTTTTGTAAAGGCCATGTTCATAGCACTAGCATTAGGACTTTTAGCAAGCTTTTGTAGGAACTTAATAACTTCAGAGATATTGCAACCATCAAGATCAAAATCAACTTTATCATCTAAAGTAGTAGAACTATTACTAGCCGCAACACTAGTGGTGGTGATAGTAGAAACACTAATGTTTCTAGCAATTTCATCTTCTCTTTCCCACTTAGCATGTAATTCAGCCAATAGTCTAACATTTTCATCAATTCTTACTTGTATAACATTAGTAGCTACAAAGGGATTCTCATTAGTTTCAGGTTTAGCAGCCATTTTATTCAAAGTAGATTGAGCTTCAGCCAAAGATGCTATATTTCTTTCAGCATTAGAGAATTTTTCCTCAATACTTTATTGAAAGCAGTTTGTTTACTAATAAACTCTTTAAGCATAACTTCAAGTTCAGAGGGAGCACTCTTATTATTGTTGTAAGAATTTCCATAAGCATTACCATTGTTGGGAGGATATGGCTTATAACTGTTGTTACCAAAATTGTTCCTATAAGCATTATTACCATAAGCATTGTTGCCAAAGTTGTTATTTCTTATGAAGTTCACATCAACTGCCTCTTCTTGAGCAACCAAATAGGCTAAAGGAACATTATTTGGATCAATATGGGCTTTCCCATTAACAAGCATAGGCATAATAATATCAATCTTATCACTCAAGGAGGAAGTTTCCTCAACAGAATTTACCTTCTTACCTTGTGGAGCTCTCTCAGTATGCCATTCAGAATAATTAACCATCATATTGTCCAAAAGTTTTGTTGCAGCACCCAAAGTGATGGTCATAAAGGTACCTCCAGCAGCTGAATCCAATAGGTTCCTTGAAGAATAGTTCAATCCTGCATAAAAAGTTTGGATGATCATCCAAGCGATTGATCCATGAGTGGAACAATTCTTTACCAAAGATTTCATTCTTTCCCAAGCTTGAGCAACATGCTCATTATCAAGTTGTTTAAATTTCATTATTTCACTTCTCATGGATATAATCTTAGCAGGAGGATAATACTTCCCAATGGAAGCATCTTTGCATTTAGTCCAAGAATCAATACTAATCCTAGTTAAGGAATTCAACCATTCTTTAGCTTTTCTCTCAAAGAGAAAGGAAACAATTTCAGCTTAATAATATCACCATCTATATCCCTATGCTTTTGCATCTCACAAAGTTCAACAAAGTTATTTAGATGGGAAGCAGCATCTTCATTACCAATACCAGAAAATTGTTCTCTCATAACAAGATTGATCAAAGCAGGTTTTATCTCAAAAAAAGTATTTTCAGCCACAGGTGGAGCAATAGGTGTGCTCATAAAATCATTGTTGTTGGTGCTAGTGAAGTCACACAACTTAGTGTTTTCAAGAGTAGTCATTTTTCTGGGTTTTCAAATAAGAAAGCAAACTAGTAAAACTATTTTTTTTGTGTTTTTTGAAGAACAAAACAAGCAAACAAAGCAAAAAGAAACTAAGCAAAACAAAAACAACAAAGTAAAGAGATTGGTTATGAGGGACTCCCTTTGTGAAGATGTCCTTGACTCCCCGGCAACGGCGCTAGAAAAATGCTTGATGGCTCTGTGTATGGCGCCTAGAAAAGTGCTGGTGCGTGGTTGATGTAGAGCTCGTTGGGAACCCCAAGAGGAAGGTATGATGAGCACAGCAGCAAGTTTCCCTCAGTTATGAAACCAAGGTTTAATCGAACCAGTAGGAGCAAGGAAACACCCCAAAGGTGTTACTAGCTGAGCTTTGGCAGGGCGCACTACCGGTGCTAGTATCAACATGGAGACCTGCACAACACAACCACAAAACTTTGTCCCCAACTTGCGATGAGGTTGTCAATCTCACCGTGTTTTGCGGAAAACAAAGGATTAAACGTATCAAATGGAAAGAAGTAAAAGTTTGTAGAAAGTAAACACAAAAAGTAAACAATTTGTAGACTGTATGTAAAGTAAAGGACCGGGATCCATAGTTCACTAGAGGTGGCTCTCCTTAAGATAGATAACATGCTGGGTGAACAAATTATAGCGGGGCAATTGACAAACATCGAGAAAGCAATACATGCATGTACTAATCATCTTGACTCCTTTGAGACTTGATTGGGAAATACAACATAATACATAGACCGCCATCCAACTGCATCTATGACTAATAATCCACCTTCAGGTTATCATCCGAACCCCCTCCAGTATTAAGTTGCAAGCAACAGATTATTGCTTCTGAACTACATGTAAAAGTAAACAATACGATTTTCTATGAACAAAGGATTGTTGTTTTCTCTAGTAGCAACAACACATCTAGTACCTTAGAGATTTGTCACTTCCCAGTTACGGAGGCATGAACCCACTATCGAGCATAAATACTAACTCTTGGAGTTGCTAGCATCTACTTGGCCAAGATAGCTACTAACAACGGAAAGCATGCAAGATCTCAAATAACAAAGACATGATAGAATCAATAATCAATCTGAAATAGCATCTCAATATCCATCGGATCCTCGCAAACACAACATGTGTGGATTACAAAAAGATGATCTTGATCATGAACGGAGCTCACAAGATCTAAACATGAAAGCACAAAGGAGGAGAAACCAGCCATCTAGCTACTACATGGATCCGTAGTCCAAGGATGAACTACTCACGCATCACACCGGAGGCTTGCATGGTGATGAAGAAGGCCTCGGTGAATTCCCTCTTGACGGTGCGGAAGAGGTTGAGATGCCTCCGATCTAGGGATGGAGATGATGGTGGCTCTGAGACTCTTCGTGGATTTTGATCGGTGCCAGGTTTTCCTCGAGGGCAATATAGGCGGAAGGAGAGGCCGAGGGGGTGCAGGGCCACACACCACTGGCGCGGAGGTCGGCCTGGCATGGCCAGGTGGTGTGGTGGCTCCTGGCCCTCTCCGTCTCGTATTCGCACTTGATCCTTCGGAAAAATAGGCACTTTGGCTTTGTCCCGTCCAATTCGAGAATATTCATTTTCGACTTTCACGGAACCAAAAACAGCGAGAAAAGCAGTGGCCTTTGTGGCTCTTGTTAATAGGTTAGTCCAAGAAATCATATGAAAAGTACTCCAAAGTTGGAACAAAACACAAGAAAGTGGATAAAACCAAGCATGGAACATCAAAAATTATAGATACATTTGCAATGTATCAGTGGCGCGGCTAGGGTGGCCCGCGCCAGGGGGTGGTGTGGCCCCCTGTGGCCCAACTCCGCTCCTCCTTCTGGCATCCTTCGTCTTCTGGAAAAATAGAATTTTCCATGTATTTTTTGGAATTTTCTTATCTTCATGAATTTTGCCTCCAAACAGTGCCTTTTCCATCAGAATCCTGACTTCAGCGGTCCATCCTCGAAAAGTCATCAACCATGCAAAAAAAGATGAAATAACATAAGTATCATCTCTTAATATGAAATATATCAATGAATAATAGTAAATTATGATATAGAATAGTGATGCAAAATGGACGTATCAACTCCCCCAAGCTTAGACTTCGCTTGTCCCCAAGCAAAAACTGAGCTCAATAAACATGACCTCAGGTTTATGGAGTGAAGTGTCGATAAAAGAATACGGACAAGAAGCATCGCATTCATCAATACATAAATCATAATAGCAAAAAACTCACCATTATATAACTTTAACTTGCAATAAGTAAAGGAAACACAATAAAGATACACAAAGTAAATCATAATTGGTAATGGCAAACTTTGCTCTTGGTCAAAGGATAGCTAACAATTTGCAGGAGTTCAAACATAAAGAGGTTTTCAATGATAGCTTTCAAAGTAATGTTCACTAAGATAAGAGCAATGTGTAAAACAAGGAAAATAAGAAACATCATTAAATAAATCATCATATGAATGAACACAACAACTCAAAATACTTGCTGAGATAGAAAGGAATAGGTTTACTGACTCAACTAGAAAGTAAAAGATAGGCCCTTCACAGAGGGAAGCAGGGATTTCAAGTTTCATAAAGAGCTTCCAAAAATTATGGTATTTATTAGCTTTCAGCTCTCATTGCCCCTATCATAAGCATCTTTAGGTGATTAAGGTTAAAGTGAACAAACTATGGAGTATATGCTTGACAAAGTATAAGTTGGCAATCTCATGTCCCTTGAATACGAGGACCGCTCCTCATGCTACTCAAGTTTAGTTACCGGTAAGTTCTTGTCATAGTAAGTACATGTGTATCATAGAGAATCGCCAACGGGGTACCCCTTACCCGATGATACGGAAGAATCCACATATCAAAATGACAAGGCAAGCAAACAATAAGCAT
Organism: Avena insularis; assembly: GCA_023614405.1. Taxonomy (NCBI): domain Eukaryota; kingdom Viridiplantae; phylum Streptophyta; class Magnoliopsida; order Poales; family Poaceae; genus Avena; species Avena insularis. The sequence continues at coordinate 427,859,205 of CM042684.1, forward strand.
CTCAGCATCTTCTTATTTACCATGGGAAAATGGTGCTTTTTTCTCTCTTTCCTCTTTTCTCATCTTTTTTTCTCAATCTCTATCTCTTTTTTATAATAAGAATGCTTCATAGATTGCTCATTATGGTTACGCTGCAGGTTTCGACCATGATTAGGCATGGATTAGACCAGCCGCCCAGACGTTTCTCTAACACACATACATAACTCCATGGACTTACAAGCTCCCCTTTCATTTCACACCGACGACATCCATAAACAAAAGAGCATGATATCATTTGGGTACAATGTACAAGTGCAATGTTGAAAGCTTCCCCATGACAGCATGGTTCTGCTAATCCCCAACATATAAGTGCAAGCATATACAACTTAGATGACACAATGGTTCAAGTTTATTAGGTGCAAGAAAAGTAAAGTGTGCCTTCAATTTCGTGAGAGCTTTAATCACTAATTTTCACATAACAAGTTTAATTCGGAAGGTAGATAAAAACATGAATTTACTTGGAATAACAATAGTGCTAATAGGTAGGTATGGTGGACACGAATGGCATAGGTTTTGGTTTAAGGATTAGATGCACGAGAAGCATTCCCTCTCAATACAGGTTTTTGGCTAGCAAGGCTGGGTAGTGATACATTGCAAATGTATCTATAATTTTTGATGTTCCATGCTTGGTTTTATCCAGTTTCTTGTGTTTTGTTCCAACTTTGGAGTACTTTTCATATGATTTCTTGGACTAACCTATTAACAAGAGCCATAGTTCCAGTTGCCTGTTTTCTGCTAGTTTTGGTTCAAGGAAAGTAAGAAAATGAATATTCTCAGAATTGGACGGGACAAAAGCCAAAGTGCCTATTTTCCGGAAGGGATCAAGTGCCAGAATACGAGACGGAGAAGGGCCAGGGAGCCACCACACCACCTGGCCGCGCAGCCAGGCCTGGCCCGCGCCAAGGGGTGGTGTGGCCGCTCCCGGCACCGCCTCGGCCTCTCCTTCCGCCTATATATTGCCCTCGGGACGAAAACCCTAAGTACCCGATCAAAAATCCACGAAAGAGTCTGTAGCCGCCGTCATCTCCATCCCTAGATCGGGAGGGATCTAAAGCTCTTTCCGACACCCTGTCGGAGAGGGGAATTCACCCTGGAGGCCTTCTTCATCACCATGCAAGCCTCCGGTGTGATGCATGAGTAGTTCATCCTTGGACTACGGATCCATGTAGTAGCTAGATGGCTGGTTTCTCCTCCTTTGTGATTTCATGTTTAGATCTTGTGAGCTCCGTTCATGATCAAGATCATCTATTTGTAATTCATACATGTTGTGTTTGCGGGGATCCGATGGATATTGAGATGCTATTTCAGATTGATTATTGATTCTATCATGTCTTTGTTATTTGTGATCTTGCATGCTTTCTGTTGTTAGTAGCTATCTTGTCCAAGTAGATGCTAGCAACTCCAAGAGTTAGTATTTATGATCGATAGTGGGTTCATGCCTCTGGTAATCTGGGGAAGTGATAGAAATCTCTAAGGTGCTAGATGTGTTGTTGCTACTAGGGAGAAAACAACAATCCTTTGTTCATAGAACAATCGTATTGTTTACTTTACACACAATTCGTAAAGCAATAATCTATTGCTTGCAACTTAATACTGGAGGGGGTTCGGATGATAACCTGAAGGTGGATTATTAGTCATAGATGCAGTTGGATGGCGGTCTATGTATAATGTTGTAATGCCCAATCAATTCTCAAAGGAGTCAAGATGATTAGTATATGTATGTATTGCTTTCTCGATGTTTGTCAATTGCCCTGCTGTAATTTGTTCACCCAGCATGTTATCTATCTAAGGAGAGCCACCTCTAGTGAACTATGGATCCCGGTCCTTTTATTTTACATACAATCTACAAACTGCTTACTGCTTTGTGTTTACTTTCTACAAACTATTACTTCCTTCCATTCGATACGTTTAATCCTTTGTTTTCAGCAAAACACGGTGAGATTGACAACCTCATCGCAAGTTGGGGACAAAGTTCTGTGGTTGTGTTGTGCAGGTCTCCACGTTGCTACTAGCACCGGTAGTGCACCCTGCCAAGGCTCAGCTAGCAACACCTTTGGGGTATTTCCTTGCTCCTACTAGTTCGATTAAACCTTGGTTTCATAACTAAGGGAAACTTCTCTTCATGCTCATCATACCTTCCTCTTGGGGTTCCTAACGAGCTCTACATCAACACGAGCCATCAAGCATTTTAAGGCGCCCGTTGGGAGTCAAGGACATCTTCACAAGGGAGTCCCTCATAACCAATCTCTTTACTTTGTTGTTTTTGTTTTGCTTAGTTTCTTTTTGCTTTGTTTGCTTGTTTTGTTCTTTCAAAAACACAAAAAAATAGTTTTATTAGTTTGCTTTCTTATTTGAAAACCCAAAAAAATGACTACTCTTGAAAACACTAAGTTGTGTGACTTCACTAGCACCAACAACAATGATTTTATGAGCACACCATTGCTCCACCTGTGGCTGAAAATACTTTCTTTGAGATAAAACCTGCTTTGCTCAATCTTGTTATGAGAGAACAATTTTCTGGTATTGGTAATGAAGATGATGCTTCCCATCTAAATAACTTTGTTGAACTTTGTGAGATGCAAAAGCATAGGGATATAGATGGTGATATTATTAAACTGAAATTGTTTCCTTTCTCTTTGGGAGGAAAAGCTAAAGAGTGGATGAATTCCTTAACTAGGAATAGTATTGATTCTTGGACTAAGTGCAAAGATGCTTTTATTGGAAAATACTATCCTCCTGCTAAGATTATATCCATGAGAAGTGAAATAATGAAGTTTAAACAACTTGATAATGAGCATGTTGCTCAAGCTTGGGAAAGAATGAAATCTTTGGTAAAGAATTGTCTCACTCATGGACTGACTGCTTGGATGATCATCCAAACTTTTTATGCAGGATTGAACTATTCTTCAAGGAACCTATTGGATTCAGCTGCTGGAGGTACCTTTATGACCATCACTTTGGGTGCTACAACAAAACTATTGGATAATATGATGGTTAATTATTCTGAATGACATACTGAGAGAGCTCCACAAGGTAAGAAGGTAAACACTGTTGAAGAAACCTCCTCCTTGAGTGATAAGATTGATATTATTATGTCTATGCTTGTTAATGGGAAAGCCCATATTGATCCAAATAATGTTCCTTTAGCCTCTTTTGTTGCTCAAGAAGAGCAAGTTGATGTGAACTTCATAAAAAATAACAACTTTGGCAACAATGCTTATGGTAATAATGCTTATAGGAACAATTTTGGTAACAACAATTATAAACCTTATCCTCCCAACAATGGTAATGCTTATGGAAATTCTTACAACAATAATAAGAGTGCTCCCTCTGAACTTGAAGTTATGCTTAAAGAGTTTATTAGTAAACAAACTGCTTTCAATAAAACTATTGAGGAAAAACTCTCTAATGCTGAAAGAAATATAGCATCTTTGGCTGAAGCTCAATCTTCTTTGAATAAAATGGTTGCTAAACCTGAAACTAATGAGAATCCCTTTGCAACTACTAATGCCATACAAGTAAGAATTGATGAAAATGTTAGACTATTAGCTGAATTACATGCTAAGTGGGAGAGAGAAGATGAAATTGCTAGAAACATTAGTGTTTCTACTATCACCACCACTAGTGTTGAGGCTAGTAATAGTCCTACTACTTTAGATGATAAAGTTGATTTTGATCTTGATGGTTGCAACATCTCTGAAGTTATTAAGTTCCTACAAAAGCTTGCTAAAAGTCCTAATGCTAGTGCTATGAACATGGCTTTTACAAAACACATTACTGATGCTCTCATAAAGATTAAAGAAGAAAAGATGAAACATAAAGCTTCTATTCCTATAAAACAAGAAGATGGTTGGGAACCCATCATTAATATGAAAGTGAATGACTTTGATTTCAAAGCTTTGTGAGATCTTGATAGTAGTGTTTCTATTATGCCTAGGAGGATTTATGATATGCTTGATTTGCCTCCTCTTGAAGATTGCTATTTGAATGTTCCACTTGATGCTAATGCTAAAAAGAAACTCATGGGGAGTCTTAATGATCTTCTTATTATGGTTAATGATTCCTATGTCCCCGTTGATTTCTATGTTTTGTATGTTGAATACAATGCTTCTTGTCCTATTACTTTGGGAAGACCTTTTCTTAGAACTGTTGGTGCCATCATTGATATGAAAGAAGGCACCATTAAATATCAACTCCCACTCAAGAAAGGTATAGAACACTTACCTAAAAAGAGAGAAAATACTTCTTTTGCTTCTCCTATGAAAACAAAATTTGGTCTTAATGCTTCTTCATTTGAGAACACTTGATTCTTTCTTTGGTTCTTATGCCTAACTTAAAGGCGTTAAAGAAAAGTACTTGTTGGGAGATAATCCAAGAGTTTTAGATGAGTCTTGGAAGTTATTACCTCTGTAATAACCTCTCCTTATCCTTTTTATTTGCTTTTTGTGCCAAGAGTAACCTCTAATGAGAGTGAAGTAATGATTGGAAAAGTTGTTGTCCCGAAACAGATTTCTGTGCTTCACCGTAAAAATTCCTGAGAGTTCTGTACATCGGATTGAGCTGTAATGTTTTGTGCTTCTGCCCCAGATTGTTATCTAACTTTCGTTAGTTCAACACTTTCTGATTTGAGCAATAGAAGGTCTTCGAAAAAATTCGTCTTTACCTGCTGGTCTGTTTTGACAGATTTCTGCCATTTTCTGCATTTGCTTCTTATTAGTTCCTTCTTGAGTTCCTTTGGGGAATTGAGCTTTTTGAGGGAAGTGATACAGTAGCTAGTGTTCTAATGGAAGTTTATTTGGTGTTAGAACTGAACCTTGAGACTTATTTATCTTAAGTGCACTAATGTTGCTAATAAAGATTGTGTGAAGTTTTGTATGAAGGAAAATTTTCAGGTATATGGAAGGAATGAGTAATGAGATGAAGGATGGACTAAAACTCAATCTTGGGGATGCCACGCGTGTCTCCCCAAGAAATATCCAAGAAGTGCAAGCGTCAAAGCTTGGGGATGCCCAAGGCATCCCCTTCTTCATCAATAAAAATTCTAGGTTTCTTCCAAGCTTCATTTTTATTGTTTCATGCACAGTTGTGTTGTTCTTGGAGCGTCTTCCTTTTCGTTTTCATTTTGGTTTTTAGTTTTCTTGGTTTGCTTAGTTTTCTGAATAAGTTGGTTGGACCCCCTCTTTCATACATTGGTTTGCAAATAGTTTGGGTTGGTTTGGAAAAGAGTAGGAAAGTTCATGCTTATATGGTAAAAATAGCTCGTTTTTGACTGTGGCCTATGATTTGTCATGCCATGCTTGATATTGTTTTGGTTTTATGCTTAGTATTCTTTGCTGTAGCATGATTTGTTATAAACAATTGAGATTGCTTAATGTGCCTTGGATGAATCATGCGTTGTTTTAGCATATTAAAGCATAGTATAGTGGTATTCTCCTTTGATGCTTTATTTGGGTTGACTTGGCACATGCTCACACCATGTTATGACTGTCACAAGTCACCATAGCCTTTATGATCCTTTAGTTTTCAACTTGTAGTATCACTTTATGATTTTATCAATGATGTTTTGTCGCTCTACATGATTATGGCCATTATTGCTCTCTTAGTTTGTCGCTCCCGGTCTTTTGCTAGCCTCCACAACAAAGTATGAGTTCCACTCATGCATCCAACTCCCTAAACCCTTGGTTATTCCAAAGAGTCCACCATACCTACCTACTAGCTTATGCTATTCCAAGTACATTCAAGCTTTTGTCTACCTTTCACTTGTTATGAGAAAACTAGTGATTAAAGCTCTCACGAACTTGATGGCACACTTTACTTTATTGCCTCTAATAAACTTGAACCATTGGGTCCTTCTTTGTTGCGTATATGCTTGCGCTTTATAAGTTGAGATTAGCAGAACCATGTTTCATGGGGAACGCTTTCAACATTGCACTTGTACTTTGTACCCCGTTGATATCATGTTCTTTTGCTTACGGATCCGTGATTGTGAAATAAAAGTGGAACTTGTAAGATCATGGAGTTTGTATGTGTGTTAGAAAACGCTGGGCCGCTAAGCCATGCCTAATCATGGTGGAAACTTGCAGCATCACCATAATGAGCACTCTATGAAGCATCCTCAATAAAACCTATGCAAATAGCAAATAAAAGATCGCTGAGATGCTCATTATCCGCTTGCCTTGTCATTTTGATTATGGGAAAGCTCCGTATCATGTGCAAGGGTACCCGTTAAGCGGTTCTTAATGATACACATATACTTACAATGACAAGAGCTTACTCGTGACTGAAGTTGAGTAGCATGAGGATCGGTCTTCGTAAGTAAGGGGCATGAGATTTTGGTTTATAACTTGTCAAGCATATCCTCTTAGTTGTGTCACTTTAACCTTAACCACTTCAAGATGCTTATGATAGGGGCAATGAGAGCTGAAAGCTATAAGTACCATAATTTTTGGAAGCTCTTTATGAGACTTGAATCCCTACTTCCTTTTACAAAAGGCCTTTCTTCCACCATTATATTGAGTCTCCACCTTCTATCTTTATGCACCTACTTTGAGAGCATAGTGGCCATTCTTAGTTCTATGTGCATTGTCCCAAGACTAGTTGATTGATGCATAACTTGTTATTGCTTGTTTGAAACTATTGTATCTAGTCACTCTTATGAACATTGAAGGTGTCCTATGCCTTTATATTTGCTACTCTATGAAGGACAAGCTGAATACTAGTATGCTATGTTTTATTTATGTGAAACAAACAAACGTCTTGCAAAGCATTGTTATTCATGAATCTTTTGTTTGTGCCTTTTCATGTTGCGTCATAGTTTCTTTGCTTATTGCTAGAACTTTGTCTTTCATGTTATGATTGAAGTACTATGATCCTAGCTTTGAATGTTTTGCAAATACTTTGATCAAGTCTTTGATGGTGCATGTCACCTCAAAAATTATTCTTTCTTTTTATCACTTACCTACTCGAGGATGAGCAGGAGTTAAGCTTGGGGATGTTGATACATTGCAAATGTATCTATAATTTTTGATGTTCCATGCCTGGTTTTATCCACTTTCTTGTGTTTTGTTCCAACTTTGGAGTACTTTTCATATGATTTCTTGGACTAACCTATTAACAAGAGCCACAGTGCCAACTGCCTGTTTTCTGCTGGTTTTGGTTCCAGGAAAGTCAGAAAATGAATATTCACGGAATTGGACGGGACAAAAGCCAAAGTGCCTATTTTTCCGGAAGGGATCAAGTGCCAGAATACGAGATGGAGAAGGGCCAGGGAGCCACCACACCACTTGGCTGGCAGCGGCTGGCCAGCCGCGCCGGTGGTGTGGCCGCTCCCGACACCCCCTCGGCCTCTCCTTCCGCCTATATATTGCCCTCGGGACGAAAACCCTAAGTACCCGATCAAAAATCCACGAAAGAGTCTATAGCCGCTGCCATCTCCATCTCTAGATCGAGAGGGATCTGAAGCTCTTCCCGGCACCCTGTCGGAGAGGGGAATTCACCCTGGAGGCCTTCTTCATCACCATGCAAGCCTCCGGTGTGATGCGTGAGTAGTTCATCCTCGGACTACAGATCCATGTAGTAGCTAGATGGCTGGTTTCTCCTCCTTTGTGCTTTCATGTTTAGATCTTGTGAGCTCCGTTCATGATCAAGATCATCTATTTGTAATTCATACATGTTGTGTTTGCGGGGATCCGATGGATATTGAGATGCTATTTCAGATTGATTATTGATTCTATCATGTCTTTGTTATTTGTGATCTTGCATGCTTTCCATTGTTAGTAGCTATCTTGGCCAAGTAGATGCTAGCAACTCCAAGAGTTATTATTTATGCTCGATAGTGGGTTCATGCCTCTAGTAATCTGGGGAAGTGACAGAAATCTCTAAGGTACTAGATGTGTTGTTGCTACTAGGGAGAAAACAACGATCCTTTGTTCATAGAACAATTGTATTGTTTACCTTACGTAGTTAAGTAAAGCAATAATCTGTTGCTTGCAACTTAATCTTGGAGGGTTTGGATGATAACTGAAGGTGGATTATTAGTCATAGATGCGGTTAGATGGCGATTACATGTATTATGTTGTATTGCCCAATCAAGTCTCAAAGGAGTCAAGATGATTAGTATATGCATGTATTGCTTTCTCGGTGTTTGTAAATTGCCCCGCTGTAATTCGTTCACCCAACATGTTATCTATCTAAGGAGAGCCACCTCTAGTGAACTATGGATCCCGGTCCTTTGTCTTTACATACAATCTATAAACTGTTTCTGCTTTGTGTTTACTTTCTGCAAACTTTTACTTCCTTCCATTCGATACGTTTAATTCTTTGTTTTCTACAAAACACGGTGAGATTGACAACCTCATCGCAAGTTGGGGACAAATTTCTATGGTTGTGTTGTGCAGGTCTCCACGTTGCTACTAGCACCGTAGTCATACACCAAAGCTCAGCTAGTAACACCTTTGGGGTGTTTCCTTGCTCCTACTGGTTCGATTAAACCTTGGTTTCATAACTGAGGGAAAACTTACTGATGTGCTCATCATACCTTCCTCTTGGGGTTGCCAACGAGCTCTATGTTGAAAGTCGAGTGCATCAGGTAGCAAGCATAAGAGTTGAAGGAAACAAACAAACATACAAGTGATAAAAAAAATGCAATCTTCCTTGGAAGCACAAAAGATCTTAACTAGAGAATACTAAGCTTATGAGAAAATCAAGAAAGAAAGATGATGAAATTATATTTCTTTAAGAGTACTTTTTATCTTTTCATTCAATTCTCATAATAGTGTTGCTACTGACCGAGCCAGGTTTGCCAAAACCAACTAAATTTGCTCAATGATCCCAAAGTGGTACCAATACTAATAACAAGATCAATCATATAACAGAAATTGAAAACTAATATGAGATATGCAAAAGAGTAAATGATAGAACTTCTCATTAATATTCCATAACAGCAACTCACACCAAGGGATACATAGATATCTAACTAGAGGAGAGACACTTCCATAATGCAAACCATCCTACATGATAACTTTTCTATTCATGATATGACTCTACTAAAAAGGTAAAAAGATAGAAGATAGTGATATGATACCGCGGCACTCCCTCAAGCTTGGAACAAACCAAGGGGATGCCAAAACCTGATGACGAATTACTCCTTTAGTGGTGGTGGTGTTCACTCGTCATCGTCCGACTTCCAAGGTAAGGGCTCCCCATCAACAAAATACATCCTGGTCTCCGACATCCTGAAACTAGCAGCAGCACTTATCCTGAAACTGGTGCTTGGCGATGAGTTCGGAATTAATCTTATGGATGATATCCACTTTGCGTTCCGCCGTCTTCTTGTACCTAAATACTTCTTGCTCCAGTGCTTCCATCCTGTCCACTAGACTACCTTCACCTTTAGGGTCCTGAACCTCTTTTATCTATACCTTCCCATCTTCGAGCAACAATTCCCTAGGATGAATCTTCAACTCACGCATGTAAGGGTTGGTGACGTCCACGGAGGAATCTTCCTTGGCTGATCCATAAGAAGACATTATGGCTCCAAAACTGAGACTCTACCTGTCAGAAACAGATCGAAATGAAAACACGACGAGAACACGATATACGAACCTCGGGGGATCCGGGGGATTATATATTGTGAAGTTTAACAACAAAAAAAAGGTACTAGGAGAAAACGGGTCGGAGACGGACTCCGGGGTGGCTACACCCCCTGGTGGCGCGGCCAGGTGGGCCCGCGCCACGGGGTGGTGTGAGACACCCTGGCTCCGTTTCCGGCCCTCTTTCGCTTTGTTGCTTTCCTTCTTAGATAAAAACTGCAAAAATATAACTTGAGAGATTTTCGCGGACCTTTTCTTACCAGAACTGTTACCTATTCGAAAATGGACTCTGTAGGTCTCTGAACTTGGTATTTAATAAATTCTTCTGGAATCACCGCTTGAATAACATCAACATCTTCATCTTCATACACATATTGCTTGAGTCATTTAACCTTTCACTATCTCATTACACCACTTTCTCCTACAACTTGGAAATTTCTTTCACACAAAACTTCACACAATTCTCATTAGCAACATTAGTGCATGCAAGGTAATAAACCTTTTAAGTTCAATTTCAACTGAAATCCATCAAAATATAAGCTACTGAAACAACTCCTTCTGAAATCCCAAAATGAATTCAAAAAGGAAATCGATTTAAGAGGCAAATGCAAAAGTGGTAAAAATCTGTCAAAACAAACATGTAAAGATCATTTTTTCAAAAGTCTTATGATGCTCAAACAAAAAGGTGCAAAACTAAAGTAAGTTAAATAACAACCTGGGGCAGAAGCACAAAAAATTACAGCTCAATCCGACGTACAGAGATTTTTCACGAATTTTTACAGCGAAGCACAAATATCTGTTTCGGGACAACAACTTTCCCAAATATTACTTCTCTCTCATTAGAGGTTGATCTTGACACAAAAACCAAAAAAGGACAAGGAGAGGTTATTGCAGAAGCAATAACTTCCAAGACTCAAATAAACGAAAACAAACTGAAAGCACAAATATATTGGGTTGTCTCCCAAAAAGCTCTTTCTTTACAGCCATTAAGATGGGCGTGGTAATTTTAATGACGCTCACATAAGAGTAAGAATCAAAGTAAAAGGGAGCATCAAGAAGCAAAAATACACATGTTTAAGTCTAACCCACTTCCTATGTAAGGGAATTTTGTAAGAAAATAAATTGTTGAAACCAGAGGCTGCTAGCATAGGAAGGCAAAACAAGTACAACATAAAGACTTCCAGCATAAAGCAAGGAAACATAATATTATTAAGATGCATAAGAACAGTCTTCCCTCTCTCATAATAACTTTCAGTATCATGCATAAATTTAACGATATAACTATCACATGAACCATTGTAGCAATGATCACTTATTCTAACAGAAAACACAGGGACACTAGTTCTTATAACACTACTTTGTGAAACAATATTAGAAGTATCCTCACAGAGGATAGTGTGTCCATCTTCTACATATTTAGTGACAAAGTTTGCTATCATAGGTTCAACAGCTACTTGTTCATTAGGTTGAATAGCTTTATTTGTACTTTCATTAATCATACTAGCTATCATAGAATGTTCCTTTATCTTAACTAGGAAGGGAATTTTCTCAATGTAAGGTTCGGGTAAAACATGATTAGCAGTATAAACTTTAGTATTTCTTGCAGGAACACAATTAACAATGTCTTTATAAGGTGCATGATACTTATTCCACTTCTTTTTAGGAATTTCAATATAAGAAGCAAAAGCTTCAAAATAACTTGCAATAACTTGAGAATCAAGACCGTAAGCATTACTAATATTCTGAAAGCCATCAGTTTCCATAAAAGATTCAATGCATTCATAATCATAATTTATACCTGACTTTCTTACTTTATCATTCTCCCATGCTTCAGCATTGTCTTGAATACGGTTTAGAAGATCCCATTTAGCTCCTTCTTCCATACGTGTAAATGATCCAGCGCAAGAAGCATCCAATAGATCCTTATCATAAAGAGAAAGCCTTGCATAAAAGTTATTGATAATAATATTGTTAGGGAGCTCATGAATAGGATATTTGAGCATTAGTAACTTCAATCTTCCCCAAGGTTGAGCTGTAATCTCTCCATCAAGAGGCTAAAAATTATATATTTGATTCCGATCTTTATGAATCTTGCTAGGAGGGTAAAATTTGGAATAAAAGAGAGGCACTACTTCCTCCCATTCAAGAGATTGGCCATTCTTCAGCATCTTGTACCATTCCTCAGCTCTTCCTTTCAGTCATAATGAGAATAACTTCTTCTTGACTTGATTTATTGTAATACCTGCACACTTGAACAACCCGCATAATTTGTGTATAAAGAGCAAATGATCACCGGGATGGACAGTTCCATCTCCAAAATAGTAGTTATCCATAACACAATCAATAATTCTGGTAGGTATTTTAAAAGTATCATTCTCAACAGGTGGTGGTTCATATACTACCTTAGAAGTGGCAGTAGCATTACGAAATAAGAAACTAAGTGGATTATCCATATTGAGATAAAGTAACTAACAGAAATAAACAATACTCACAGTAGAAGTTTCCTTTACCAGTTCCACTCTCCAATAGCGCTTCACTCCCCGGCAACGGTGCCAGAAAATAGTCTTGATGACCCACAAGTATAGGGGGTGTATCGCAGTTTTTTTGATAAGTAAGAGTGTCGAACCCGACAAGGAGCAGAAGGTGTTGACGAGTGGCTTGGAGCAGGAATTCTCTGTAAATACTTAGCAAACAGATTTTAAGAGGTTTTTGATAATGCAGATAAGTAAAGTACGAGTAAATAAATGACAATAATAATAAATGCAGCAGGTGGCCCAATCCTTTCTTTAGCAAAGGATAAGCCGGTTGTATTACTTAAGATGACCAAACGTTCTCGAGGACACACGGGAATATCGTAAAGTGCTTTCGCTTCATATAGTTGATTAATCTTCTTTAGTTTGATAAGTGTTGTGTGGGTGAACCTGTGCTAATGTATCGACCTTCCTAGGACTAATACATACTTATGATTATACCCCTTGCAAGCATCCGCAAGTACAAGAAAGTAATTAATATAGAAACCTAACCACAGCTTTAAACTCTGAGATCCTAACCTCCCTTGTGCAAAGGTTTCCTAACGGGGATTCAGGTTTCTGTCACTCCGGCAACTCCTACGATTAGTAGCCAGATACACAATGCATTCCCCTAGGCCCATAAAGGTGAAGTGTCATATAGTCGACGTTCACATGACACCACTAGAAGAATAACACCACAACTTAAATAACAAACTATTGAATCTTTCTCAACACAATTCCACTACTAACAACATGACTTCTCCCATGTCCTCAGAACTAAACAAACTACTCACAAGACATCATATGGATCAAGATCAGAGATGATATAATGATAAGTAACAATCTGAACATGAGCGATAATTAAATGGTTCCACTCAATAGCATCAACTACAACAAGTAATCAACACCGGGAAAGTTTCCCCTAAGAACTATGCAAGATTCAACCCAATTGTTACAGCGGTATGGAGTGGTGATGATGGTGCTGGTGGAGATGATGATGGTGCTACTGATGATGATGATCCCGATGAAGTCCAGCTTGATGGTGGTGTTGATGGCGACGATCTCCCCTCTCCGGGAAGGAAATTCCCTGGCAGATTTCTGCCTGCCGGAGAGCTCTTTCTCTCTCTGCAGTTTTCCGCCTCGCAGAGGCGGCGGAATCTTTCTGGTGGTCGCCCCCCAGGCTTAGGGTTTCGTGGGGATAATATATGCCAAAGAGGAGAGCTGGAGGTGGGCCAGGGTGGCCACTCCACCTGGTGGCGCGGCCAGGGGTGGCCCGCGCCAGGGGGTGGTGTGGCCCCCCTGTGGCCCAACTCCACTCCCCCTTCTGGCATCCTTCGTCTTCTGGAAAAATAGAATTTTCCATGTATTTTCTGGAATTTTCTGATCTTCGTGAATTTCGCCTCCAAACAGTGCCTTTTCCATCAGAATCGTAACTTCAGCGGTCCATCCTCCAAAAGTCATCAACCATACAAAAACAGATGAAATAACATAAGTATCATCTCTTAATATGAAATATATCAATGAATAATAGTAAATTATGATATAGAATAGTGATGCAAAATGGACGTATCAACTCCCCCAAACTTAGACTTCGCTTGTCCCCAAGCAAAAACTAAGCTCAATAAACATGACCTCAGGTTTATGGAGTGAAGTGTCGATAAAAGAATACGGACAAGAAGCATCGCATTCATCAATACATAAATCATAATAGCAGACAACTCACCATTATATAACTTTAACTTGCAATAAGTAAAGGAAACACAATAAAGATACACAAAGTAAATCATAATTGGTAATGGCAAACTTTGCTCTTGGTCAAAGGATAGCTAACAATTTGCAGGAGTTCAAACATAAAGAGGTTTTCAATGATAGCTTTCAAAGTAATGTTTACTAAGATAAGAGCAATGTGTAAAACAAGGAAAATAAGAAATATCATTAAATAAATCATCATATGAATGAATGAAACACAACAACTCAAAATACTTGCTGAGATAGAAAGGAATAGGTTTACTGACTCAACTAGAAAGTAAAAGATAGGCCCTTCGCAGAGGGAAGCAGGGATTCAAGTTTCATAAAGAGCTTCCAAAAATTATGGTATTTATTAGCTTTCAGCTCTCATTGCCCTATCATAAGCATCTTTAGGTGATTAAGGTTAAAATGAACAAACTATGAAGTATATGCTTGACAAAGTATATGTTGGCAATCTCATGTCCCTTGAATACGAGAGCCGTTCCTCATGCTACTCAAGTTTAATTACCGGTAAGTTCTTGTCATAGTAAGTACATGTGTATCATAGAGAACCATCAACGGGATACCCTTTTCCCGATGATACGGAAGAATCCACATATCAAAATAATAAGGCAAGCAGACAATAAGCATCTCAACATCTTCTTATTTACCATGGAAAAATGGTGCTTTTTTCTCTCTTTCCTCTTTTCTCATCTTTTTTTCCTTTTTCTCAATCTCTATCTCTTTTTTATAAGAAGAATGGTTCATAGATTGCTTATTATGGTTACACTGCAGGTTTCCACCATGATTATGCATGGATTAGACCAGCCGCCCAGATGTTTCTCTAACACACATACATAACTCTATGGATTTACAAGCTTCCCTCATTTCACAACGACGACATCCATAAATAAAAGAGCATGATATCAACTGGGTACAATGTACAAGTGCAGTGTTGAAAGTGTTCCCATGATAACATGGTTCTGCTAATCTCCGAAAGTTTTATCCATCCGGCGCTAACTAGCATCGAATTTCGGCTTAGGAATGGCCAACAAGCAGTGCTCTTAAAAGCCTGTGCGATTAATACGGGCGACAAATAAACATATGGATAAAGTGTTTTGGTCCATAGACACTCGCGAGTATTGTCTCCTTTCAGTCTATCTCGCGAGAATATAACACCCTGATATAGATAGTTAAGGGGACATAAAAAAATGTCAGTTCGGGTGAGAAGATCATGCACTGTGACTGTGCTCACTATAGTATGAATCTTGTTGAAAAACGTATATAGTAATTTATCTACTAAATCTTGTGTAATAATAAGTTTTACTGGATTTATAAAAAGTTTTTTTTGCGGGTAGAATTTATAAAAAGTTACATACATATACCATTGGAAGTTTGTTCACTTTCACTTCAGCGGGATATCACAATATGGATTGAATGATTGTATTTGAATAACTCGCATAAATCAAACACACGACCAGGTCGCACCAAATGTTTCTCTACTTTTTCCGCTTTCAGTACACAATACACACAACATGTTTATAATTACTGTATTCTCGTAAATACAAATATGTGGACACGGTGACAATACAACTTGAAAACAATTTTTTTCCGAATGAATACAACTTGAAAACAACAGAAGACAAACTAACACTCCTTAATTGCGGAAGGAAACTACACCATGCACATAATTTGGCTAAACCAGTTAGGAAATTAGCGGAAACATAGAATGATTAAAATTTCCGAAGAAAGAGTCGCCGCTCTAACTATGTGGTTAAACGCTATTAAGAAACAGTAAAACTCAACAAGTCACGCCCTCTCACAACAATTTAAGTTCTGAGCCGTGCCATCATGCATAGCAACGTATAGGATTGCTTGGTCGTCCCTCTGCCGAACAAGTCTTTTCACCATCCACGTCTCTAGGCTTCACTCTGCAAACCGAGCTAGGCGCCCAATCATTAATCGGGCCAACAACAAGGCAAGAAAGAAACTATGTATCGGGCCCAAAAGTATGAGGTACATGCGGGACATGCCCAACATCTGAACTCTGAAGATCGTCTCTCCTTTACCTTCCACCGCTTCGTCTGATAAAAAACTGCCGCCGGCATCGCATTGGTGGGGATGAAGCTCGACCGTCCTCCTCCCGTAACCGTCCCTGGTTAATGAGCCGCGTTACTAATAGCTGTCATCTTCTTTCCATCCTACTATTCCTCATGTACACGATGCCCCCAATCAACTCCCTTTTTGTGGATCAGTGCCACTGTGGGGGCAGGGCCATCTGTCGCGGCCTCACCATGCTTCAGATCTTCAAGTCACCGACTGCACCAGCCTGCTCTGCTACTGCATGGAGGTTAGCACATGGGTCGACCTAGAGCTCATCTAGGAGCGGAAATACTATTGCTTTTGTCTTTTGATGTCATGATCGTCTTGCTTTGTAGTTCAGCGCTGGAAATATAGATGCTTGGCATGCTTCCGTTGTTCAACAGTGCAAAGAGATGAGGATAGACCTTCTCCGTTCATGGTTGGTTACGGTTGGGTCTACCGACGACCCACAGCCCCCCGCGTCGCCCTCCTCTCATGACACGGGGGAACCCTCCCCGTCGCCGCCTGTAGCCCCCCTCCCCCGCTTCGTCGCCGCCGGAGGGGACACCAGCGAAGCCACGTGTGCCCCTGGGATGGCGGCGGCAGGGTGTTCTCCCCTTCTCAGGGCTTCTCCCCGAATTTCCGGCGCGGCCGTCTTCTGGCAAGGTCGGCGTCATTGACGGCGTGCACTATGGCGTTGTGGCCTGTGCGCGGCGCGGCTGTGGATGGGGGATGTGGTGACGGCACCGGCTGCTGGAGGCGCGTGGCGGCATGGCGCAGCCGGGCCGGCTCGGGGCCTGGTAGATGCGTGCTTCGCTGGGCACGGCCGTGGCTTCGGGCGACGGCGTGGAGATGGTGCGTTCTGCGGGCGGAGGTGGAGAGGCCTGCAGGCCACCTGTGCGAGGGAAGGCCCGTGGCGGCGGTTCTGGTCAGGGGTAGCGACGAGCGCGTGGAGGCTGGCGCAGTGTCCGTGGCCGTGGCGTGGAGGCTAGACCTCCTTGCTGTGGTAGCCCCCGTTCGGTGGTGCTGAGGCGGCGAACGATGCTCCCTGCTCCGCCTTCAACAGATTTGGCTCGCTCTCTTCGTGGGTGTGCCAAAGCTGGCTCTTTTCTGCGCATATCTGATAGGTCAGCCACAATAGATTGTTTTGTTCAGATTTATCACACCTATAGCTGTAGCATAATACTTATAAATAATTAGCATATACATTACAAAATCAATATTAATAGATACATCATGAAATTTATTTTCATATGATATCCATATAATATTATAATTGTTCATAGTGTTTTCTACAAGTTTGGTCGAAGTTTACTTAACTTGAGATTTTACGAAAAAACAAGATTCAAGATTTATTCATTAGAACGGAGAAAGTATGACTTGATTGTACCACAAAATTAGAGCAATATAGCATATATATGAGAACAACAAATCACAAAAAGTATGACGTGAAGGAGATCGGGTCGTGAAGGAGATCGGGTCGTAGAATTATATTCCATTGCCGATGTCCCCATCACCGTTAAGTTCAGAAAGTTCAAGTCGGGCAAATGGTCAACCTCCACATTGCCACGCCACATTGCCAGGCGTGTGGCGAGATCCGACATGTCAAATGTGTCGAGCCATAGCCCCACATTGTCATGCGCTATTTGGGCGGCATAGTTGCTGGAGCTCCGCAATTGCACGCTGTGGAAGCCGGTGGAGTTGCGAACGGGGTGGAAAATGACGGGGCCATCGCTACAGCGGTGACCGCAGGACGCCCGAGGAAAATTCAGCGGTTCGAATCCACGCGATTGGGGAGATATCTCCAACAACTATGCCACGGAAGCCGATAGAGCTGTGAACGGGGTGGAAAAAGATGAGGCATGGCCGCAACGGTGACCGCATGATGCGGGAGGAAAATGCAGGGTGGACTGTATTAGGCAGTTTAAGTTTATAATCCAATTCTATTTCTAGTAGTCTTCTTGCCCTCCAAGTCTCTAGTACTATATAAATAGCTCAAGGGCTCTCAATGTAATCACTTCTTGCAATATCAATACAATCTATATTCCGCAATCTTTCAGGAGCCACTTTTTTGCCTCTAGTGTCCTAAAAATAATTTTCTTTGGGCACCTTTACTTTTTTTGGCATCTCTTGGTGATGTAAGGTGGTCCCCATTGTCATTTTTCTAGGCTATTAAACAGTCTAAGTAGATCATTATAGCTGCTTGCAAATAATTATGTCTAGAGTCCTAGGTTTGTGCAACAAAAAAATTAAGTGACTAGTTTGTGCAACAATGACCCCAAGAGTTACTTGTTTGTGCAATTTTCTCTTTCCATGACAACCCGACACCATCACTTCATCTCCACCCTGCTTGGGCCGCCGCAGGTTTCTTGGTGAGGCCGAGGTAAGGCTGGTTTGGCCCACCACGGGCAAAGGTCACTAAGCCGCCAAAGACAGAGCTTCAACGCCTCGCTTCCCGGTGGGCTGGGAGGTCACTTTCACCATGAGGCTTCATCACCAGCCTCGGCAATCCGGTGGTACGCTCCCCCAGCGTCTCTAGCTCCCGGGTGGGACGACATCTACTTCACCCTTGCCGACCCACCACAGATCTCTAGTGACCCCTCCGGGCCGATTCAAGCAGAACCCGGTTGGGCCTTCCCTTTTGACTCGGCTGAGAGGAAAGATCATCTGGCTAGGCCATCACTAATCCGGCTGGGCCCCTGTTTTTATCCCGCCTGGACCAAGTTAAGTCTACCTCGGCTAGGCTGGGTCCTTTGCTCCGCCTGGGCCAGGTTAGACTACCCCAGGCCGAATCTTAGCCCTCTTGGCTGAGTTTATTCGTGCTTCGATTACCTTATGCACTGCAATGACCCCCAATTTCTACGTAAGCACATCTTCAAGACTAGGCAAGCTCCTATGTCATGTGCTAGTCTTGGGATGCCCCAAGCTGAGACTGGCACCATTGGTCCAAGATGCTAGGGAATATGCTAGGCATCTTGGGATATACTAGGGAATATGTTGGGCATCACCTAAGATGCTAAGGAATATGCCAAAGGAATAAGACCGGTGACTCGGTAAAGGACAAGATAACTGGGCAAGGACCCACTAGACAACTCCTAGAGAGTACTTGTGATGACATACCTTGTCCCCTGGGCTCCCCTTTATAAGGAGCACCAGGGGGATCGTTCTCGGGGAGGCCCCCGAAGGGCTCCTCTCCCTCTACTCACTAGGATCATGGTTTCGTCTTCCTCTGCTCTCTCCATTAGAGGCATAAGAGTATAACTCAAGGAGCACCATTGTAGCCACAAGCATGAAAAGTTATATGAGATTAGATGCAAGAGTAGAGGTGTTATATCCCTAGGAGAGCCTCGAACCTGGGTATACTGTGTTGTTGGGGATAGCAGCAGAAGACAAAAAAATTCCTACGATGTAATCCCAAAAACTGCCTAGGATCTATCTATGTAGTAATGCAGTAACGGCCAATGCGTATAGAATACATACTCTTGTAGACCGTACGCGGTTAACGTTCCGCGGGGAACATGGTTGAAGTAGTCGTACTCGTAGCCGACCTCAAGGTCGCGAAGCTCCTCACAGGTCACCCCTTGCTTCTTCTTGATCTTCATTGTGCAACAGCTCCGGCTCACGACATTTAAGCGCTGCAAGTCTTGTGCCTCGTGTCTTCATACACATCCGGTGCACGATGAGACCTCCGGCTCCCTGATCCCCCCGGGAGTGCGGAAGTTGATATCCGGCTAGGAATCCCTGCAGCGCAACGATGTGCTGCAGGTGTGCCTCGATCGCACAACTCAAACTTGGGGCCATGGTCACAAGGTATAGAGAGAGGGAGAAAGAAAGTCAACCAAAGGACTTCTCAAGTTGTTGGTGTTTTAATACTACCCATGGGCACCCCTTTATATAGGCGGAGGGGGTGTGCCCTCCCCTTTAGGGTAGCCATGTGGGACTAAATGTCAAAGTAAAAGGGGGGGAAAAGTTTCTCCCTGGCTGGGCACAGGGCCCAACAACCAGTGACAACATAGAGCCACTGGTGGTGTCAGGCGCAATGACAATGACGGCCCGGAGGGCGTGCGGCCCGCCTACGCCCCTTGTGACGTGACCTAGCGGAGGAGGGCGAGCCAGGTGGGTGGTTGTCACTGTGGCCCAACACAAGCCTGACACTGCCCGCGCACTGCCGGGTGGGCTCGGCTGCCCAGCTCCCTGGCGCCCGTGGCCAGGTCAGCAGCCCAGTGGCCTGACTTGCTTCTTTGGCCCACATGCGTGAACTATCCGCCACGTGGGTTGTTTTTCTTTTTCTTTTTCCTTTATTTTTCTGTAGCTTTTATTCTAGGCTTTTTCCCTCTGGGATTAGGCCTAATATAAAAGTTGCTTTTATAAATCTTAACTTAAATATTATTTAGAATATATTAATTCATAATTAACATATAATAAATATATATTTAAATTCCCATTTATCTGAAAACACTTTTCCGGTCTTTTTCTTTATTCTTTCTCCGAACAACTTCGGATCTCTCCGCGGAACAATTCCGGCTTTCTCTCTTTCTCTACTGTGATTCTGTCTTACGAATGATCACTCTCATCGTACCCTTAAGTGTATCCTCTCACGGCTCGGGAATGCTCTAGACATGATCTATATCAATGATCAACAGAGGGACCAGGGATATCCATGTGATCCCTATGCATTCCTGATGACAATGTCGTTTGAACCGCTAAATGTAGCATCCTCTTCCTTTTGTTTCTCGATACAACTTGTCCGAGATCCGATCATTGGTATCCCATACCTTGTTCAATCTCGTTCACAACAAGTTCTGTTTTCTTGTTACCGTGATATTACATCCCCGTGACCTAGTCACATGTTGCAACATTTATGGATGTAATTTCACCAAGCCGGCCGTATGTATCTTTACCCGTCATGTGGGTGAACAAATCCGGTCTTGCAGTCACATGTCATCTACTGTTCCTTCGGAATACCCAACCTACACCTTTATGGCCACCGTATTACCAGATGATGGTTGATGCAGTCTAAGTAGCCTAGGGAAACAGTGAGTAATATGAGCTCACGGTCTAAGGAGAAGGAGTCTAGGTATAGCTATTGCAACCATTAACTATATGAATCCTTCGAGGAATGTCCAATCACATTATTCTCCAATGATATGATCTCGTTGTCAGTCGGCATAAATGCCCATGATCTTGAAACCCAGATCATCTTCGTGACTAACGAACTAGTATGAATAGAGGCTACTAGGGACTTGGTTGTTTCATACCACACCTGTACCAATGTTTCTACTTGGCATAGTTCTAGCACAATATGAAACTATTATAAACTAATTGAGATATGACAATAAAAACCTATTTATTATTTGCCTCTAGGGCATATCTCCTTCATTCTCCCACTTGCACTAGAGTACAAATAACCTAGCTCGCATTTTACTCGTATAAACCATATACCATATGCGTTTACAGATCATGCATGTTCATGGGAAACGTCATGTCCATGTTCTGTTTTACCAGATCATTATCTTTTGCAAATCGTTAATGTCTTCCTAATCTGACATTCACACCATTATCTTATAATGGGTCGAAGTATTTGTTTGGCAACAAAGCGAGACTTTTGTTTCTAGTGTTTATGATGACGGTTGTTTTCACCGTTGTCATCTAAACTTCGAAACACACTTTGCTATCCTTTGTGTATATACTATAGTCATGGCAGCAGAACAAGGCCGGATTCTAGGAGCTTACAGTGACGTTAGAACAACCTCGAGGGCTTTCTCATGGGCCCTGGGCCCTGGGACACATCATTCTACGTTAAAAGCGAACTAGCCCCGCCATAACATTATATATCACATCAGATGTAGCCTTTATACTTCTATATCTATGTAGATCCTAGTGCATGAAATGCATCTATGCCACTTACATTGCTTCTTGCCATTTAAGTACAAACTTAATTCTGGTTCTGTGATCAACTCAGGAATCACTTAAAGACACGTTCTTACAGTTAAGACTTTGTCCTACCAACCAGAACTTCGGGTCACATTACTTCGAGTATACAACATGGTTGTATGGGAGAACCTATGATTGAGGCATAGGAGATGCAACGCATCTCTTTCTTTCAACCATAGTTGCAATACACAATGCTTCATATAGTAAGAACTTCTTTCTTACCTTGTTCCATTCTGAGCTACTTCAGAATCTTTCTTAGGACTTTCTGAATATCTTTCAAAATCAAGTCCAGGAAGCATTTGACATTCAATGCTTATTAAACTCACAAATCTATCTTGATAGATTTTATTGTTTAATAACTTCAACTTCATACTAACTTACATATTATGAACACTGATCACATCATTCACATATGTCGTCCACATATCACAGAATGATTTCATGCTCCCACTCAAATATGACATTCATGTTTGAGATCCAGGGATTTCACTTAGCTCCCACTCAAAAATATGTTAGCTACATATTATGAATTAGCCAAGCTGATTTGCTCCCACTCAAATCCAGGTCCTCTCGACAATCTTGGATGTTCCAAATTTCCTTGACCATAATCAAATCGAGAATTCCACTAATGAGATTTCAATGACCATTCATTTCTCGTACTTAGGTCCATCACGCTTCTTTGTAATTCGTAGGTATGTCTCGTTCAAAACAAGACAAGTGAATCAACAATATAATTCCACAAACTTGTAGAATATATAGTTGAATCCTACTTTCTTTTAGTAAAAGTATTTACTTGAAACTTTATGATCATTATCAATAGTTTCTCCTCTATTTGTAGAGTTTGGATTCACGAAAAAAATTCCGCTGCACCACTCAACAATCCAGAGGTAAGGTCAAATACCTTGTTTTGATCTTTTACTTTCTTCCACATGTATCTTCATCAAGATACGTCAATTTTGGACAACAACAGGTTTGCCCCTTTTGTGGAAGATGCATTCATAGCTTTCTAAGAATGCTCTACAAAGACTTGTTTATTCGCCACGACTTCGACTTATCGAAATCTCCAGAAACTCGAACATGCCATAACACTTATGGTGTTGTTTCCACGAATCTTTAGATGTTCCTTTGTATTTCAAGTGAGTGTTTGCTTATTCTAATCTTTAACTCTAAACGACAACTATAACCCCGATAAGAGATAATATTGTACCATATGTATCTAATACATAATGATTATGATGTTAAGACATTTCAGCATAGTTTGAATCATCCAATTATCATAATTTGTGAAACATCTTTCACAAGTTCCTTTTATGCTAAACTTAACTTGAATACTTTAGTTGTGTCGATCAAATCGAAGAGACTTGTTAATTCAATATCCCTTTTAGTTATGAACTCATTTGAACAATCTAATCTTTAACTCTAAACGACAACTATAACCCCGATAAGAGATAATATTGTACCATATGTATCTAATACATAATGATTATGATGTCAAGACATTTCAACATAGTTTGAATTCATCCAATTATCATAATTTGTGAAACATCTTTCACAAGTTCCTTTTATGCTAAACTTAACTTGAATACTTTAGTCGTGTCGATCAAATCGAAGAGACTTGTTAATTCAATTAATTCAATATCCCTTTTAGTTATGAACTCATTTGAACAATTCAAATCATTTCAAACTTCATGTTTCATTAAGTAAATACACTTATTCACTTAAGTCCACAATAAATGATTTCCACTACTAGTTGAAAATATGATACATCATTATGTATAAGTTTTAACATTTCTTCGCATATCACCATTTTACCAGAATGCGGAGTTTTAGTCATTCTGCCCAAGAGGCATGGTTTTGCAAAGTCTCTAGATTAAGCTTCTAGGACCTCGATATTTCATAAAGAACATGCAATAACCAAAATGACTTAAACTATAGTGTCATTTCATTATTAAACTTTGGATATCTTTTAGCATTCTAATCCTTTATAAATGTTTAAACCATTATCATTAACATAGTGATGAGAATAACTTATTTATAATCATAATGTGACCATAAGGTATTGTTCATAAGAATAGTACAAACTGGTTTATAACTTATTCATATGAATAATCGTCTCGCCAAAAACAAGACACACAAACAGGGATTACCAATTTATATTCAAGTCCTGATGGGGATATGCCAAAGGGGGTATGCCTAGCAGGATGTTCCGATTGGGACGAAGGGCCTGTGAGTGCGCCTGAAGGACGGCGACTGGAGGCCCAGGAGCGCAATAGAAGCCTAGTCGGATTAGGTCAAAACCTCCGAATCCTTATCTTGTTCGGTGGTAGCTTGTAAACCCTAGCGAGGTGCCTCATATATAAACCTCCCTAGGGTATCCTAGAGACTCACGTTCCATCATACACCCCCTCAAGCGACTCGCTGTAGGCCGAGCTTCACCCCCTGTAACTCGCTCTCCAATAATCTAATCTAGTAGGAGTAGGTCTTTACCCTCCGGGGGCCGAACCTGGGTAAACCCATGTGCATCCGCCCCCATCTCGCACCGCAGATGGTCGCCAACTCTTCCTCACGTTTCAATCAATGTGCCGCTAAATACCGCCGTGGGCTATTTATCGACAAGGATGGGCTACCATGTGAGCCATTTCCACGGCAATTAAGCGCTGACCGTGGGGCATAGCGGGACTGGCCTGAGTTCTATGGCGAGACCCTACTCGCCAATCGATCGGCCGCTCGCCACCAGTCGCATGATCGCCTTCGGCGGGATCTTACAGATCCTGCCTAGCAGCTACATCCCGGCATCACGCCCGATCACTCACGGCACGGTGTTGCCGGTCGGCTCCATCAACCTCTTCGTCAGCTTCATCGGCGCGGTCGACCCAGCTGCAACGGTGATCCTCGGCGGATCGCCGCCACACCGCGATCTGCTCTCGGAGGAGCAGGTCCGCTCTATCAGGAGCCTCGTCACCGAGTATGACTCGGCCGCCAGCGACGCGGCCGAGACCAATGCCGCCGCCAACGACGAGGCCCTAAACGATGACGCCGACTCCGTGACCCCTGCCTTGGTCGACGGATCTATCACCGCTGCATCACGAGAGGACTCCATCACGCGAGTCTCCAACCCGGAGGATTTCGAGGACCCCTCCATCCTCGGGATCTTCGACTCCGACTCCGGTTCAAAGTCGCCTGAAGACTTCCGCGCCAGATCTAATCGCTTCAACGCGATCTACATGGCGGGCAACACGACTGCCCTGCCAGATCCGTTCGCCACGCCGATTCCGCCGACTGCGACGGCCATGGAGGTGGAGGAAGCCCGCGTGCGGCTCGTAGAGGCGCAACGCAACGAACTCGCCGAGCGCAAGAAATATTGCATCGAGCGGGAAAAGGCGGGGGAGCTATCGCTCTACCACCAGCGCCGCATCAGGACCCGCCTGAACTCCAACGTCCAGGGCCGTGTCCTGAACTTCAATGATGAAAGCGATCCCGCACGCGCGGCCGAGCGCGAATACTACGAGAACACGCCGGCGGATGTATTCCCGCTCTTCAGCAAGCAGAGCAGCGTCAAGCGGTCACCCCACCGTCACCAACGCATTGACTTGCCCTCCACTGTAGCCCTTGGCGAACCAAGCGTGGCGAACCCCGCTCTGTCCACCAATGAGCCGCGACCGACGAATAACACGGTCGCCGCCAATAGGCAGCCCATTGATGCCCGAACGAACATCATCAACAACCAGGCGTGGCGGGCGCGCCAGCCCAACGACTTGCGGCACACCCTCACCAACCGCGGCGACCCAGAACCAAGAGGCTCGCTCAGTCGAGTCGGTCCGCAATGCTTCGGACCCATGATCCGTGGGGAAAAAAATACCCCGTCAACTTCAAGGCTCCCAAGGAGATCGAAAAGTACGACTCGACGTACGATCCTGCTGTCTGGATAGACACATACCACATGGCAATGTGAATCGCAGGCCACACCGACCTGCTCGCTGCTCGCTACCTCCCCCTGATGATGGAGGGCGCGACTCGGCAATGGATCAACACCCTCTCCGCCGACAGCATCGACTCCTAGGAAGAAATGCGGGACGCCTTCATCAGGCACTTCGAGGGCTCCTACACCTGCGCCACCACCATAGAAGACCTGGAGCGATGCATTTAGGGACAACGCGAGTCGACTCGCCACTAGGGTCAAAGATGGCAAGAACTGTGGATCAATGCCTCCAGCATCCACCCAGACACGGCGATACATTGCTTCAAGAACGCGTGCCAGTACGAACCCCTGGTCGCCAAGATCAAGAGGGTCTACCAGACGCTCGACAACATCCCCGACCTCCTCGAGATCACCAAGCGCTACGCGGAGGAGGACCCCGACCAAGACTCTGGCGACGAGTCGAGAGGAAGACGGCGAACCAGCATCCACGATAGCGGGCGCCTACGCGACATGCGCTACAGCAACACCCGTATCACCGGCAAGCGCCTCATGGACGGGCGAGTCGACTTCGTCGCCAACGCCGGCTACGGCCAGCGTGACCCCAAGAGCTACCGCCGCGACGGAGGAAATTACCGCGATAGCGGAAACTACCACTCCAACAACACAGCGAGGCCGAAATTCGACCCCGCTGCCTTGCTCAACCAGCCCTGCATCTACCATAGCAGGGAGGGAAAACCCACCACCCACACCACCGCGGATTGTCACTCTCTCAAAGAGATTGAGAAGGCAAGGCGAGCAAGGGAGGACCCCAACAACAACCCACCCGGGACAACGGGAACGCCGACGACTTTGGCACCGCCGTCGGCTCGCTACACACCTTCACCGGACTCGGCACCAAGCGCGAGGGAAAGGTTCTCTTCGTCGCGGTCGCTGTCAATGTGGTGACACAGGTCGACATCCCACGCTTCCTCAACTGGTCCGAGCAGAGTATCACTTGGAGTCGCCAGGACCACGCCCCCAGAATCGAGTACCTAGGGCGAGTCGCCCTGGTAGTTAGGCCCAAAGTGTCCGATTACTGGCTACCCAAGACATTGATGGACGGCGGGAGCTCCATCAACATCATGTACCTGGACACGTTCAAGAGGCTACAGCTCCCAGAGTCGGCAATCCAGCTGACCCTGACAACCTTCCACGGTATCGTCCCCGGTCGGAAGGCATACCCGATCGGAAAAGTGACGCTACCCGTCACCTTTGGCACACCGGCGAACTACCACACCGAGCGAATCGAATTTGAGCTGGTGAACTTCCGCAGCCCCTACCACTGCGTGCTGGGACGCCAGACGTTTGCCAAATTCATGGCGACCCCCCACTACACGTACAACATGATGAAGCTCCTAGGGCCAAGCGGCATCATCACCGTCCACGGCGACCACGGGGTGGCCGTGGAATGCGAGGACAAAGGAGCCGAGCTCGCCGACACCGTCATTGCCGCGGAGACCAACCATGCGGAGGAGCTCGCGAAATACGCGGGCAACATCAACAAGGACGACCCCACTATCCTGAAGAAACCAACCGCCGCGAACTCCACGTTCGAGGCGACCACGCACACCCGCACCGTCGAGCTTGTCCCAGGCGACTCCAGCCAGACGGTCACCATCGGGGCACACATGAGCCCCACATAGGAAAGCGCGCTCATCGGGTTCCTCCGTGAGAACCGCGACATCTTTGCATGGAAGCCATCTGACATGCCAGGTGTCCCGAGGGAACTCACTAAGCACAAACTCAACACCGACCCCATAGTGCGACCCGCTGCCGAGCAATCGCCGAAGAAGTACAGCGCCTGCTAGCCGCAGGCTTCATTCGTCCAATCAAATACTCCAAGTGGCTGGCAAACCCAATCCTGGTCCTAAAAAAGAACAACACATGGAGAATGTGTATCGACTACACCAACCTCAACAACGCCTGCCCGAAGGAGGAGTTCTTCCTACCGCGCATCAATCAGATCATCGACTCGATCGCGGGATCGGAGTCGCTGTGCTTCCTCGATGCTTACTCTGGTTATAACCAGATCAAGATGGCGGTCGAGGATGAGGAGAAGACGGCGTTCATCACGCCATTCGGCGCCTTCTGCTACATGGCCATGACGTTCGGCCTCAAGAACACCGGCGCCACATACCAGAGATGCATGCAGGGGTGCCTAGCGAGCCAAATTGGCCGCAACATCCACGTCTACATCGACGACGTGGTGGTAAAATCCACCCGTCAGGATGACTTGCTCGCCAACCTAGCCGAAACCTTCACAAACCTGCGGAGGTACAACATCAAGCTGAACCCCAAAAAATGCACCTTCGGCGTCCCCACCGGACAGCTCCTGGGGTATGTAGTCTCCAAGCGAGGCATCAAAGCCAACCCCACCAAGATCGACACCATCGCGCGACTCGGGAAACCCAAGTGCCTGCGCGACGTCCAGAAATTGGCAGGACGAGTCGCGACCCTCAGTCGCTTCATCCCTCGACTGGGCGAAAAGGCAATGCCCCTCTACCGCCTGATGTGCAAGAACCCCACGTTCCAATGGGACGCGGAAGCCGATGATGCACTCAAAGCACTCAAAGAAGTGCTACTCGCGTCCCCACTCCTCGCTGCTCCACTCGACAAAGAACCAATGCTCGTCTACGTCGCGGCCTCCACTCGAGTCGTCAGCGTCGTGATGGTCGTCGAACGACCGGAGGAGGGCAAGGAACGCCTCATACAGCGCCCTGTCTACTACATTAGTGAAGTCCTGATAGACTCACGACAGCGCTACCCGTAGTACCAAAAACTGGTGTATGCGGTATTCTAAGCTCAACGGCGACTCCCACACTACTTCCAGGAGCACCCGATCACGATGGTCTCCTCCGCACCCCTGCAAGACATAATATGCACTCGCGAGGCGACCGAGCGAGTCGCCAAGTGGACCGTCGAAATCGGCATCCACAACATCAAATACGAGCCCCGCAAAGCGATCAAGTCACAAGCCCTGGCTGATTTCCTCGCAGATTGGGAAGAAGCACAGCAGCTAGAGAAGCTCCCGTACCTCCACTACTGGTCGCTCCATTTTGATGGCTCCAAAAATGCTGACGGCGCAGGGGCTGGGGTCATACTGACCTCTCCCAAAGGAGACAAGCTCCGCTACATGCTCCACCTCAACTTCAAGCCCTGCACCAATAACATGGCAGAATACGAGGCCCTCCTTCACGGCATGAGAGCCGCTAAGGAGATGAACGTCAATCGCTTATGATGCTATGGCGACTCCGATCTAGTCGTCGGCCAAGTCATCGGGACGTGTGATGCCGTGTTCCCAACAATGATCGCGTACCGCCAAGCGGTAGACCAGATGGGAGGACACTTCGATGACTATTCTGTCGAGTGGATCGACAGACACAAGAATGAGGAGGCAGACGCCCTCTCCCGCATCGGGTCGGCCCGACAAGCGCCACCAGCAGGTGTCTTCCTCGACATCATCAACAAACCGTCGGTCAGCCCACCAAAAGAGATCGACATCGGGATACCACTGCAACCAGAACCGGCCTTAGTCGCCATGGTTGTGGAGCCCAGCGACTGGACAACACCATACGTCGCCTTCTTGGAGCACAAAATCTTACCAAGCAACGAGACGGAGGCGCGAATGATCGTGCACCGCTGCAAATCCTTCGTCATCATAAACGGCGAGCTCCACAGATGCAGCGTGACTGGCATGTTCCAGCGATGCGTACAGCCAGAAGAAGGCCGCAAGATCCTCCAGGACATTCGCGCCGGCGACTACGGCCATCACGCCGGCGCCAAGTCGCTAGTCGCCAAGGCCATGCGGCACGGCTTCTACTGGCTCACCGCGCACGCCGACGCCACCAACATCGTCCAACGATGCGTCGGGTGCCAGAAGTACGCCCACCAGACGCACCTCCTTGGTTTAGCACTCAAGATCATCCCCATCACATGGCCATTCGTTGTATGGGGCATGGACATGGTAGGCCCGTTCAAGAAGGCCCCATCTGGCTTCACCCATCTCCTGGTCGCGGTCGACAAGTTCACCAAGTGGGTCGAGGCCAAGCCAATAAAGAAGTGCGACGGCAAGACGGCCACCAAGTTCTTACGCGAACTCATCTACCGATACGGCTACCCGCACAACATCATAACAGACAATGGCACCAACTTCGCCAAGGGGGCCATGGCAGAATTTTGTGAAGAACATGGCATACGACTCGACCTCGCCTCAGTCGCCCACCCGGAGTCGAATGGCCAAGCAGAACGCGCCAACCAGAGCGTCCTCCACGGGCTCAAGCCGCGACTCCAAGTGCCCCTCGAGCGCACCCCAGGATGCTGGGTCGACGAGCTCCCCTCTGTCATATGTGGGATCCGCACCTCCGTCAATCGCTCCACCGGGTTCACACCCTTCTTCATGGTGTACGACGTCGAGGCCGTAATGCCAACCACCTGGAGCATGATTCACCTCGTCACCAACTACGTCGAAGCGACCAACGAGGTCGCCCACCAAGACAGCATCGACCAACTTGACGAGGCACGCGACCTAGCTCGCTCTCGCACCACCATATACCAGTAAGGACTCCGCCACTACCACAGCCACCGAGTACGAACTCGCACCTTCCAGGAAGGCGACCTGGTCCTACGACTGGTCCAAGACAAGAAAGGCATGCACAAACTCTCCCCCCATGGGAGGGGCCATTCTCCATAGGACGAGTCCTCGGCAATGACGCCTACTACCTCATCGACATACGGGGTGACGGCCAGCTCGAGGTCGGGAGGACATGGAATGTAAACCTCCTAAAAAAGTTCTATACTTAGAACCTCAAATTGTACTCAGCTGGCATATATAATGAAATTCATTCAGATCGCACAAATTGTGTCTACTCGCCATATTCTTGTGCCATTCGTACTCGTACATATTAGCAATACGCTATCCACGGAAGTCAACCTCTGGTCGAGCGACTGGCACGGCTAAGTAGTGCCGCACAAGGGCACCGGAAATACTCGAGTCGTCCATGAAAAACGCCAACCTGGAGCCACCATTGGAGTCGCCTAGCCCGACTGGCCCATCGGGCCAAGACAACTGGTACACGCTTCTCACAATGACCTGTCCCTCCCATCCTCGCGCATAGCGAATCGAACAGTTAAGTACCACACACGGGGACTCCGCACAATGGAAACCCCCACGTGGCTCGGGAATACACCAAGTAAGAGAGCTGCCTTGGACTCGCCAAGCGACTGGCCTTCCGGGCCAGGGGAGGAGACGCGTTACAAACAACGCATTTACAAACTACAACAGGAACACGACCAATATGGTTGAGCACCATGTTCGGGGACTCGCCTACAAATCAATCCTACTCGCGCTCGGGGACTCGCCACTCAGAAGACACGAGAGATAAAACAACGCACAACCAAAACAAAACACAAAAAGTATACAATCGAGTTATACCCCATTAAAGGGTGGACGCGCTCGAGGACTCGCTAAATCAAAAAATAAATACACTACACAATCTTGGTCGCAATACGAGTCGATTGACTCCCTTTGGCGTACATTACAAAATATATTGCAGTAGTCGCCACTTGGCATACATCACAAACTGCCCAACTACATTGTTTATTCTACAGGTCCTAACGAAGAAGCACCGCCAACCCCCTTGACACGAACAAAAGGCTTCCATGGGTTCGTCGGGTATGTCGTCAGTGACTTCGACAACGCCGACCGGAAGGTCTGCTCCGACTTCATGTCACGATGCTCTGGCTCGGGGTCGCCAGGCGCCAACACCGTCTCCTGGTATGGCAGCAGATCCCCCATAGCCAGGACCCGATCGACGTAAGGGGCAGCCTTCGCAGTCAGCTTCAGCACCTCGGACATCTCCACCATGCCGTTCGCTGATGGGTAGCCACTCGTCACGTAGTCTAGGTCGAAGTCGTCGGGGAAGTGGGCGAGACCCAAACTCAATGCTGTGGTGGCCCCACGCTTGAACACCGAGCGTGCCATCCACTCCACGACGGCAGGCACCTCCTCCAAATAGCGCCACACCTCCGTGAGACCCCCAGGAATAACCTCGGTGGGGGACATGCCTTGGAGAACTACCTAGACACATAATGCCGAAGTCGTGGCCGCGTTCACCACGACAGTCACGCACTACGAAGCGTTGAAGGTCTGGACCACCGGGTCGCTTTGACCTATCACAGCTGCAAATTCAGACGTCAGTGAAACTACGGACATCCCCAATCAGGGACTCGCCAAACAAGTCAAGCAAAGACGGAGACTTACCAAGGAGTTTGTGGCAGCTCTCCGTGACATGCTTCTCCAAGGCGGCTTGCTCGTTGTGCATCCCCATGATGATCGAATCCATGGCTTTGCGTTCCTCCTCAGCCGCAGCAATGGCAGCCTTCGCTCGCTCCTCTGAAGAAACTGAGGACGCTTTCGCCTCCTCCAAGTCTTGGATCAGGGAGGCAATTCGTCCATTCGCCACGTCTAGCTCGGCGATTGGAACATACCCTTCACGGGCCTTGGAAATCACAGCCGGGAAACCATCTAAAAGATAAGCCATCAGCGTGTCACACATAAACAGGTCATACTCGACAAAGGAAAGGACAGAAAAACAGACACTCACCAATAGTTTCCTGAAGCCGCTGGTTCGCCTCCCGCGCTTCGCGCAGATCATGCTCCAAGCGCTCCCTTGCAGCCTGCCGATTGGTCGACTCCCTTTGCAAACCCTGCAAATAAACAATACACCTCAGCACATACCAAAACATATTCCCAGTTCCCAGCCGCTGAAATTCAATGACCAGGAACTCGGGGATTGGAGAATAGGAAAAAAAGTTCAATTCCTAGCCGCTGAAATTCAACGACTAGGAATTTGGGGATTGGAGAGGAGAAAGACTCGGGGACTGGACATACCTGAATGGCGGCGCCAAGCATCCTGTGAAGTTCTCCGGCGTTAGTCGATGGGATCATGAAGGAAGTGTGCCCACGACGGGACCCAATGTCCGCATCCATGATCTCCGGACTCTGCGGAGACTAGGTGTCCGCCACGCCTGGAAATCCCCTAGCCATGAAGCGCGGGAACATCGCCGACGCTCTAGCAGGAACACTGGTTGTCGGGATGGCGCTTCCGGCGTGGCTGCAGCCAAGACTGGCTCTGATCGTGCCGCCACCACTTCTTCGGTGACTGCCACAATATCAGGCTCAGCGACGCCGTCCTTGGCTGTGGCATCGTCAGCACCCCCTTCTTCTTCTTCGCGACTTCCGCGGTCGCCACATCTCCGGCGGCTTTTCTCTCCTTGGGGAAATCGCCCTCTCCCGTGGTGGCGGCCGGCAGAATCTTTGCCACCGACTGACGGCCAATCTTCTTGGCTCCAGACCTGCCCGAATTCCCACAGTCAATACAACAACAATACAAACACAAGAGGCGAATCGGCATGAAGAACCAATACTCACTTAGCGACTGGGAGAACGCGAAGCGGTCGATGTGGGCGAGGCTTGTCCAAGGACCTAGCTTACGAGTGAGCCCCCTCTCGAAGGCGTCTGACACGACCTTGGGCTTCCTCCTAACAATAAAGCCGCGGTCGCCGAAATCTCCGGCTTCGAAGACGCGGCCGCTCTCAACGACTGCGGCGACTTAGATGTCGCCGCCCGGCCGCCTCCTGGTTTGGATCCCCCGAGACCGTCGGCGCAATCGCCGCCAGGGGAACCTCTACCGCTGCCTCGATGTCCTTGCCCTCCAACCCCTTCGTCGGGATCACGTCCTTTTTGGCTTTGTGCGAGACTTCGGGGGTGTCTTCATCGTAGTAGTCGTCGTCCGACTCAAACACCACCGTCGACTTGGACGGTGACATTGGCTTCTTCGCTGGTGACTTGGGCTTGCGTGCGGGCTTCGACGGCGTAGTAGTACATCGGGACGTGTGCTCTTGCGCGACCTCGTCGCCTCCGTCATGTTCGTCCAGGCTGCGGCTTGCCTCGAACTCACGTTGCTTCTGCATACGGGTCTTGCAAGCCATGGGCACTGGGGGAGGAACCTCCTCTTCCTCCCCATCGCTGTCGGAAGAGTCTCCCTCGGAGTCCTCCTCGAGTTCCTGGGGAACCTCTTCGTCGAGCAGAGGGAGCCAACCCTCCAACACCTGAAAAAGCTGAAAAACACCACGAGTAACCACCAGATGCAGCGACTGAGAGTTGAGGTGAAGCAAATGGCGAGAAGGAAAACTTCGTGGGGGCCTCATTCTTCACGGAGTGTACGGGGTGAGCCTGACCGCCACGGTAAACTTCGCGTCGGTGATCTTTTCGTATGACCTTGTAGTCCTCGGTCTCCCATGACTCCTTGCTGGTTCGGGAGGGATTGTGCTTCCCGCTGTATTCATACATCCAATGCGGCCGAGCCGCTAGAGGAACCAGACGCTGCCCGAGCCAGCAGTTGTAGAGGTTGATCAAGATCAACCCCTGGTCCTTCAGCTTCTGGATCTGGTCCATCATTTCCGCGACGGCCATCCGCTGGTCTTCAGGAAGCTTCTTCGGTGCCAACCGGCAAGGCTCGCTCCTCTCAGTCGCGAACTCGGGAAGTGCCACCTCACCGGAAGGAGTGGATTCCTTTACGTAAAACCAGCTCTTCTTCCACTCGCTGGCGACTTTGTTTGGCAAGAGAAGCTTGACGAAATTAGCCTTCAGGTTTAGTTGGAAAGTGACGCTGCCTGCGGCCAATATCAGGCCGCTGGATGCCTCACGCCTGATGCGGCCATGGAAGAGCTCTAGCCACATCGGAAAATACGGCATGCGGTAAGGTAGCTTGACGGCGAAGCATTTAAGATCGTACCTTTCGATCTTTGTAAGGGCGAGATCTGACGGCTTGATCGTGTAGTATGCGCAGAAGCAACGGAAGAAAAGTGAGGTGGGGAACCCTAGACCTCTCTCAAGATGACTGGGGAAGCAGATGAATTTGCCAGCTCTCGGCTTCGGCTCGGTCTCAGAGGAGGGGGGAACCCGCCAGTTCCCCTTACGGAGGACTCCGGCGTCCTCGAAGGACTTGAGCTGGGCTGTGGTGCATTTGGATTTTCCCCATGAGCCTTTGGGAGGCGCCATCGGGTAGGACGTGGAATCGCACGGTGCGGAAAGGACGAGTTGGAAGGTTGAAGGCAGGAAGATCGAGGACAGGAAGAATGTGTGTGGGAGAATGAAGAATGTGGGAAGGATTCGCAGAATTGGATCATCATTCCCCTTATATGGGAACGCTACCCTCCAGAATCGGGATAGCCGTTACTCACGGTAATTGCATCGAAGTTACCGTTGGAAATTCCAACGGATAGTTTGACAAGAATTGATGGTCCAACTCCTCCGTTCCACTCGCTACCCGCTAGTCTTTTCTACTCGCCGAAGCGGCAACTTCGCGGCGATAACATTCATTGGGATGGTGAATGGAAACCACTGGAAATTCTCCTTGGTTCTAATGGAGTCCATCGCGACTGATCACAGCGTCAAATTGGGCTCGCCACTCCAACACCAGCGGACACTGCTTTGCATCAACGATGGCCTCGGGACTCTTGATGGGGATATGCCAAAGGGGTATGCCAGAGATGTTCGATTAGCGAAGGGCCTGTGAGTGCGCCTGAAGGATGGCGACTGGAGGCCCAGGAGCGCAATAGAAGCTCAGTCGGATTAGGTCAAAACCTCCGAATCCTTATCTTGTTTGGTGGTAGCTTGTAAACCCTTGCGAGGTGCCTCATATATAAACCTCCCTAGGGTATCCTAGAGACTCACGTTCCATCATACACCCCCTCAAACGACTCGCTGCTTAGACGCCGAGCTCGCCACCCCTGTAACTTGCTCTACAATAATCTAATCTAGCAGGAGTAGGTCGTTACCCTCCGGGGGGTCGAACTGGGTAAACCCATGTGCATCCGCCCCCATCTCGCAGCGCAGATGGCCGCCAACTCTTCCTCATGTTTCAATCAATCGATGCCCATGGCAGCGACTGTCGTGGCCATTTCCACGACAAGTCCACTAATCCAAATGACAAACTTTGAGGAAAGAGGTGATGTCGGCCATCAACTATTTTGGTTGCCGTCATCAAGTCATGTTGCCTCAAAACCAGCAATTTTCAAGCAGATCCTCCTATTTTCACAAAACGGGACAAGTATCAAGTACTTTGCAAACTGGAACGAGTTTTGCAAGAACCACATTTATAATTGTATATCTGACATATACCTTTTTCATCCATGATCTCCATTTTGCAATCAAGCCCTTTTAAGAGTTCTTAACTCTAATGCAAGGTTGCTAAGTGTTTTTCCAAACATTCTGGAGTCATTGAATTATCTCCTAATGGTTATTGCATCAAGAAGAGAAGATCACCTTTTACGAGGATATCCCTCAGGCATGGGTATTAATCTATGAAGTCGGGCCCTTTTGCTAAGTTCCATATTAAGCAATATATTCACATGGTCGCAAAGGACCTCAATGGGATAGGCCAATATCTACTAAGATATTTGCAAACAGACATCTAGACTAAGTTTATAATAAGAGATCAATTTATAATTGGTCTCCACTAAAATTGTCATCCCCTAGACGATTTTAGTGATCGCATGATCCCTATCCTCTGCACCTCCCTTGTGTTACACAGCCATCAGTGCATTATCAAACGTAGACATTCAACAATGCCAATCACATCGTCCATGTGACTCATGCTCGATCTTTCGATCTCTTGTGTTCCAAGGCCACGTCTCTGTAACGTGCTAGGATCGCCAAATCTAACTTGTGTGTATTCGCTGTGCAACATGGCTTACACCCACTGTATGCGAACGTAGATATGTATGACACCCAGGCCTGTACCCTGGATCGCCTCATACCAAAGAACTTTCTTGGTGGTGCACACACAAGGGGAACACGGAACATTGGAATTCAATAGGGATTATCTTATTTGCTACCGTTGAGTATCTAAATACTAGCACACAATAAGATGTAAAAACTGGTATCAACATCATATGTATAATGTGATATGATATGGTCTTTCTTGCGCCTTGATCTCCATCGAGCGCTTTGGCATGATATCCATCTTGCCCTTGGTTTGACGCCAAGTCCACGACGCCTCCACTAGGTCGTTCATCGGAACAATGACTATTACTATACTACTTAGCAACAGAAAAGTAAACTACTTTACCTTTGCAACAACCAATGCCATATCATAATCACATGCTCCCTGCAAAATAAAGTTAGACGCCTCTACTTTATCTATTGCAAGTTTTACGTGATTGTTAGGGCTTTCTCACTAGAACCGTTTCTAAACTACAAACTTTCCAACCACAACCTGGATCCGACAGTTGTCTCTACTACACCCCTTTCAAGACCCTTCGTTGTAAATGCTATATCAACTATCGAATGAGATACAGACACCCGCTAGCCACTTATACGGTACAAGCCGTATGTTGAGCGTGGAACCAGTCTCGTGTACGAATACATGTAAGGTCGGTCCGGGCGCTTCATCAAACAATACCGTGATATAAACAAGTACACGTTAGAGGGTAACAACTAAGGGATCAATGCCCGCACAATACTTGTGCGTACTGGCCGTACATCACTCCTACGCATAGATCGGCTCTGATACCACTGTTGGGGATCGCAGCAAAAAACAAAAGATTCCTACGATGTAACCCCCAAAACTGCGTAGGATCTATCTATGTAGTAATGCGGTAACGGCCAATGCGTATAGAATACATACCCTTATAGACCGTACGCGGTTAACGTTTCGCGTGGAACGTGGTTGAAGTAGTCGTACTCGTAGCCGACCTTAAGGTCGCGAAGCTCCTCGCAGGTCACCCCTTGCTCCTTCTTGATCTTCATCGTGCAACAGCTCCGGCTCATGACATTTAAGCGCCCCAAGTGTTGCACCTCGTGTCTTCGTACACATCCGGTGCACGACGAGACCTCCGGCTCCCCGATCCCGCTGGGAGTGCGGAAGTTGATATCCGACTAGGAATCCCTGGAGCACAACGGCGTGCTGCAGGTGTGTCTCGATCGCACAGCCCAAACTTGGGGCCATGGTCACAAGGTATAGAGAGAGGGAGGGAGAAACTCAACCAAAGGACTTCTCAAGTTGTTGGTGTTTAATCCCACCCATGGGCACCCCTTTATATAGGCGGAGGGGGTGTGCCCTCCCCTTTAGGGTAGCCATGTGGGACTAAATGTCAAAGG